>CM044438.1:72454258-72465304 GCA_024363595.1 Xenopus borealis
CCCCCCCCCCCAAACCAACTTACACAACAGAACAGGCATAGCATCCCTTCTTGCTGCTTTCTCGAATTAGAAAGGCTCCATCTGGCTTTCCACCGAGTAATTCTTCTGCTTGTATACGGCTGAGATCACCAACAAACCAGGTTTTCTCATCAAAATGTGGAAGGTTATCGTCCTCCTCACTAACAAAATAAGCACTGAGAGAAATGTAATAAGGTCAGAAGGCTATAAAATCCAAACCTCTGTCAATCTTTATAAATATATATTAGAAAAGTGTCCGAATAATCAAATAAGTTAGAAACCAAGTGAAGACAACAGAACAGAAGATGTGCTTTAAAGCCCTGAGTGTATTATTACAGAAAGTATTTTTTATGAGAAGATGGATTCTATGCAAGATCATATAATGGAAACTGGACCACAGCCATTGTGTAATTGATGAATGTCAAGGGAAACTCACTCATCAATATTTTCATTCTTGATTCCGAGCCAGTCATTTATTCGCTTTTGCCTCACTCCTTTGTGATTGAGCCATCTGTCAAAAAAGCAAGGGAGGGAACAGGATAAATAAGATAACAAAAAAAATAAGACAAGATACATAGAAATCCCTTTAGAACATGTCTCTGAAATAGTTTAGTTTACAGTCTAAAATAAAATCGGTTTTGAATAAAAGTAGTTTAAGTCCAGTGCTAAGCTTCCTACCTGCCCAATGAGATTAAGACATTCACTTTTATTGAATGGACATTAATACTGGAAAAGTCCTCATTAGGGCAAACATTCTGTAACTCAGTTGAGTAATTCTGTTAAGGGGGGGCTTGAATATTTGAAGTAGGATCATCAAATTTCCCAAAGTACCCCAGCTAATACCAATGAAACACATACACTAACACAAAGAGGAAGAACAGAACATCTATTAAAGATACTTACACAAGGTATTGATCTCTTATTTTACGTAGCTGAATAAGATCAGGTTTGATACTGTTCATTTTCTTGTCTATTTCTCTATTGTCTAAAGCTTGTTTCTTCAAGTCTTGTTCCAGGCGTAATTTACTGTCATGAATGTCACCCAAACGAGATTTTAATTTTTCATAATTCATTATTAACCTGTTAAAAAAAAAAAAAAAAAAATTATATATACACACATGCCATTTTAATCATAACATTAGTTCCCCTACCTCTAAGCTACTAACAGAGTAGGCCATGAAATTGTGTTTGTAAAAGACATATTTGGTTCTTTCCATGTCCATAGATGGTACACCTATGAGTATTAGCCATCAGACCCTTAGCATTCATAGTCATGATGTTTTATCTATGTATGGAAAATAAAAATGTATTTAAAAAAAAAAAAAAAGGCATGACACTATAAAGCTCTGAGGTACAAAATTCTGCAAAAGACCGGTTTGGTAGTTTTAAGTTGCAAGACCAATACTGATGTGCACTTTCCAAAAATATAGTTTTCTGGGACAACATACGGTTAGGGGTATTGGCATCACAATTAGTTGTAGTGGTAATATAACGGACCCAGTTAGGTTGTTCAAAGAAAATATTCCGCGGATGTGTTCCAAAGTTTCGATCACTGCATTGTGATCTTTCTCAATGTGTTTTCCCCAAGAAAGTTCACAATGTAATGAACACTATCCAGACATTTTGCTAGATTATGACAAATATGGTATGGTTTTTATTTTTTTATAAGTATCAGACTAATATCTTATTATAGAAGTAAAATAATAATAAAAAAAATCCAGAATTTTTAAAAATTTCCCACTTGAAATGTCACTTAAAGGGGTGGTTCACCTTCAAATTAACTTTTAGTATATTGTAGAAGGACCTATTCTAAGAAACTTTTCAATTGACCTTCCTTATTTATTTTTCATAGTTTAATGATTTCCAATTTTCTTGTTTCTTTGCAGCTTTCAAATGGGGGTCACTGACACCATCTAAAAACAAATGCTCTGTAAGGCTACAAATGTATTGTTATTGCCACTTTTTATTACTTATTATTCTATTCAGTCCATCTCCTATTCAGATTCCAGTCTCTTGTTCAAATCAATGCATGGTTGCTAGGGGAATTTGTACCCTAGAAACCAAATTGCTGACACTGCAAACTAGAGAGCTGCTGAATAAAAAGCTAAATAACTGTAACTTGTCTCAGAATATCACTCTACATTATACTAAAAATTAACTCAAAGGTGAACAACCCCTTTAAGTGAAATAGCACCAAATGTTAAAAAAAAAAAAAAAACACAAGACAGCATTTACATTAAGGTTTACATATATTTATGTTGTCACCTGACAATGCAATAGTTAACTTTTTGCTAAAGCCTAAACGTAGGGACAGATATACAAGTCAGCTGAAAGGATAGCAAACTACTTATTAAACTAGAGCAGAAATGCTTATTACCTTTCCATTTCCTTTTCATTGCCCTCCCTATTGAAACGCTCCATGTAATCTTTACTATAGCGTTCTTGTGTATGGCACTGTTCTTCAAATATTTTAATAGTCTCGTTAAAGGCCTCAATTGCTGTTCTCTTCATCTGAATTTCCTGAAAGACAAAATGGAGTTCTTTACTACAGATCTGGATAATATATAAAAAAAAAAAATAGCTGTAGGCAAGGTTAAGCAAAGACTCCGTCTAGAAGTGAGACAGCAGAGACTATTAACAAGTATATAGAAAGGTGCCAACATTATTCCCAAAGCATGTACCATAGAATATATCTTAGATGCAAGGAAAATAAACACAAGATCTGATTTTTTTTTTTTTTTTGCTTCTATAACTGTAATATATTTAAGTAGTGAAAATAGCTCCACTGCTTACGTTGCCAAGGAAAAATGTAATGTCATACTTCATCACACCAAACCCAGCATGAATAAGAGAATTGGCTACCCTTCACCACAGACAGTGTCTGCCACTAAGATCAGTTGGGCTGCAGGGTGGCTAGGAGAGGGTTTCAATTACAAGTGGCACAATTCTATGAATTACATGAATGTCTGTATCAATTTACAAACTTTACAAGACCTTGATTGAATGTACTTGCAGGATAATCTGTATAAACCACCTCTCAAGGCTACCTAAACGCCCAATCTATACAGCAGTGAGGATTAAAATAATTAAAATTTCATAACCAACTGTCAACATGCTATATTCCTGAATCCTGAAACCCTCATCAGCATTATATAATTTTCGGTTGTTCTACCATTTGAATTGCGATATTTAATATTCAAAGGTCACTTATAAAGGTTAATGACAGCTAGTATTGCGGAGGCAGTGTGTAACTTGTCTTAGTAGTTGATTTTGTTTTGTGTCGTTTCAACTATTTGCCCTTCAGTTCTGCCTAGCCACTTGTTATTACATTTATTATGTATGCTTATTACCATCGAGACCCCTTTTCAAAATCACCTGTCTGCCATTCAAAACACTGTCTAGTTTCTAAGGGAAGTGAAACCTTAGGAACCAACAGTTTAAATTCCAAACTGGAGGGCTAGTTATATAAACCCCCCCATAAAATGAATAACGTCTATCTCTATTTAAATCATTCCTAAATTCTTTTAAAACGCTCAATGATTAATGATTACAGAACTCTCAGCGTGAAGAAAGCAAACCATTACATAGCTTTATATACCAAAAACGTTTGCAGAAAAACACACAAGCAGCAACAACACTTTTCATGTCACATCAATATCCAAACACTAAGCAAAAACGAGAAGCCCCACAACCAGTCTGCATCCATACAAACCTGTGATGTTTTTGTATATTCTTCGTATAATTTATCGTACACTTTGCTTTTATCCTGAAACTGACCGTGGTATTCTTGAAGTTTCCTACCAACAGCATCAATGTTATCTTCTTTGACAAGCTGATCCTAGAAAACATTAAAAATAAATCTAAATACAAACACCACATGTAGATGTTCTTTTATTTACACTGAACCAACAGCAATTTAAAGAAAGTGTTCATCATTCAAATCAGTTCCTGATCAAGTTTAAATGTAAAGTCACACAGACAGACAACCCCACAAAATGGTAATTTTCATCAAATGGGCATTTAATCTGTCTGTATTCCTTTGGAATATGAATGGATAGCAGGATGTTGGAATAAATTCATTCAGACCCTGGGAAAAGAAACTGCTTTCAGATAAAGCCATGGATGGACTCAGTGCTAAACACATGGAGGCTCTTATTAAAGGTCAGATTTTAGTGGTTTTAGACACCACGACTAAAACTCTAAAACCACTATTGTCATAAAATTTATTAAAAGCTCCAAATATAAAAACGGTGAACAAAATATAAGATCAGCTCATTTTCTCTTGACTTCTATAGGACCTTGACAACTTTTACTCTGCAAAGTTTGGTATTAAAGGTTTGTGGATTTTTTCACTTAATAAATGTAATTTTTTAGAGCTTTAAGAAATATAGGTAAACCACACATTTTTCGAGATTTCTGGAAATTAAAAAAAAAAAAAATACGCAATTCGAATGTTAGTAAATGGGCTCTCTAGCTACCATAAATAAAACCTCAATTAAAAAAGTGCACACAATACAATTTATTACGCACCTTCAAATAAACGGCTAAACGGTTTGCCCAGAGGCAGATTTAATAAATAAGGAACAGAAACAACAAAAGCCTGTCTCATAAAATACAATCACGACAAGTTTAGTACAATAAAAACCAAAGAAACTTCAAGTTAAATATAGGTCTATTTTTTTTTTAACCTGCATATACTATATTTATATTAAATTAAAGAAGACAACTTTGAAATGAAGAAGAAATAGATTCCCCACCTGCTGGTATCTTGATACTGGATATAACAACTTCACATCCAGCTTAGGATTGTATTGTGCCAAGGATTCATGTCTATAATGGTTTATCAACTCCACGACAGAGTTAAATGTCAACGGATCAGAAAAACCGTATTTGCCATCCTGATGATAAACCTTTATCAGTTTGTTATTGCCCCCTTTCCTATATTGAAAAAAAAAAAAAAACACCATTACCTTTAAATAGTGCAAAACATCACTAAACTTTTGATGTAGCGTTGGATTTGGGCACAACACATTCACATTTCACACCGGCAATTGATATAGGCAATACTCACCGCAGTGTCAAAGTATAATCGCCTTGCACTTTGGTAGATGCATCTCGAACCAGGAAGGTACCATCTGGCATATCACGAAGTTTATCATTTACCTCTTCCCTTTTAAAACGAGACAACGGGGGCACATTTACAAATTTATAATAAATGAGAAAAACGTTAGGATGATGGTTTCCAGTAATAATCATTTATCAACATGTTTTTCATGCTGTAAGTAACTTACTTGCACCATGATTCTAACGTCTATAACAAAAAAGTTTAAGGCCATGCACATCTCATCCTGTTCTCTTATCTGGCACAAGTATTCACTAAAATATTCACTATAGTTTTCCTTTTGGTAAAAAGGGATACTGTCATTGGAAAACATTTTTTTTTTTTCAAAATGCATCAGTTACTAATGATACTAACTTCTATAACAAAGACGTTTTTAAGGCCTATGCTGCTTCTCATCCTATTCTCTTATCTGGCAAAAGTATTTACTAAAATATTCACTATAGGTAAAAATGTCAGTGAGGTTGTTCACCCTAAAAAGGAGTTTCAACAGTCATTTCAACATTTTCTGTACCACTGTCATCATGTTAGAAAAGAATTTTCGGAAGCAACAGAGTACTACTCTGATATAAATGCAAATTTGCCAAATCAGGTATCTCTTATTTCCTACGTAACAGAAATAAAAGAATAATGAATGTCACAGTTTACTTTTCCTTTAAAAGTTCTAATAGGCCTGGCAAATTCCCTCTTTCTACAGTATCAGGAAATAAAAAAAAAAATAAAAAAAATAAAGGTTTTATAGTGGTTCTTAAGATTTGTTTTGAGCTGCAGCATGGAAACAAATGCAGTTACAAAGAAAAAAAATCTTATTGAAGTAATAGGTGTTGGCAGGTTGCTATGCTTTGTGGAAAGATGCTGCTGATAAAGGAACAAAATAAATAATGTTTATCCATAGGCTATGCTAACCTATAAATCATATTTCTGCCTAATCAATATAACCTCTTCAGAAAGTGTTAGAATTTCTCCTGAAAAGGTTTTACCATTAAGAAATTTACAATGCAATAAAACCCTTGCCTTATGGTAGATATATTATTTTGAATACCCTTGCAGGATACTTTCCAGTAAATGTAGTTCAACTGGACTATGGAGCACCACTGAATAAAAGGATTATAACATTTACCTGGAGATGTCTCCCCAGTACCATTCGGCATCCTGAAGAGAGGTGGAGTTCTCTTTGCTTCCGTCTGTAGACAATGAAGTCATCGATTTTGTTGGTTTAGGAGGAAGTGCTTCAAACCGAGACAGAGAGGGAAAAAAAGTTTAATATTTAAATGCCCCATACAGTAATCAGTTAATATGCAACCATGGAAGCTTGTACATTTATCTATGCACCAGATCAACCTGTGCTATATAAATTAAAATAGGAAATGAATACATGCTAGTTATGCAGAGATAGTCATCATATAATACGGAGCTTCATCAACTTTATCTGTTAATACGTACACTTTTACTGTAGAATAAATTATGGAGAAAATGTATCTGACAGTTTATCATTAGAACATGCATTTTTATAAGAATCAATTTTTCATTTGTTGAACCATTGTTTTCACAAATGTACACACCATTTATTATACATCTTTTAAATGGTTTCAGAGATCAGTGAATAAATATAATATTACAGTTCAAGATAAAACGACTTTACCCAAGTTGTTGACCTGTAGGCCGTGCCCCTAGTACATGTGTCATTTGTATATGCAGATTGTGCTAAATAAACTCCCCTAGCAAACACTAAAAAAAACCCAAAACAATGTGTACTATTAGTACAAAAATATCAGTTATTACTGACATAGGAAAGGTTTAGTCATTCCATAAAAGTAAGTTGTAATAAGGGACCTGAAACTATAGTCTTGCAATTTTTTTTTTTTTAAAGTGTAGGAAAAATATCAAGAAAGATACTACAAACTACTGCAGATTCAAAGAAGCCATAAAAAAAATATTTAACAAGCCGATGACAAACTGATTGATTACCATTAAAAGTATATAACCATACTGTCAGACCTTGTGGTTGGACTTTTCATACTCTGCAGGTACAAGTGCAAAATATATCCATCCCTGCATATCGAGCATTGTAGAGTACTGTTTAAAGCTTAAAATGTATTTTCTACTTAAGATGCATGGGCCCCCAAGATCACATAAAGTGCACTGTAGCTCAGATAATGCATTGTACCCATTTAGTCCTGACAAGTTTAGACAGCAGGTAAATCCAAAAATTTTGTTTACACTATAAACTTCTATTGTATGAAGAGAAAAAAAAAAAGTAATTACAAAACAGATATTAAAAAAAAAAAAAAAAACTTGGTAATTGTTACAGTTATTCAATTTTTTTAAAGAAACAAAGTATGGTCCAAGGTAAAACGAAGTATGTTTCTATGTAAAACAAAGATACCTATTGGAAAAAAAAAAAATATTATAACTAATAAAATGTTTCTTACAGATTCCTTTTTCTATTTTTTTTGTGGCAGCCATGGATCCAGAAACGTTCAGATATGACTGGTCGAACACCATACTTGTGCACTGTGGATATACTACAGCTTGCTCTTTAGTAACCCTAATCTTCCCCCCTCCTTTTCCTCCTCAGCAGCACTCACCATCCAACCTGATTTCTGTACTAAATCCCAAATCAGACGCTGTTGGCAAAAACTAATCTCTGAATGGAGACAGAGCTCTAGCCAATCAGAGCTTGGTAAAAGAATCGTATGTTCCTGACGTTCAGATGCAGAAAGTAGCTGTGCGGGGGAGCAGCAGGTAGTTTTACCAAAGCTAATCAGTTCCACCAAATAGATTCTCAAGCCCAATTAGTTGCCGTGCAAGTGAGACAGCAGAAATATACATTTGGCATGATAAAAATCAGATTTCTAAATTTAAAAAGATAAAAACTGTATGCACGAGGGGTAGCTATATTTAAGAGGGATTTGCCAATGGCTTACTTGCATGTCAAGGAAAGGAAAGACAAAAAGGTAGAAACAATCTACATACGGACAGTGTAGGACACATACAGAATCTGGACTGGATCTTGGACATAATTCCAATAGGCACTAATGGACAAGTACATCTTAAATACCAGCTGGTTCTTTCCAACATAGCCTAACTTTGCACAATAACTATGTATCTACATATGCCTGGATCAGTCTATTAACGATGGATAGCAAAAAAGGGTTGCAAATCTGTAGTCAGAGCCTTAAAACAAAAAAATATTTATAAGAAATAGAAGACAGTCAAAAATACCTGACTTATTTATGGGGGGGGAGATAAAATAATGGAACTTTATCACAGATGCCCAGGTATAAAATGAAAATGAAGTGACCAGAATATTAAAGTTAACACAAAAAAAAAAAACTCATCTGCAGCAGAGAAGGGAAGGCACAAAATGTATTACGATGCCCCTTCTGGACAAAATGTAGAAGATTTACAGACTTTCCTACAAAGCCCGCTCTGCTTTTAGCTAGAGATTTACATGGCTAATACAGACTTCATTTTGGCCAAAATAATAAAAATGTCTATACTATGAAAAAGAAAACACAATTGTACTATAAAAAAGATGGGGCAAAACCAACTTCGCAGTATTCAAAGTAAAGTCATGGATACAATATCCATCTACATCATAAATTTGACTAATTATATATTTCATTGCTTATATTAACTCAATTAAAAGACATTACGATTATTAACATAAACATACTTCAGCAATCGGAGTGGCGGTATTGTGCTTCTCTAAGGTAAATTACAACAAAAAATGAATATCCTAAAATGAAACAAGGTGCAAAGAACTCAGCAATATAAGGCTGGTCGCTGGCCCTAAAAGCTAAAGCATATTAACCCCTTTTAGATCGTTCAACATCCCCACTGCATTGCAGAGCGCTCCAGCAGCGTCAGAGTTAAGGTTTTGCTAAGATGACGTAGCCAGAAAACAGACAATGAACAGAAGCAGCAATTGGCACCACAGATAACAAAACTATATTTAATCGACTATTGCATTGTAAGATAATTAAGAAATTGCCAATAGTGCCTTAATGATAAGATGGCACCAGTTTCATTCAGGGGAAGGGAACAGAGAATGGATAGGGGTACACTGCAAATTAAAGAAACGAGTGTGAAACTAAATGCACCACTTGTCTTCATAACAAATAAAAATCTCAGGACCTCTTCACTAGTCACATCTTTGAATGTCCTGGATAATGGCTAAAGGATATCAAACTTGATTGGATGTAGTCTTGCTTATATAATATGGAGTGAACTACGTGTTAAGTTACAGTTCTAAATAAGCCAGATTTCTTGAAAGTTTGTTAAACAATGAAAGCGGAGGAGGGAAAAAAATGTTTTTGGATCTTGCCTTACTTTGTCTATAGAGACGAACATCCAGTTCCGCTAGACTTGGTGCCAAATTCAACAAGGCCTGTGTACTCCCCACCCCACCTGCATCCTACAGACAGACTTATTCAGCACTACAGTTAATCTGCCTCAGGCTTCTAAAGTAATATTTTACTGGCCAAATAAGCTACTGGACTATTGCATCATCCTGCCATCGACTGCAGGGCTAATGATATATGGAAAAATGGCTTAATATATTAATCATTATTAGGATATCTCCTGATGTGCAGTATGGAAAATTATTTTGGGTTATGTTTTATGCACTTTGACATCTTTAAACAATGGAAAAGTAATAAAACGACAGGGAAGTTCAACCGTGCCTTACAGTTTGTTATACATACATGCATTTATATACAGGCATATAAAGAAGATAATCTACAACAAAATACTTATTTGTACTTCCATACATCTGCAGAAACGGATTGTCTCTAAACATCACGTGTCTAGTCAAGCAAAAGACTTACTATATATGAATCACAAGACAAAGACCAAGTCCTAAATAATGTCGATTATTCACCATTTCTAGCTCGTATAAGAAAGACAGAAGCTGGTGAACGCATTAGGAGATAAAGTATAGAGTTCAATTGTGGAAGTGAGAAATGGCAGAAAGGACAAAGAAATGAAGGCTGAGCAGTAATACCTAATGTGGCCACTGACAGGTGATGGAACCTTAGCAATTGCTATGGGGATGAGGTAAGTGAAGCAGCAGGAGGAGGGGCAGGAAGGTTGAAATCCAGAATGTCTGCATAAAGTTGGCTTAAGGGAAGGAATATTAACTTGAAACAAAGTGCCAGCATCTTGTGCACTTTAACTGAAAAATCGAAGCTGCATCCAAAACTTTGTTGAAAAAAAAAAATGAAATAAAATACTAAACCATGAATTTAATAAGGCATACTGAAATAAGATAAAAAGTCACTATGATTACAAATTTGATCTGAAAAGAAACATGATGCAGGGAAAAAAAAAATACATTTGCAGCTGCGATAAAGTTACAAAATGACTGGCTGAAAATAAAATAAAGGGTAAAGGGATACTTGGGGGTTTGAAAGAGAAAATGGGTATAATAACTTAAAAAAAGGCACGAAGGAAACATAGAGCAGGATGAATCTGCCTCAGCGTGTCCACACCCCTTTTGTTAGGGAGAACACTGGAAAATGAAATATATTCAAATAGACAAAAGGTAAAGCAAGAGACTGAGGCTGACACTAAAGCGTTTCTTCTGGACCAGAGAGATCATTTGCCCTATACAAAGAATCTGCTGCAGAACCTCTTAGGTTAAAAAAGCCATGGCAATTCTACATGGGGGTTAGAATGCATAAAAAAAATTCACATTGTAGCCCTTCAGCTACTGCTAAACTACAACTCTTCTTCCTCTGGGTTTGATGGCATGCTGGGAGTTGTAGTCCACCAGCAGCTGGAGGGCTGCAAGCTGAGCCTGCCTCTAACAAGGTATAAGGCGAGTGTTCCATAAAGTGGGATAGCTCCAGTACCTGGGGGGTCCATCTCTATATAAAAGATCAGTTCGGTGGAATAAGGCATCA
>CM044438.1:72468338-72481965 GCA_024363595.1 Xenopus borealis
CCCCCTTTTTCTGCGTGCCCCCCCCCACCAGCCTGTAGTCTTTTGCTAAAAAGGTGGCAACCCTAAGAAGTGTCGCCAGCGCTAAGCACACGCGGAACTTCATTTTCCAAAGTTGCCTTGTGAGGCTGGCATGCCAATAGGGTTGCCACCTTTTCTGGAGAAAAATACCGGCCTTCCTATATACATATCTTCTTTCTCTATTAATAACATTGGGATCGACCAGCATTTTTATAGGCCAGTAAAATACCAGCCAGGTGGTACACCTACATGCCAATCTCCCAGTCTGCCACCTTTTTTTGGTGCCATCTGAAATAACAGGCCCCCTTTTCTGCATTGCCAGAGTTTTAATACCAGCCTTGGATCTTTTAAAAGATTATTACTAGTGAGAACCTTTACAATTTGTTAAAACTTTTCCTTTGGGTTTCATGCGGAACCAAGTCAGGAGTGAGATTCAAAATACGCCCTGGAATTTCAAATACACAAGGCCCATACAGCCACCCACAGGCCTAATAAATAGATACCCTTTATGGCTCTTTTGGCATTTGCAGTAACTGCAGCTGAAATGTCTGTGGTATAACATTGGAATTGAAAAAAAAAAAACTTATTCATGCAAGTATTTTAGACAGTCTGAACTCAGATCTCAAAATTCAGTGTTCTGTTAAGGCCATTTCTAGATTTAATGGCTTTGTTGATTATGGTTGACCTTGCTAACTTTCAGCACTGCAGTCCTATACTTGATTCAAGCCAGGGGTACTATCACCAACCATTTGTAAGCCCCCCATTCTTCCCATGAATGTGTTCCTGGTACTCCAGTCTCCACACAGATACATAATTAAAATTAAGTGGCATTAAGATTGCTACATGGAAGCATGAACAATGGCAGCCATAAGTAGGCAGATAGTGTTGCCACCTGTCTGGATTTCACCCCGACAACCTGGTATTTGGCTCTGTCTGTATTTCCAGATCTGCTAATCACCACATCATCAGTCTTGCCTCCGACATCATCCACCCCGCCCCCTAGCTCACTTTCCCGCCCCAGAAAAGGTGGAAGATGATCCTATACATGTTATTCTAGTTTGATAAAAAAAAAAAATACTGCCTCCTTATTAGGACGGATATTAGGCAATCAAATATAAATTCATTTTATGTACCAAACACTATTCTCAGGAGTCAACAGTTTTTACATTGTAAAATTGTAAGATATGAATTATTATGGATCAAACAGCAGAACTCAGAATAATCCCCAGCAGTTCAATCAGTTTTATAATTTAACAAAACTTTCTCAGCAACATTTTATTTACAGTCAGGAAAGTGTTAATTGATACATTTATAAAATTGGCACATTTTTGAAAGCTGACAGATGTGACAATTCTCCCTAACTGCATTAAGCGGACATTTATTTTATATGGGTTTCAGTAAGAAGACCTGTTATACCAATTGTTAATCCTTGATGCAGGGATTAATCATATTGAGAATTTTCTTTTTTTTCACTGCAGAATCTTAGTTGTAAAAATATCTGTACTGATATCTGTTTTTAATGCTAAGGTAAGCTTTCTCTTTTAAATAAATAACAATGTATAACGAGATAGGCCAATAATAGTTTTAATCTAGAGGCAGAAAATCCTCTGTAGCAAATCAAATTGCAAAATCAAAAAGATTTTCCCTGTGCTGGTGCTTCTTTTTGGAAAAATATGCACTGACCAGTGGGTCTTTTCTCAGGCAACGGTGCTCAACAATCTTCAGTTTCCAGGAATCACTTGCACATGGTCAGTATTATACAATGAGAAATTGCTATTATACTGTGTAAGCCTAAACTTATGCAAGAGATCACCAAGAAGATAGAAAGGTTGTGGTAGTGCCGCTTCCTTAGAACATTCCTCCAAGTGTCAAAAATAGTAGTGCATGCAGGCAAAAGTGCATGATACATGCTGCATTCAATTGCAGTTACAAATTATTCAAATTCTAAAACTTCTTCCCTGGGTTGGTTCCTCTGCTTCACCTACAATTATATCGGCATGTATATGGCTTCAGCTGCTCCTTACTTCCTTACCAGAAAAGGTTGTAATCCTAATAATGCAGCACATATGTAGTACTGTATATGGTTGCAATCCTAACCTAGATTTATATGCATCACTCACTTTGAATTCTATATAGAGCGGTACAGAAGACCTTCTTTGTGCGTTATCTGGCTGAACAATGTCAGACTGTTGCAAGGACTTGCTATGGAGAGATTTTGGTACTTGGGATAAACTGCTCCATTCCCTGAATAGAAGGCAATGCCTGGGCAAGTGGTACTAAACCTGCAAAGATACTTCTGGTTGCAAAAACCTCCTGATCCCAGAATGCTGCAGTTTCTGTTACAGGGACCAGGAACATTTAAATGAAAATATCTAAAATGATTTACACAGAACATTCTTTGTACACTTGCTCTTGTATATACGAAGCTCTGCTTACCTCTATGAGGGAAATTCACTAAAGGGCAAATATTTGCCATGCGAAGGCTTTGCCATACTTCGTGCCACTTCGACAGGCGCAAATTCGCTATCACTATGCTTATTAACTTAAATGCAAGGTTGCGTAGAGATGTTGGTGCAAATGCTTGAAGTGGCTACTTATTAATAAAAATGTTGTGGAAGCAAAATACAGATAAGAGAGATCATCCAATGTCCTAGACATGAGCTCACCCTAAAACAAATGGTGGCATGACCCTCAAATGGTTAAAATAAATGTTAATACAAACATTTTTAACAGTTACAACTTTTAAATCCCCCAATTTAAATTATGAAAAAATGCCAGTTTTTTTTCCCCTTCATTTTTATGACTCTTTGGCATATAGGATATATTGTCACTGATATAAGATTTAGGAGGATGTAGCTTCATCTGATCAGTTTGCCAGGTCTAAGCTGGGCGATGGAAACCCTGGCGAAAGGGGTTTGTATTTAAGTGAATTTACAGGGTAATGATCATTTGGCTGAACCAAAACCTGCCTGGTTAAAGGGCACGAATTTCCCTAGTGATGTACTCTTTCACTAGCGAATTGTCCCCTATGCCTGTTAGTAAATTGGTCATGTTCCTAAGGATGGAATTTCTGGCAAATATTTGATAGCGACGGCTATTTTATTTATATAAGCAGAACAATGCAATATTCTGACACATCAAATGGTACTGTTAATATCTGTGATAAATGGTTAAGCAAATGCTGTATTAATCTCTCTTATGCATAAATGCAAGTATATACCTTGATAATTAAAGGTAAATTATGATTACAATTTCTACTTATAAGATATGCAAACAGTTTATTAAGAGGCCGATGTACTAAATTCACGTGAATAGATGGAAGTTCGATCAAATTCGATCGAATTTCGAACATAGGATTTATTCGTTTGGTCGAATATGTAATTTTTGGCATATTCGATCATCGAATAGCGAATGGTCGAACGATCGAATACATTTTTAAGTTTCTTCGATTGCCTACTTCGGCAGATTGGACCTACCAAATTGCAATAGAAGCCTATGGGAGCACTCCCATAGGCATCTGAGGCTAAGTCCTGATCGAATAGGATTCGTACGATCGAAGTCTTCGATCGTTCGAATCGTACGAATCATTTGAATGATCAAATGATTTATTCTACTGATTGAATAAATTATTCGACTGATCGAATAAATTTGTATTCGATCGTCAAATGATCGAATATTGAATAAAAGGTAGCCTAAAACTATTCGTTTAGCATTCGACGAATTTGGTCGAACTAATTTTGGAATAATAGTAAATTTGCCCCTAAATGTTACCACTAGAATGCATGTCAGACATAACATTGCTCCCTATTCAGGCAGTATACTACTGATTTTTCGACAAGTTAAACACAAAGGCAGGCACTGGGGCCATGCGGCCTAGGGGTAGCCTAGAGGCAAGTCTGGGCCTGTATGTTGTTACTCAGACATTTTGGGGCAGATTTACTAAGCTCGGGTGAATGATTTTAATGCAAAACAATTTTAATTTTCGAATTACATTTTTGGCTACCTCGACCATCGAATTTCCTAAATTCAGTCGAATCGAATGATTCCAATGAAATTGGATGTTTTGTACAATTTTTTCGTGAAACCGGATGATCGCAATTCGATATATCATGCATAGCACATGTGGCTGGGGGAGGGTGGATGAAAATGAACCTTTGATATTTTAAATAGGGTTCAGAATCTTTATATTTGGAAGAAAAATGTTGCTTTCGAAAATTCATCAGCACGAAGGTTTCTTAGCAAATTTTCTCTAGTGTTACTTTCCTAGTGAAACTTTGTTAACATACTTACATTGGCATCATTTTAAATGTGGGGAGGTACATACAGGTCAAATGTATGTCTTTATTAGTGATGGTAAAATTGCTGGAAGTGGCCAATTATTTTTAAAAATGTCAAAGGAATTAAAATAAAGACAAAAGAGATCCAATATTGTCCTACAACTGAGCATACCCTAAAATAAATGTAGTATGAGCTTCAAATGGTGAAAAAGTGTAAATACAGAAACATATATTTAACAGTTACAACTTTTAAATATAATCCCACATCTATATACGAAAATAACACCAGCATTTTTTCTTGAATACAGGATATGATGTCTCTGACATAGTAATGTTCCTGATGTAGTTTTGTCTTATTAATTCACCAGCTAGAACCAGAGAAAGTAGACTCTAGCACTGAGGTTTTTACTAGTGAATTGTCTTATTCACCTATTAGTAAATTGGCAATGTCTTTGCAAATTATAATTTTGGCGAATTCACCCGTTAATACATGCCCCAAAGCCTTGAAAAAAAATCATAGGATAGTATATCTCAAGTGGCCGCACTGTCTTTCCTCCCCCAATGACAAGTTCAGGTGGTCAGGTACCAAGTACTACAAAGTGTAGTAGACTGGGTGGATGAAGTCCAAACCCTTAAAATCACATGACTTTAGGTCACGTGATTACGGGCATTATAATTTTCTGTGCCCCTTGAGTTCCTTAATTTGCACATGTCTATGCAAATTAGGGTTAGGATTTGGTTTGGGATTCAGGTGAATGCTTCCTGAAATATTTGGGGTTTGGCTGAATCCCAAATTTAGGGATTTGGTACATCCATAGTATCATTGTTTATGTATATGTAATGAACCACATTGGATAGTCAGTTGTGAATTATTTTCATGTAAACAACCACATTATGGCATTCAATGTGTCAGTGTCACTTTACACATGAGGCCATTATACTCAAGAACAATACCAGGATCTAACTGGATTGATGCATAGTTGTATCTCTATGAATGATAAAAACCTATCATAGAGAAATTTGTTAAAATCAGAGGAGCTAAATTCATCACTGCTAAAAGCTTTCTTTTTCTGGTATAAATAAGAAATTTACTATATACTATGAATATAAATAAAGTGCTGTCTGTATGCTTAGATTATTCACTGATGTTATTTCATAATGGGTAACGTTTACCCTGTGGCATTATTGCCTGGTAACATTTTCCCCGATGGTATATATCTTGATTGTTTTCTCAAAATAGCGATGATGTCATTGCTGAAAATCTGCTGATGACTTCTCTTCCTTTCAGTTTAGCAGCACAGTCACAAAGCACTGTAAAGATGCAAGATGTGAGGTTGAAAATAGTAGGGCTTCTTTTCAAATTTAAATGAAATACATTGAGTTCATCTTCAATTTTCACCACTCACTAAACATGCAAAATCTAGTAACAATTCAATTTTGACATCAGAAATAAAAATTTTAATTTTACTATATAGTATGAACAAAAATAAGGTGCTGTCTGTATGCTTAGATTATTCACTGATATTATTTAATAATAAAAAAAAAAAACACTTGTTTACCCTGTGGCATTATTGCCTGGTAACATTTTCCCGATGGTATATATATTGATAGTTTTCTCCAAATAGCGATGATGTCATTGCTGAAAATCTGCTGATGACTCTTCTCTTCCTCTCAGCAGCACAGTCACAAAGCACTGTAAAGATGCAAGATGTAACGTTAAAAATAGCAGGGTATCTTTTCAAATTCAAAAGAAATACAGTACTTTGAGTTCATCTTCGTATTGAACCATTTGCACAAAATGTGCAAAATCCAGTTATAATTCAATGTGTGCATCAAAATACTTTTAAGCTTATTGAGCATCCTATACGTATTTCAGAAATGTGCAATATGAATTTAAAAAAATGAGTGCTATTCCTGTTATAGGGTTTAACAAACAGATTTTAGTAGAAACTACTGCGGAACAGGGTCCAAATAAAAAGCAATGATTGATTTGTGACTCAAATACTCAAGTAATCAGAATCTATTCATATGACAAGTGTTAATACACAAACTACAGGAATAATGCATAGATCTTATATTTGTATTTAGGAACCAGGAGTTAGCACTATTCTTATTTAAAAATGGGAACATAAGCAACAGGGAAAGGAAAGTTGCCAGGCTAGGAAACCTTATATGAATACTTTCAGCAGGAACAAAGTGAGGTGCCTGACAGAAAGGTAAACATGGAATATACTGGGTGTAAAGAAATGTGGTAAAATTAGTAAAGCCTAGTGGTAGATTGTCTAGTTTAGAGAAGAGTAAAAAACAAAAATTGCAGTTTCCACAGATCGGAAAGGGCATGTTATCCAAATTTTCAAGAACCTGAAAAATGATTTGTCTCAAAGGGAGAAAGGTTGGTTGTAAACAAGCTTTTGGCTTTGAATGACAGAATAAGGGGCAGATTTATCAAATTCACATGAAGGATTCAAAATTCGATCAAATTTTCAAAAAGATTTGAATTAGAATTTTCTAATGTTTTTGAAGGCCACTTCGACAATTGAATTTTGAAAATTCGATCGAATCGAATGATTCGAATAAAATTCTATTCGAATATTCAACAGTCGAATAACTTACCCTTTAAAATTTTATTCGACTGCCTAGTTCGCCACATTAAACCTACTCACTTAGTTTTAACTATTTTTGATCGAATAGAAAAATTTGATGGAATGGTTAAAATTGTTCGATTCGAACGATTTTATCGATCGATCAAATTATTTCTATTCAATCAATTGCGGTAAAATCCTTTGAATTCAAAGGATTTTACTTACCTTTAAATTCAATGGTCAAATTCGACCCTTAGTAAATCTGCCCATAAATGTCTTTTAAAATCCCAAGTATTTTTGAAGGACATGTATCTTAAATTTATTCTTGCCCACTGTAGGTAAGCAATATTGGTTTTATAAACAGTCCAATGTGGATCTTACAGCAATAAGTATTGCCTGTTTTCATTTTATTTTCAATGTACTATTATATATAAGATTTGGGGAAGGATTTTAAAGAATTAATCTTTGTTACATATAAAGTTTGCTATCCTCAACATTGTCACATAAAATGATATAGTATTCTTGTATTCCAATTCCTAGGTGATTATGTCATTTATGCTGCAGGGTAAAATCCTTTATAAATGGCAAATATTAAAGTGCAACACATGGGAAGGATGCAAAATATAGTCTTTCTTTAGTTCATCCCACCATCGTTTTAGTACTACCCATTGGTCCAGTTTGGCAGTGTGAGTAAAAACACCAAACATCGACAGTTGAAACTGTAGAATTAGAATTTTAAAACTCCCAATATTTAAGAATTTGTCCTAAACTAAATCAAGGAGTCAGGAAATTCCTGTATGTTGTATTTCTGACGTATACATTCTAAGCATTTCTGTTTATTAATCTTTTATAATTCAGAATAAGCACATAATGACAAACTAGTCCAGTCTTAGTAAAGGTGAGGCGTCAAACACATGGGAAATGTCTGCTTTTGTTATGGAGAACTTGAACCAGTGCTATGTACCGGAAAGTAATGAAACCACATTGCTTCAAAACAAACAAAGGTTTTTAAATGATTAACCTTAATAGCATTATAATGTGCTTTTTGTCTTCTTTGTACTTTTTAAAAGTACTGTACGTGCATTATTAATTTTGGATATTTAACTGGATACATTGGCGTACTTGACTATTCTTGAAATAATTCATTGTATAATGGTCAGCCACCTGAAGTGGTACACAGTCATGGTAGGTAAAATTATTGCATTATGCTGAGAGAAAACTGTTTTAAATTAACAATTCTCATTAGTTACAGTAAGTCATTGATTTAGAACTCTAAATAACTTGAAATACCCTAAAGGATTGTTTGGTGGAGTTGTGTTTTGGAAACACTAGGCAGCCGTGATAATACTTGCATCAATAAGTAATTTCCTTTTCCCTTTGTAATTGTACTATACTCATCAACACCAACATCGAATTAGACGGAACTTGAATCAACTCTGAAAAACTCGAATATCAGGAAGGCTAACATCTTCAAATGGGTCACTGGAACTTTGCCATTGATTTCTACATGAACTTGGCAGGTTTTAGGTGGTTTACTTTCAAATTTGAGTTGTTCCCAGGATTGAGGTATGATAAATCTTGAATTCAAGTATGGATTATCCCAAAAATTTACCGAAAATCCAATCCGAATTTACCATTTGAACCTTAATAATCTGTATATTCTACACAAATACACGAGCCATAAATATTGTGTAAATTATGTCTTTATAAATGCTGGTTAGTGGTGTTATAGGTAGTGATGGGCGAATCTCCCCCGTTTCGCTTCGCCGAAAAATTTGTGAATTTCCAGAGAAATTCGCGAACTGGCGGAAAATTAGCAAAACGAGTCGCAGCACGCTTTTGCGTCAAAAACGATGCGGCGCGTCAAAAACGATGCGCCGCATCAAAAATGACGCGCGACTCGTCTTTTCGCCGAACTTTCACTGGCGTTTCGCCGCAAATTCGCCCCTGCCGAATACATTCTCCCATCACTAGTTATAGGTCATTTATAATAATTATATATAATTATATATAATTTGTGCTTAGCATTGTAAGCATTTTTGCATTTTTATGGTTACTGAACTCCTCTGTGACATAATATCCTTATATCCATATATTTTACAGCAGAAAATATTCTTATATTCTACACAATATAGAGGCCATATATTAAAATTTGTCACAAGAAAATTGACACTTGTTCCCATTATCAATATGAATAACCTATGCTCTGTATTCATCTCACTTATTTTAACTGCAAAATGAAAAACTTTCAGGTGACATTACCCATGGTCGAGTATAGATAATAGGAACAGTAACACCAAAAATGGGAACAGTAACACCAAAAAAATTAAAGTGTTTTAAAGTAATAAAAATATCACGTGCCGTTGCCCTGCACTGGTAAAATTGATTCGTTTGCTTCAGAAACACTACTATATATTCATATAAACAAGTTGCTGTTTGGTGGAAATTGAAAAAAGGCTGTATGGCCCTTTATCAAGGCCCCAATGGGGGCCGAAACGTTGGACACGTGAGTGACACTGAAATAAACCACTTTGAATGAGAATATTGGTGTGCTGGTCCATTTACAGATTATATATATATACACAAACATACAATAGTAGGGTTTGACTTAGGAGTTAACAGATACTCTGTGTAGAATAGAATGACCTCATTAATTTACCAGGGGTATAATCAGGAGTAAAATTTTATTTTTTGGTCAAAACATACAAATTTTAATTTTAAATTACCACCTTAAATTTGAATGCAAGATTTACCACACCTCAACCTTTTCCTATTCTCCACCTAAAACCAGCCAAGTTCATGTACAATTCAATGTCAACGGTCAGTTGAACCATTTGAAGATTTTAATTGCCTTTGTGTCATTCAAGTTTTTTTTTGGATCGAATATTAGACATTCGAGTGCTTTCATAAATAACCTCCCATTTGAGTTGTGAGTACATTCAATTTTATTAGAGTTAAAAAAAATCACATAACTTTGAAAAGTGACCTTTGATAAATCTGCCCCATAAAGAGTAAAATTGCTAATATCATGAATAATAAATGCAGTTGTGTAGATAAGTTTACATACCCTGGCAGAATGTATGATTTCTTTACCATTTTTCAGAGAATATGAATAATAACACAAAACCTTTTCTTTCACTCATGGTTAGTGGTAGGCTGAACCCATTTATTGTCAAATACCCAAATGACCCTGATCAAAAATTTACATACCCCAGTTCTTAATACCGTGTATTGCCCTCTTTAACATCAATAACAGCTTGAAGTTTTTTGTGGTAGTTGTGGATGAGGCTCTTTATCTTTTCAGATGGTAAAGCTGCCCATGCTTCCTGGCAAAAAACCTCACGTTCCGTAAAATCTTGGGCTGTCTTGCATGAACTACATGTTTGAGAGTGGCTCAATGAAATTGAGGTCAGGAGACTGAGATGGCCACTCCAGAACCTTCACTTTATTTTGCTGTAGCCAATGAAATGTACAAGTACGTCCCATGCGCAGCTTCTGGGCTGATGCGTGCAAATTTTCCTCCCGTATTTTTTGATAACTTACTGCATTAATTTTGCCATCAATTCTGACCAAATTTCCTGTGCCTTTGTAGCTCACACATCCCCAAAACATCAGCAATAGACCACCATGTTTCACAGTAGGAATGGTGTACCTTTCATCAAAGGCCTTGTTGACTCCTCTCCAAATGTAGTGTTTATGGTTGTGGCCAAAAAGTTAAATTTTAGGCTCATCACTCCAAATGACTTTGTTCCAGAAAGTTTGAGAGTTGTCTCTGTACTGTTTGGCATATTGGGATACTTTGTGGCATTTGCATAGTAATAGCTTTCTTCTGGCAGCTCGACCATGCAGCCCATCTTTCTTCACGTGCCTCCTTATTGTACATCTTGAAACAGCCACACAAATTTTTTCAGTCCTGTATTTCACCTTAGGTTATTTGTTGGGTTTTCCTTGCATCCCAAACAAATATTCTGGCAGTTGTGGCTGAAATTTTAGTTTTATTTGATTTGGTTTCAACAGAACCTCTAATTTTGCACTTCTTTATTAGAGTTTGAACACTGCTGACTGACATTCTCAATTCCTTTGATATTTTCTTATATCCCTTTCGTGTTTTATAGAGTTCAACTACCTTTTCTCACAGATCCTTTGACAATTCTATTGCTTTCCCCATCAATCTAAAAAACATCAGTGCAGCACTAGATGAAAGATGCAGGAGTCCAGAAAGTCAATGACCTTTTATACGCACCCACTAATTACAAGCAAACATATCACAGGTGAAGATGGTTACCTTTTAATAGCCATTCTAATCCTTTTGTGTCAAGTTGTGTGCATGTTATCAGGCCAAATCACCAGGGTATGTAAACTTTTGATCAGAGTTATTTGGGTAGTTTGTGTAGTGATTATGATTTAAAAAGAGTAAACACAGTTGTATGACAATAAATGGCTTCAACCAACCACTAACCATGAGTGAAAGAAAGGTTTTTGTGTTATCATTCATATTTTCTGAAAAATGGTTAAGAAATCATACATTCTGCCAAGCTATGTAAACTTATGAGCACAACTGTAGATGACAAAACTAATTATTATATTGCAGAAGTGCTCAGAAGAGCACTCCATTGTATATGTGACTATAGATCCATTTTTACTGGTCATTATTTTTGTTTAATTTGTATGTTTGATGTACAATTATACACATTTCTTTTGAGAAGCACTTTGGAATACAGTGTGTTGGCAATTTATAAATATGCATTAATAATGTTCATCTGGTTATTTAAAAAAAAACAAACAAACATTTATCTGGACTAGACCCATGATTGGAGGACAAGACAGGTGACAAAACGTGACTTTTTCATGCTACATTTTTTACATTTTTGAGGACTAGCATATTGCTCTTAATCTCTGTATAGTTTTACATATTCATAGCATTTATTGTAACACTTTTCCTCCTTGTGTGCACTTTTGCATAATGTAAGATTTAACAGAGCTGTGTATCCTTTTAGCATTTTATAAATAAATGTACTGTACATACATAGAAATAGTAGCAGTCATGTTTTGTTTAGGAAACAAATTGCACACCACTTCTCAGCCAAACCTTGCTCTGATTTCTGCCTCATGCTTCTGTTCCAGCTACAGTATATGTGTAACTCTTCTGCTACCTCACTCTACAAGACCTCCAGGCTTAGGGGCAGATTTACTATTGGTCGATAATGGTTAATTAACCCTTGAATTCGACCATCGAATTGTTGCCGAATTTTAACCATTCAAATATCGAATTTGAAGGGTTATAACGCAATTCGACAAATCGAACGATCGAATAAAAAAAAATTTGAACGATATAAACAATTTTAACCATTCCATCAAATTTTTTTTATTCGATCTCAAAATGCTGGAAAGATTCCCATAGGGTTATACAGCAATTCGGTAGGTTTAATCTGGCAAATTAGGAATGCAAATTTTAATTTAAAGGACAAGTACTTTGACCATCGCTTGGTTGAATGATCGAATAGATTTTTATTCGAATCATTCCATTCCATTGAATTTTTTAAATTCGATGGTCGAAGTGGCCAGAAAAACTATTTGAAAATTCGAATTTATTTTTAAATTCGATCGAATTTCGAATCATTCACACAAATTTCGTAAATCTGCCCCTAAGTCTCAACCATCTCACATTCTATAGGGCAAATTCACTGAAGGGTGAATTTTCGCCTCGGAAGGCTTCTCCACACTTCGTCACACTTTTCAGTGCATACGCTAATTCAACAAAATGCAAAGTTACGTCTCAGGAGCCAAAAGCTGGTAAAGTTTTACTAGCGTAAATTCATCAGTGCAAGCATTTCCTAGTAAACTTTCGCTAGTGTTCAATATTGCCTAGCGAAACTTTAACACACTTAACGCTTAGGTCAATTTGAATAGGTAGGGTACATACAGGTCATATATATGTTTTTATTAGTGTTGTTGCTTAAATTGCTTGAAGTGGCCACTTATTAAGAATGTCCAAGGAAGCAAAATAAAGATAAATAATATCCTCTATTGTCCTAGACATGAGCCCACCTAAAACAAAATGTGGCATGGTTAAAAAACAATTAAAACAAAAATATTTAACAGTTACAACTAAAAAGTGACATACTATTGAGGAGGATGTAGCTTCATCTTATCAGTTTGTACTTTAGTTATGATAATGATTGCTCGCCTGAATGAAAAGCTTCTTTATCAATGTACTCTTTCTCTTGCAAATTGTCCTCTATGCCTGTTAGTAAATTGGCAATATCCCTGCAGATTGGATTTCTGGCAAATTTTCTCTAGCGATGGCCACTTCACTCTCTACTGAATTTGCCCCTATGTATTTCAGCACAACAACCTTTCTGTCTACTAATAATATGCACAATAGAGAACATGGGCCTGTTGGTTTCAGGCCTTTATACTGGAGCAGGATAGACGTGGTGGTGCACTTTAGGTGAAAACTGGGCTGCTTGGTAATACTTGTGTATATCAGGGCCTCCCAGATGGCCCAAAATTATGAGAATGTATAGGCAGTTTGCATCCCCACACTAATTTGAGGGGTTATCCTAGAACATAACACAGGTCATTTTTTTTTAAATATTAACAATGCCATGGTTTTAAAATGTGTGCTACATGATTCTGAATTTGCCCTTCTTTCACTTAATCTGTTTAATTCTGACTTTTAAGCAGGCACATGTATACTGCTGATCTATATATCTATATACATATACAGTTTAAAAAAAAAAAAAAAAA
>CM044438.1:72482147-72560556 GCA_024363595.1 Xenopus borealis
GTTTAAAAAAAAAAAAAAAACATATGCAAACATTTCCCATAAGATCAAAATGTTATAATTATGTACTACACACTACTAATTGACTGACACAACAAATCAGGTTTAGTTTTTTTTTAGTCAACAACATTTTGCAATAGCACTATGTAGGCAATTAGTTGAATTAGTTTTGCTTGTTATATTAGTTTTGTATATTAGATTATACAGAAGCAACAAAGCAAAAAGAACAGTAAAGGTGCTTATATTTGGAATGAAACCAAGAGAAAAAGAAACCATGTTTCAGGTGCAGAGAAGATAAAGAATACAAGCAAGAAAAATGTAAAGCACTCAACTAAATTAATCTACAGGGAAAGATTAAGAAATAGATGCATGCTTCTTATCTCTAACTGGGAATTCTTGATTCAATGCCAGCAAACAATGAGATGATTACAATAGGGAGCTTTAATTGAAATATACAAAAGTCAAGGCCTGATGAATACATTGTTTTTTGTTTATATATTGTCCTTTTTTTATTATTCAGGAAAATATAGGTTTTACATCAGAGCTGTGCATCTGGCAGTCTGGGGACAACTAGCAGATTTCACTGCTTTGGTCCACCTTGCTAGTATAGCCACCACTTCATTTTGTGTTTTTTTTTTTATCTTCCCTACACAGGACTTTAAGCTCACTGAAAATACTAAAAAAAGGAAGCTAACATCAGTCCAAGGCAAAATCCAACAGCACACTAAGTTGGTTTTATGAAAGGTGATATCTAAATCACAAATAAAGCCAAATATACAGAATAAGGCACTGAAAATTATACAAGGGAGGGCCTTCCAATAATAGCACCTGTCACCTACACAAGTGTACAGCACAGTGGGTTGATTTCCCCAAACTTGTATACTGATCTAAGCCCAAATGAAAATCTCTTGAACTATTTCAAAATCCAGGTGCACAAGCAATACCCTGATCAACCAGAAGCATTGAACCACCCACTATTAAAAGGTACATCAATAATATAATCATATAATAATCTTTCTAATGCTTTATTTACGAGTAGGTCTTTCCAGCTGACATGAGGTCACCCATTCAGATTAGAAGAAAAGAGATTCCACCTAAATATTCGGATGATTTTTTTTTACAGTGAGAGCTGTGAAGATGTGGAATTCTCAACCTGAATCAGTGGTACAGGCTGATTTTTGCCTTCCTCTGGATCAATTAGCAGTTAGGCAGGTAAAAAAATAAGTGAAAAGGTTGAACTTGATGGACGTTTGTCTTTTTTCAACCTAACTTACAATGTTACTATGTAACTGGGTAATGGGCAGGGTCCCCCTCTCCTGTTTACTCCTATATCCTTTGCAACATGACGTTTTCTCGGGAACCAAGTGTTTCAAGTTGGGCCGCATTCATATCCATCCTGGGCCACAGGCTGGCCACCCCTGATATAGATGTTTACTTTCATTGTTCAAGCTTCAGTAGTCTGAAAAATGTCAGTGACTGGTTGTTTGATACAGGCTACTGCCAATGGGCAAATGCGCCCAGTGTTTATAAAAAAAGCTCCATTTTATTGCCAGCTTTAATTGTGTTTGGAAATGGGATGTGATAACTACTAGAAAAAAAGGTAGTAAGAAGATTTTTTAAACATACAGATGAAGCCACTTTGGATTGTGCATTTGACACAGAAAATGTAACTCATCTATCCCACTTAGCACAGAATATTGTGTCACAGCATCCCATCCAATTAAAGAGTTCACCATTGAAAACAATGGTGCTTTGGTATGCTAATGAAAAGGTTAAATGCATTAAATGAGTTAAGATAACTTTAGATAACACAGTTTCTTCAATTAGCCCTGAGTCACAATGCATTTAACTCACAAATCCCAGTGGCTGCATCTGTATCTGTTTTGAAAGGGGATGATGACCCCTAAGTTTAAATGGTAAACTGCTCCCCATACTCGCCAATTCACTCAGCAGACAGGCAGACTGGATAACCTTACCAAGCAGGCAGGAATGGAAAGGGTAGTGGAACCTAAGTACTTTGGGCCTAGTAACGGATAAGCTATACTCTGTAATAGTTCACTCTAGGAATGACAGGTTCTTTAGCTGAGCAACCCAAGGCTCCAACGAGGAGAGTCAGAGGGAAACAAATTGTCCAGATATAGGACTAAGTGCATAGATTTAGGGATGTAAATAGATAAGTCTGAAAGCTGTCCATCAAGTTCAACCCCTCCAAATTAAAACGAGCATCCACACACACACCCCTCCATACTTTCACATAAATTATATTTGCCCATATACTAACTATAGAGTTTGTTGTTCTCTGGTGCTGTGAGTATAAGCTATCCTCTGTGCTCTATGTTCTGTCAATTGCTATAAACTCCTATGTGTATTGTTCTGGTGCCCTATTATTGTGCATATGACTTTGTTACAGTTGCACTATACCCTGCCTCCACACTGTTGCGAGGGCTTACACTTTGAGAGAAAGGTTTCATCCGAAGCACAAATATATTTGAAAGTAAGCTTTTAGTAGAGATGGGGACACTCATTTTACTATAGCACTACAAATATAAATACGAATAAAAGAAATCCTGGGGATGAACAACATAGAAAGAATCGAGGTGGCATAAAAAATTACAGAAAAGAAATCTAAAAAACACAAAGTATTAGCAAAAGAAAGGTGAAGGGCAGGATAAATGTAAACCAAGCTGACAAAAATAATGCTGATACAAATATGTACTTGGCAAAACAATCCTGTTCATTTCCCCCACCCCCCATTTAAATGAGTTTTAGAGGGCTGTAAGGCATGGTGCATGATGCGCCACTTTATAGAAAAAAACTGTTATAAAACTTCATGACCCAATTATTATGGATAACAGTTCCCAACTGGGTAGCTCAAGCCATAGGCAGCCATGGGAAAGCATACTCCTGAATTCTTAACATGACTTTGTTAGTGTGTTGTTTGTTAGTTTCCCGTTAGCTATGATTTTTTTCTGTCTACTGTCTACTAGCCATCTGTATGTTGCATGGGAGTTTATTTAGAATGCTCACATAAAGAGTTGGTCTGAATGCTCAGACAGACACTCACACATTGCAAATGCTAGCTGTAATTGAAGGTATATGCGAGTCCTGACTGAGAAGTTGTCCATTTCTACATATTGACACATAACTCCAAAGTTATTATGTATATGCTGCAGCTTATCTGCTTTAGAGCAACTGGAAAACCCCAGCTGCAATGACAGAAAATTTTCTTAACCAGTGGATGCACTCTAACTGAAAATGTACCTTGGCCAAAATATGTAAAACTACAGTATCAGCTCCACAGGTATAATGTTACTTATCACTATCTGGCTTACAACACAAAACATAAGGGTAGATAGGATACCTTTCTGCAAAAGATGCAAGGGTGTAAAACCATAAATTAGCATTCTTAAAGGGGTGGTATATAACCCATTTCAACATGAACTCAGTGAACAGTGTCTGTGCTGAACCTACCTTTTGCTTATAGTTTTAATAAGGACATATCTATGTTGTATGTTATTGTGCCACTAAAGATGAAATTTAAACTAGTTTAAATTTAGCACTTCCTGTTACTTCCTGGCTCTAACAAGAAGAGAATTATCCGATACCTCTCCTGTTACTTCCTGTTTCTGACAAGTGGAGATGTATCTAATAAAACTAAATACCAGTCAAGTCAGAAACCCTCTGATAAGCTGCTTAAAGATTGTTGTTGAAAAGTTTATTTGAAATTATTTGATTTTGCAGATGACCTATTATTGCTTTCTCAAATGCCAATGACTCATTAGCAGGACTGGACTGAGAATCAAAATAGGCCCTGGCATTTCAGGTACACAGAGGCCCAATCAGGTCACATAGAGGCCCAAACAGTCCCCACCAGCCCACTAAATACTGACTTTCTATGGGACCTTATAGCAGCCCATCTGGCATTTGCCCTAACCCACATATTGCCAGTCCGGGCCTGCTCATTAGGGGAAATCTTCAAATTACTCCAAGAGTTTGGGTCCTTTTCTGGCTACAAAATAAATGCCAATAAATTAGAACTTAAGAAAATTAATGTAACTATTTTGGGATCCCTCCTACAAAAATTATATCTTAAGTACCCCAAACCTCATTTAACTTACTTAGGGCTCACAATTCCACCAGATCTGAGAAAGCTCTATGCTTTGAATCTCACTCCAGCTATTAATGTGAATTTTAATTTAAAAGGGAAGATAAGTTTTTTTTTTTAAAATGCTAATATTCCTCAAACTAATCTACCCACAAATAAATTTGCCCCTCTTAGTAAAGCACTCTTAAAAAAAAAAAAAACTGGATTCATCTTTGAACAATTTTATTTGGGGGAATAAGTAACCAAAATTTACTCTTTCAAAACTACGTTGTCCTAACGAACTGGAGGGTTTGAAGGTTCCTGATTTTAGTGCCTTCAACCTAGCTCTATCACTAGATATTTTATTGAGTGGATATCTGGGGGAAAAATATTTACTAATCCGTAACTTGAAATATTTCATGAAAATGAAATTTCTTGGCAGTTGTTCATAAAAAATGGAAAGAGGTATTCTAAAATGGACTATCCTTCCTTCCACTAGTAAGACAAATAATTTACCTTTACTGATGAAGTATGTGGTAGACCCTGCCAATGTTAACTTACAAACTGGACTCATCTTAGAAGACACAACAACCTAAAGCGATCACTTCAAATACATGTTCATTAAGAGTGGCTGATTGGAGCCCAAAATAAAGAATCTTATGCTTTTCAATTACACTGTTTTGCAAGTTCAATTAAAGATTTGTTTGAGAATCCTCATTTAATGAACATTGATCTAATTTCCCAAAAATGTTGGTCTTCAGGAAACATGCAAAATCATCCTCCTTAGACAGTGGCTAAAAAATTGTCTGGTTACTTACAGTGTACATACTGCAATTACTCCTCACAAACACTCTTATTCCATTAGTAAATATAGCAAGTACTTGGTGTCCGAAGACTTGAGAGCAAAACATTTTAAATTGGTTCAC
Organism: Xenopus borealis; assembly: GCA_024363595.1. Taxonomy (NCBI): domain Eukaryota; kingdom Metazoa; phylum Chordata; class Amphibia; order Anura; family Pipidae; genus Xenopus; species Xenopus borealis. The sequence continues at coordinate 72,487,155 of CM044438.1, forward strand.
CTGGGCTGTGGGAAATTTTATAAAAATTCATCAGCGTTGGGCTCTCAGACATTTTGTCCAAAATGTATCCAACTAAACGTTGACTTATTTTCATTATGGTGTTGTCCTTGGAAAAGTTTTCAATCCTAAAATTTAAAGGAAAACTATACCCCCCGAACAATGTAGGTCTCTATAAAAAGATATTGCATAAAACAACTTGTATGTAAAACCCTGCTTCCTGTAAATAAACCATTTTCATAATAATACACTTTTTTAGTAGCATGTGCCATTGGGTAATCATAAATAGAAAATTGCCATTTTAAAAAATAAGGACAGCCTCCTGGGATCGTAGGATTCAACGGTGCACACAAACATACCAAACAAACTATAAAGTTAGGTCATATGAGCCAATTAACAGACAGAGTTAAGTCTTTTGCTTCCACACTTCTTCCTGTTACAGTTAGATTTGAAATACTTCTGGTCAGGTGATCACTGAGGCAGCACACAGACCATCACGAAATGGTGGTTCAAGGCAAGAGATGTAAAAGGGCAATATTTACTTAAATATATATTCCAGTTTGGTAAGGTTCTTTAATATGCCACTTAGTTTGATTTGTTAGTTAGTTTGATGTCAAGTATTCATTTTCAGGGTATAGTTTTCCTTTAAGCTTAATATTAAACTAAGCCCAGAATTTGTACTCCTACATCTGGATTCTCCAGAATCTGGTCCAAAGGGGCAACCCAAATCCCAGAGTGATTTACTGTTTTGCCTAATTTTGATTTTTACAGCTGCTACTAAAAAACTGCTGTTCTTAAAGGAAAACCCAACCCACCTACTAATAAAAATTGCTTCCCCCTACTCAACATAGTCCCCCCTCCCTGCTCCCCCCCAGCCTAGGTGTTAATGCCTGTGATTGCCCCTAATTCTATACTTGCCTCTTGTTGCAGATTCAGTGCAACGGAGCTCACAGATGCCATCTTCCGGCTCTTCAGTTTTTTTTGCGTCTTTTTCCTTCACTTCAGCAATTTCCATCACTTTTGGCGCATGCGCAGTTGTCACGAGCCGTAAGACTGCTCCAATTGTACATGCACCAATACGGCGTTCACTTCCGGAGGAAGCCCGAACAGCTGAAGATGGCACCCATGAGCTCCATTGCACTGAATCTGCAACATGAGGCAAGTAAAGAATTAGGGGCAAGTACAGGAGTTAACAACTAGGCTGGAGAGGAGCAGGGAGGGGGGCAATGTAGGGTAGGGGAAGCAATTATTATTAACTTGCCAAATTGATGTTTAGAGTCTTTTTTAAATTTTTTAAAAATATTTTGGAGGAAATCGTTTGAATCGAACAATTTCAATTCAATTGAAAATGGACCTATTTGATTGTAAACAGTCTGTTTTCGATTGAAAAAACAATTTGAATAAAATAAGATGGTCGAATTTTGAAATATTTTCACTTTGAAATTTGACCCTTGATAAATCTGCCCCTTAGTGAAAAAATTTGTCAGATATATTGACCCAAATTAGGAAAATAATGGATTTTTAAAAATGAAATAATAGAATAAAATAAAGTTCTAGTTACTGCTCTTTTTTAGCACTGGTATTTTGGGGCGTATACTGTAGCTTTCAAACTTTGCCTAGCCAACTGCAAAGTTTTTTGGCAAGTGTTACAATTCCATGAATTTTCATGTCTCCAAAAATGCCTGAAAAAAACTTTATGAATGCAGAGATTCATCACATTCTCAGACTGAAATAATTTCACTTTACGTTAGATATCATTTGTCATTCTACTGTTCAGCAGCGACAGATTCCTTGTGCTAGAGCACAGCCTGGAGAAAGTAACAATTTTTTAAGTTTCGTAAGGTCATAGCCAAGGAGCCTGGGGTTGGGAGAGGCTACACTTTTACCCAATTGTACAGGAATATAGCAAGGATGAAATACAGTACATATTCAAATTAACAGTTTTTTAAGGAGTTTCTTTTGTGGCACATCATAATAAATTATAGGCACAGTTATCAAGGGTCGAATTTCAAATTCATGTAAGTTTTTAAAAACTCCCAAAAATTTGAAATTCGACCAATAGAAATTTATTAATACAATGTATTTAATTATATAATTTTCTCAGCTTGGACAAATTGAACCCACTCAAAAACTCGAGTTGAATTTAATTCGAAAAATTTGATTTGAATTTAAAAAACTTGATTTTTTTCTGACAATTCCTATCCACAGCACTAAATGAAGGGATAATTTCACTGCATAGTCAGGTTCCTTATAAAAACGGTACACATTTTTAAATTAAAGTATATTGAAGATAGATTCTTTTTCATTAAAGAAAGTAAAAATGGGATTTTATTTCTTTGCCTTTCCTTGCCCTTTAGGGGCCAGAGTATGATAAATCTCAAAATTTGAATTAAAACTTAGAGGCAGATTTATCAAGGGTTGATTTTTGAAGTGAAAATTTTTTTTTAAAAGGGGGGTTTCAATAGAAAATGGACCTTTTTCGATCAAATTAAAATCGTTCGATTGAATCATTCGATTTGAGCGAATTCCTAGAAAAAAAAAATATTTTCAAATATTTACAAAAACACTCCTTAAAGATTCTAGGAGGTCCCCCATGGACTAAAACAGCAATTTGACAGGTTTAAGGTGGCCAAGGGTCAAATTTGAATTTTTTAAAGAGACAGTACTGATTTTTTATGGTCAAATTTTAAAATTCTAATTAAAATTTGGCATAATCCATAGTCAAAGTACCCAAAAATAACTTCGAAATTAGAATTTTTTTATTTGAATTTTCACTTCGACCCTTGATAAATCTGCCCCTTAAATCGTGTTTGGATAATTCACAATTTAAATTAGAGTTTCCACCCCAAAAAAAAAAGAAAAAATTTGAATCTGAATTTTCGCTTCGACTCTTAATAAATCTGCCCCTTAATGTCATGCAAATAAGTTACTGGGATGATTTGAGTGTTTCATGTTGGTTATAGACAGAATCAAAACTATTTTTTCTGTTTAGCCTTGAAAATGATCAAGACTTGATATAACAGAGCAGCTTTATTTTGAATGGTTGCAGTCAGTTACATTAACCCCCCCCCCCACCGAGCAAAATTTCTTCTTGCTCTGAAACACTGACCTTGTGCATACTGTTATGTAACAAAAATTCCTGTTTCTACTGTAGTAAAAGGCTTGTATATGCTGGGTTAGAGTAATCTACGATTTAAAGTTAGGACTTCATTTTTGTCTGGGGTGAGTTGGCTTTTGCTACATTGTTTCAGAGTCAGACCCAACAGCTCTACTTTCAATAGCAATTAAAGTTACAGAAAACTAGTTCTCTGACAATTTTTAATTAAATCATACTGGAAAGTAATTTAGAATTATATTTTTTTTAATTAAAGGTAAAAGGTGAAATTCGAAAATGTTGGGTTCATGTGATTCCTAGACTGTGGAGTTGAATGAATTAATATTTATTCATATATGGGATGAAGCCATCCTATTTCCCCCCTCAAGAACTAATCACAGATTCAGTCTGGACATGGAGTCCTAAACACCATGTCCGTGCAGGCCTTAAAGTAGAGAACTTGATGAAAGGTCATCAACTGGTGTCCAGGATCTGCAGGATGTCTCCAGGAATCTTAGAGCTTCTACTATTGCTGCTAAGCAATATTTCATGTCACATGTTACCGCAATAGAGAAAACAAGGACCTATTCACATCAAAACAAATTATCCTAGGGGTGCCAAAAGTGTAAGTTTTATGTAACTGCCAGCATGACTTATTTAGGCAGCACATTATGTATGTATTTATGGTTTAACTTAAATAATCTAAAAATGTTGCTTGCTTCCCAGATGCCTATAAGTGCTAATGCTCTTGTATAAACCAGTGTAGCATGGACTGTGTGCCTCTGTATATGAAACCATATTCTATTACAGGTATTGGACCTGCTATTCAGAGTGTTCAGGACCTGCAGTTTACTGGATAACAGATCTTTCTGTAATTTGGATCTTCGTACCTTAAGTCTACAACATATGTAAATATTAATTATTGTCTTAGTCTTGGATCAAGTACAATGTACTGTTTTATTATTACAGAGAAAAGGGAAATTGCTTTTAAAAATCTGAATTATTTGATTATAATGGAGGCTATGGAAGATGGCCTTTCCATAATTAAGAACTTTCTGGATAATGAGTTTCTGGATAATGGATCCTATGCATATATTGCTTAAATAAATAATACTCTAAATAAAGGATAGTTTAATGTTAGCCTTACAATAAAAAGTAAAACAGTAAAATATATTACCTTTAGAGTATCTCTGTATTTTTTTTCCTATCATGAACTCATCCAATCTCCAGGGTCATAAAGCTGTTTTATGAACAGACGCTCATAATTGAATAGCACAGCATGATATTTGGTTACATTTCTTTTAAAGGTTGGCCCTTTCTGTGGCATCCTGCAGTGCTGTCCTTCCAATCTTCAAGGGCAACAAGAGTTTGTAGATGATTGTCTCCCAGTGATACAAAAGTTTTCTTTGGTTCTACTGGTTGATCTATACTGTATGTATGTATGAAATTTACATTTCCTTTTAAATTTAAGTATTACAAAGACTCAAAAGGTACATGAATAGTTTAAAAAAATCTCCACTAGTAGCTGAATCCAGGGCATCATGCATTTGTACTTAGGTTTTAATACACAACTACTGATCTGGCTTTTGCACAAAGTTATCTTCATGGCCACAATACATTCCCTCCATGAAAATGTCACCAAGCTTAAATTACATGCATAGTTAAATTATGCAAGAAAAAAACACACATATATATTACTTACCCTCACATTCAAGGCCCTGAAAAATGAAGCCCCTCCCTATATTTCATCTCTGATCTTCAAATACACTCCTACAAGCAACCTTCACTCTGCTTCTGACCTATGCCTCTCTTCTCCTCTCATCACTTCTGCCCATTCTCATCTTCAAGACTTTTCTCTGGCTTCTGCTTTTCTCTGGAATTCTCTGCCTCGAGCTGCCTCTTTCCAAACTTTCAAACGCTCCTTAAAGACCCACCTGTTTAAAGAAGCTTATTCAATGTACCTAAATTAATCAATCACTGCTGTATTATATATCACACAATTTTGTCTAAAATCCTAATGTCTCAATTGTCCCCTAAACTTCAGTTTGTAAACTCTAATTTGTAAACCCTTGATTGTTATCCACTATTTATTCCCTGTTTGTTATAACTAAAGTAAAGCACTGTGTATCTTGTCGGCGCTATATAAATAAGTGATGATGGTGATGATCATAATTGCCTGATCATCATTTTTAAGCTAGCAGTTCTTTTTCTTTACTCAGGCAGGTTTTGCCAGGAGTACATCAAGAAGTACTTAGGAGTATATATATATATATATATATATATATATATATATATATATATATATATATATATATGTGTATGTATATATATATATATATATACTGTATATATACTGTATATATAGTGGGGAATTGCTCATAACATATATAATATATTATAAATGAAAACCTCACCGGTTTGCTGGTTTACAGAACACAGGAAAAACTCTTTACTGCAGTCACCAAGCAGTACCTCTTTGGTGTTGCAGTTGGATAACTAGCTTGTTTAAAAAACAAAATCCGAGCATGTTCAGAGCTTCACTCTCTCCCAGTTTCACCCACACACTGCACAGCCAGGCTCCCTTAAACAGCCCCACCTGCGGACTAATTGGGCAGCATACTGCACTTCCTTTGCTCCAGGGTCCTATCCTGTCTTACCCTGGAGATTTAAAGGAGCCAATATCTCAGGCTGGGTGCTATATACCGCCCATCATATACAGGCAGCCTATTGGGACAGAGCTCTTTGTCACAATATATATATATAATTATTTTTATTATATATATATATATATATATATATATATACATACACAGTATATATTAGTTAAACATTAAAATATAATGTGATCCTTTGAGTCTTGCTTTTAAATAAACAATACTTGGGCACTTTTTTGCTGACTGTTTTTCTAGCTGTTATTGGATCGACTTTTTCTGACAAAAAGTATACACATAGCTAAATGCAAGTTGTACACTAAAGCTATAGACCTTTGCAATGTAGTTTGTATATCATTTATTTCTTGCACATCAAGATTAACTTTAATAAGCCCATAAGTTCCTCCAACAGACTGCAGAAATTGTAAATGAGTTAATAGAATGTGTTAGATAGAAGCACACAAGTGGATCAAAAAGGGACTGAGAAGTTAGGCAACAGGATCTATTGTGACTTTATGCCGATAATTGAAGTCCATTATGTCTAAAGGTGCATTCATAGTACCTGAATAGGAACCGAGCTTCTGTTCACCCTGCTGCACAAACACTAATTGACATATTTAAGTAATTTGCAGATAATACATTGAAGACCATTTTTTGTTCATGTTAAGTGCACACAGTTTAGAGGGAACTTTGAACCAGGGGGCCTTTATTTTAGGCAATACTCTGGTTGAGATAGCTGACCCATTCGGTTCTTAATAGACTGCTTTTGACACATGAAACCTGTTTACCACATCTGTGGTGGGCACATACTGAGGCAGAGCCCCACCAGAGTCACAATTGCACATAAGGGAACAAACATAAAGGTTAAATAATACCACAAAACTATCCCTTTAAACTAAATAAGTGTCACATATTCTAGCATGAATCATGGCACTGGTGAACTATGTAAAAATGTTACATTTGTTCCCTTGTGTTCGATTGTGACTCTGGTGGGTTCTGCCACAGTACATGCCTCAGCTTTCTATTACCATTACCTGAGTTGGTTACTATAATGTTTATCTCTTTATTTCATTATATTTGTTTGCTTTATATCTACATTCCTTTGTTTTCTTCTTTCTTTCTTCTCTTCTTTTTTTTTTTCACCTTTCTTTTACAAGCCTGTTCTGGTACTTGTTTCTCTTGCTATATCTCTACGTACCTTTCTTTCATGCTTTTTTAGCCAAAACTGTCTCATAGGGGCAAATTTACTAAATTCACATCATTCACATGAATGATTCCAATCGAATTTTCAAAAAGATTCAAATTTGAATATGCAAATTAGGTAAATTCGACCATTGAATTCAGTAAATTCGATTGAATGATTTGAATAATTCGAATAAAAATCTATTGGAATACTTGACTATTGAATTAATTCGAATAAAAATCTACTGGAATACTTGACTATTGAATTACTTCCCCTTTAAATTTTTATTTGACTGCCTAGTTAGCCAGTTTCAATCTTCTTAAGTGGCTTTGGCGAATTTTGATCGAGTTGTAAAAATTCGATCGAATGGTTAAAATCTTTCGAATCGTTCAATTTGAATGATTTGATTCTTCGATCGAATCAATCGAATTGCAGTAAAATCTTTCAAATTCGAAGGATTTTAATTCCCCAACTATTCCCATGGTCGAATTTCAAATTGTTTTCAATTCGAAATTCAACCAATAGTAAATCTGCCCATTAATGATTTGGATTATGGATTATGGATTAATGATTTGGATTCCCTTTGGATTAAGGTACTACACACCCTTTTCTGCTGGCATCCCCTTCCATCACTAAGGGGCAAATTTACAAAATTCATGTGAATGGATCGAAATTCGATCGAATATGATCAAATTCCGATCGTACGATTTTTTTCGGATATGCGAATATGCAAAATTTTGCCTCTTCGAAAATCAAACCAAATTATCGAATGATCGGATATTTGATAATTCGATCATTCAATGATCGAAGGATTTAAAATGTTAAAATCCTTTGAATGCCTACTTCACCAGATTGAACCTACCGAATACCAATAGAAGCCTATGGGAACCCCCCCCCCCCATAGGCTTCTTTTGCTAAGTCCTGCTCGAATACTATTCGTATGATTGAACGGTTCGAATCGTATGAATTTTTCGGAGGCTCGAAGGAAAAAGTTTGATTTTTTTGTGAAATCCAATCGTGGTATCCAATCGTATGAATTCATCAAGAAATCAAATATCGAGCAAAATGATAGCCTAAAACTAGTCGATAAGCATTCGATAGTCAAATGCTATCGAATTTCGAATAGATTCATAGGATTTTTGGTGAATTTTAGTAAATTTGTTTATTAGGCTCACTACTACTTATGTCACTTTGAGAAAGGCTTGATCACTAGCTGAAACTTTAGTCTCTGTCTAATATATTTTAATAGACTGTCACATTCTTCCATGCGGACTTATCTCTAATTAATTTTGCCATGTGGTACTGCACCCAGGCTGTTGTTCCACCATTTTTATGTCTGAATGCTTTGGTTTAATATATATATATATATATATTTATATATATATGATACTTCTGACATCCAGAAAGAAAATAGTATAGGTAAATCAGACATGTTGGCGTATATACGAATGCTAGAAAGTTATAGAAGTATTTTCTTAGCTTGTAGGGCACACTGGTTACAAAAGTCGATTGCAAGCAGGAACAGACCAACATTACAGTCCTAGGCCTAAGAAGGATCTCTCGATTCCTTTGGATTGTACCTTTAGGATGATACTCTCTATAGCTCTTTCTTTAGAATCCCTTTACATAATTTACTGGTTTAAACACAACACTTTGCAAAAACAGAAAGTTCAACTCATTTATTAAAATTCCTCTTCGACAAAATGTATTTAAAGATTTCATGTTTAGTGCCGTTTTGCCAAATGGAAGAATAGAGATGTCAAAACTGCAGCCTATGGCTGTTGTTGACCTCTCAGTTGTCCCCTTTCCTTCTACTTGTCCCCTACTTAATAACCCAGGTCTGCTTGTGCTTTGTGCTCAAATAATGGTTCTGATACCCTTACGGTAATATAATAAGGTAATTAGCAAAAACAACAAAACAAACAATACTCAGCATTTGCTGCATTTCTGATTGCATTCTACCACTTTTATGCATATTGCTTAGCAGAGTTTTCTTCCTTGCTTTGGTTGAGCATGAAATGGGAAACAAATAAGGAACTCTGAATCAGTCAACTGTAAGGGGCAGATTTACAAAATTCATGTGAATAGATCGAAGTTGGATCGAATTCGATTGAATTCCGATCATACGATTTTATCGGATATTTGAATATGCAAATTTGACCACTTCGAATACCTAAAATTTGAGCGTATCGAATGATCGGATATTTGATAATTCGACATTTCGATGATCGAAGTACTTTAACTTTAAAATTTTATTTGACTGCTTATTTCGCCAGATTGAACCTACCGAATTGCAATAGAAGCCCCCCATAGGCTTTTTTTTCTATCACCTGCTCGAATACCATTCGTACGATCGAACGCCTCGATTGTTCGAATCGTACAAATTTTTCGAGCGATCTGAGGAAATGTTTTGATTTTTTTTTCGTGAAATCGAACGATCGGTATTCGATCGTACGATTTCATTGAGAAATCGAATATCAAAGTAAAAATAGCCTAAAACTAATCGATAAGCATTCGATAGTCGAATGCTTATCGAATTTCTGCTGAATTCAAGGGCTTTTAGGGAATAATAGTAAATTCGCCCCTAAGTGTCAATCTCACGTGTGGTTAGGCAGTGACATGAAACAAAGTCCTTTACAGCCTTCACAGAGAAAGGAACCAAGAGTAGGTTCTATACATAATCCGTTGTAAACTATTTTCATACAGTATTTGTTGACCTTCACCCTGTTTTCGGCAAGCAGATGCGTTGAGATGCCGAATGGCAAAAGAAGGACAGGAGTCTATGCTTTTTTTTTATTTTATGACATGGGGAGAATTTACTTGTTGTAGTTCAGGTTTACACTTCCCATTAGACAGCAAAACACCATAAAAAAACTTAATGTGGATCAGTGATTGGAAAAGAAACCCTAGAGCAGGTCTGGAAGCAAGCTGACTGGATGTGGCCCTCCAAAGGGTAATTATGGTAGTCTTCTCTAGAGCTCCATAGACTGCATTGTATGACCTCATTATTTTAATATATTCTAGCCCTCAAATAGGTTGTATTTGAATTAATCGGCCCACTAAACATAGTAAGTTGGACAGTACCTCTCTACATTAATATAGAATTACAGGGACTGCGCTGAGTCCAGTAACAAAAGCTACTACATGTACTAGAATGAATGAGTCACCTCCTGTGGGAAAAGATAGACACTGTCAAAAAGCAGGTTTTTGAGGCAAACAGTATACCAGTGGGCCAATCTGTTCTGGTGTCAAAAGAATGCAAAATAAATGCATATATAAAACCTGCTGTCATTAATTTTGCCATGTGGTATCCAGGCTGTTATACTGTGTATATGTATATATATATGTACAGTATATAAAAATATTTATAAAGGAACACCAGTCTCTCTAAATGTCTCTGTGTAAAATCAGTCTTACCTAACATGATAGTACTGAATTAGACAAAATGCAGGATAAGAAAAGGTTCACAGACGTATAATTATAGCTAGACTTGCCGAGTAGAACTTTTTCATTAAAACAGCCTAATAGTAACATTTATATATTAACATTCAAGTGCAGGGTGATTTCAAGATATCTTTTGTTTCACAGCTATGCATACATTCACTGTAGAATACCATATATGAATATTCTAATGTGTAGGTATCTGAGGATGAGTTTTCAGAGGAGTTGTGTGTGGCTAAATGTGTTGATTTGGCAGAGGAAAGTATGAAAGGTGTCTAAAAAACATTCCTGCTTTAGTTTTAGAGACTGACATTATGTTGCTGTGAAGCTCTGACTCCTTGACTTGCAAAGAGGTTAAATTACTTGTAATGGCAAGAAACTTGCAGATTTGATGATTCAGGCAGGTTTTAACCCCCTCTGTATGTGTTCTACATTCTGATATGAACAAAGGCTTTGTCCTGTATCACATTAGGATGTTTAAGGTTTTATATAGGTTTTTATTTGTGTGAACCATTCAAGAACAGTCTAAGGCAGCAGAAATCACTGTGTCTTTGTCTGTGTAACCCAATCTTGCACCACCTGTTAACTCATCTCCATCATTCCTTTATTACCATTACTCCGGTATTTATTTTCTGTTGATTCTAAGACTGGCAGAGGTTGCTGGGAGATGTAGGTCACGGAAAGCTAGAAGGACGCAAATGACACGTCTGCTATGTAGCAGAATGTCAAGGAAAGTCAAGGGACGGAGAGTGTCTAGCCAACACATATTTTATACAGAACATTAGTTCATGGTCACGGATAAAACATTTAGATTTTTTCCTCCTAGAATGTAGCACTACCCTAAAACAGAAAGCCTCCGGCCAAATATTTTACACTAAAGAAAACACACCGCTGCCAAGTACCATGAATAGCATCCTTTATCATGGTTAATGTGGCGTGCCCAAGATTGCCAGGCAGTGGTTGAGGGGGATGGGGTGTCAATGCAGCTCTTCACACAGCATTATCTAAAGGCACCCAGCATCACACGCATTGACAGAGCAGTGTCCTTCTTGCCTCACGCAATATTATTAATAATATTATTAATCAGTTTTAACTCAATGTACTGATAAGCCTCACATATCGTCTCTGCGTATTTACATTTGTAAGAGAAAGCTGCCATATCATCCAGGGCTGAGGTAGATTATATTACATTCAACAATTTCAATAGCAGCAGTTGTTAACAACGACTAGGATTGTTGTGGTTATTATCAGTTGTGAAGGATTTTTAAGCTTACATCTACTGATATGGCAGCACCCGGTAATGTATGCAAATATACAGGCAAAGCAATAAGCCCACGTGATTCACTGTCTTTGTATATTAACCCCTTTATATGTGTTCTATAAACATTTTGTGTTAAGTACGAACTCTCGAATATAATTATCTAACTTGTATGTGATTTAACCTAAAGGCTAATCTTTTGACTAAGTTTAGTGTGCCAATACATTTCTTAGATGCAAATCGCACGTTTTCTTCCCACAATTCAGTTTTTTTTCCCCCCCAGAATTGCAAACTTGCATTGCTACCGCTATAAGCGCACTCCAGTTTGTCAGAAACACTTAGGAGCTGATTTACTAAAGGTCGAATTTCGAAGTGTAAAATTCTTTGAAATTTGACCATCGAATTAAAATCCTTCAACTTCGATACTCGAAGTCAAAGGATTTTTCACCGAATTTGGCATTCCTGTGGTTGAAGAAAAATTATTGTATGATAAAAGGATTTTTCTTCTAAAACTTGGTCTGGAAAAAAATGGTCTAGAAGGTCCCCATAAGCTAACGTAGCACTTTTTTTAAAGAGACAGTACTTTGATTTTCGAAGTTGAAGGATTTTACCGTTTTTATCGTTCGAATCGAATGGTCGAAGTAGCCTATTCAATGGTCGAATTTTTTCAAAAATGTACTTCAAAATTCAAACTTTTATAGCTTGCACTATTGTGGCTAATCTATTGGAGATAAACTGCTTCAGTAGCTTTCCTTCTCCTTTAAAGGGGAAAGGAACATTTTCAGGAGCAACTTTTCACTATGTCTTTAAAAAGTTGCCCATCCCAGCAATTTTCCGTTTAACAAGTGCCCTTGCCTTAGCCCATCCATCTTCTACTCACCTATTCAAGGAAAGGTAGTTGTGCTTGAGGCAGCTGTACTTAACTCTGCTTACCTCAAGCTGACACCAATTAACAATTTCATAAACTCACTATTCAGAAAGCCCATTCAACTATGACATTCCTGACACTTTATTGTTTGAATAAAATGTTATATTATTTTTGTCTGATTTGCTGTTACTCCATAATAATAATAATAATTGGTGATAACTATTGGTGATAATAATTGGTGATAACTAAGCAGTTATACAATTATGTTGATGGCAAATAATCAATATATTCAGATATAATACACAAAAGCTGTGAATATCTTGTAAATTATATCCTTATAAACGGTGAGATCTGATGTCATCAGTTATTAATGGTGAGTTCTGATGTCATTTCTGTCACATGACTCACTGAAACTTGTGTATTATAATAAATAAAGTACCCCCAGTTGCAAAATATGAGGATATTAGAAGTTAACTCGGAGTTCCATGACCTCCGGCCTCGTGTTTTTATATGGTCATGGAACTCCTCGGTAACTTATAATATCCTTATATTTTACAATCGGGGGTACTTTATTCACTATATAAATGTTTCAGTAGCTTTTAGGAATAGTGCTACCAATTCTGGTCCCAAGCACTACAGAGAAAAGTTGATGTACCTACAGTATGTCTGATACAGAATGTCGCTTTGTGTTGTTTTGTTCTTTATTTATCTAATATTTCATATTTAAATCTTGCATATACAGGTATGGTATTCCAGCTAATAGATGTAATAACAATATTGGCAAAAATTAAAATGTTATAAATAAGCTTGATCACATGGAAATATTGTCAATTAAAAATTCTATACTGTTTGTGATATAATCAAGTATTTTCCCCTATTTTGCCCTCCCTTGGCAATGTATTACAGCTAACTGTCTTTCAAAAGAATCAACTCAGACACAAAGCTTCATGTTTATAGACAGATTGCAGAGAGGGCACAGAGAAACATAATTCTTTCAGAAACAGTACAGAACGTACACTTGACTGTAATTAATAAGTTTCTGACTTCCATGAGATGAAGCTTATGTTACATTTCCATTTTTGAGTGTGGCAGCAAAAGACAGAACTCTGACTGTTAATTGGCTCATATGACCTACCATATATGGTTAGTTTGGTATGTTAGTGTGCACTGTGACTCCTAGGATGCCAGGGGGCAGCCCTTATTTTTTAAAATGGCAATTTTCTATTTATGATTACCCAATGGCACATACTGCTAAAAAAGTATATTATTATGAAAATGGTTTATTTACACGAAGCAGGGTTTTACATATGAACAGTTGTATTCAATATATCTTTATAGAGACCTACATTGTTTGGGGGGTATAGTTTTCCTTTAAGAACCAAACAATGCAAATCCACATCCTACAGCAGAGTCAACTAACTTTGCCTGGTTCTTGATTTCATATCCAGGTAATAGGTTAAGTACAGTAATATTTGACAGTTGATTATGTGATTATGTTTTGGTACAAGCTTTTTGTTTGTGTCACCAATCCGCTTGCTAAATTGCTCTGATTTCACCAGAATACTGTCCCTCTGTTTCTTTTCATCCTATCCACCTCTGTATAACCTTGATTATATTTCGACTGCCTTTTCCCTTGCTCCCATGATTCCTCACCAACTTGTATTTTGAAAGGAAAGAAAAAAAAAACTTGCCCGAAGAGACAACTGAAGCAAGCGTGACGGTTGTGGGAAATTTGACTATCATTTTTTTCCTGGCTCATTCTGAGAAAATAAAGAATCCCTTTATGATGAGGATTACAGAGCTCAGTCTTCGGAGGAATAGGTTACATCGTAATGCACTTGCTCCATTAGCTTTGATATACTGTGGGGAATATCAGCAGAACAGCATCAATGTGATGAGCTATTTCGGTCCTCTGGCAGCCAGATGATGTCATCCTAAGCTGCAATGCGACCTCCCCTCCCGGCCCTTTGCTAAAGTCCCTTAATGAGCCATTTCAATCCTTGGCATTGATGCTGAGGCAAGGCAAACTGCTCACTGAGTAAAAGAATCTTTTAAGCCATTCAGATTTCCATTCTTTGATTGTTCTGTGCAATCATGAGGGATACTGCTGTATGCAGTTTGCAACCATACATTTGGCATGCTTGATTTTTAGGCTTACAATGAATCTGTTAAAACGTGCATAGAATCAATGCGGAACCCTAGTAGATAAAGGAGTTATGCTTCAGAATACGGTTGCTGCATTTGCTAAACAAACCTGCAATAAAGGGTTTCATCTCTCATTAGATCCTACCATGTATAATATCCAATTTTGAGTACAATTGCCATGTTTTTTTCCTACAATTCATTGTGCCACATTTACATACCAGGTACCCCTAACACTCTGCTGCACATTGCCTATGCCCAACCTACATTCATGCACACAATTTCATCATCAGGTCCAGAGGATTGGTTATTGGCATATTAAAAAAATGTTCTGCGTGTCACCATTGCTTGGGAACCAATGCAGATGTGGCTTGGTGGCATGCCATACTTTACATTTCACCCACCCTTCTACCAGGGACTTTATGGTGAAATTGAGGTGGTGAATCTGACACAATTGTGCTGTTTCTGGGGCAACTGTATCTGATGTGTCAAACTGAATGCAACTATGCACTGTAAATGAAACTCATTTGCACTGGCAATTCTGGTGTTCAAATGGCATCTGATTCTTTAGTGCAAGTGCTCTGCCTCTACTGATAAAGGATATTGGTGCTACCAACTGATCAGAAATTGAAGGTTGATCCAGGGCTTGTAAAGTGCCATGCATCAATAACCAAAGCAGCACTCAATTGGGAATGGAAGGTAGGAAGGACTCATTGGCACTGATATTCTACTGACTTCTGATTCATACTTTAAGAAGATTTCATAATTCTGTGATAAATTTGTTCCAAAGATATATTGTATGACAATGTTTTGGTGGAAGTAATTAAAACGGGAAGTGGAAGTGATGTACAGTAGATGCATTTGTCACAAGTGTTTTTGTATTACATGTCTGGCATAAAATAATAAAAATACTGATATTATTTTGATTAAAAGGAGACTCAACAGACCCATATTTCATGTTTTAAGGTATTATTTCCTACTTTGCAAGAGACAGGGTGAAGAGCAGGCAAATGATGATCATAGTGTACATAATCATTTTTTCATCTGATTTTCTGTCTGTAACATTGCTGTTAAATGTATCCAAAGTTCACAAAGCAAATTTGCACTAAATTGCATTAGCCTTGTTAGAAACTGATTCTGACCAAGGTCCTGCCAATAATAGAAACCAGCCAGTATCACTGATAAAATAAGTGCTACTTTGTTCTTCTTCCTCCCCCTGAGACCTCTGTTACCCTGGAACACTAGCTAAACTATGCAGGTTACTGGAGAGTAGTGATGGGCAAATCTATCCCGTTTCGCCGAAAAAATTGTGAATTTCCAGTGAAATCCGTAAGTAGTTGAAATGTAACCTCACCTAGGATCACTCAGTGGTGCTTGCTGAGAAGAACCCTGGGCTGGTGCAGTTTTCTGCTAAAAGAGCAAGGTAAATGTACAGTATGCCAGCATAACTATTCTTGTGTACTGAGACTGTAGACAATGCTTAGTAATTGTATTTAACAAATCGTATTTAGAATGTTTTTTGAGATGTAAATAGTTTATTAATGTGCTGAATCAACCTCACATAGCAATGCACAGCATGATAGTTTGCAAGTGGAAAAAATGTTAAGTTCACAAATAAACCACTAAAATTGTATAAAAATAAGAAAACAATAATGCATAACAACTACAATTTTTGTAATGGTTTCCCTTTAAGGTGCAGAGATGCAGTTATGAGTAAGAGGAACTGCTTGGAATAATTTAAATAAATGTATGAAAACTGCAAATTACATTAAATATGTATGGATATGTGAACTGAGCAGAGACAGAGTAAAAGTGACATGAGGGAAAAATCTATTTTGGCTATTTGCCCAGGTATTTAGAACAAATGTTGATGCTGATATCAATGTTGAAGGTCCAAAGACATAAATCTATCCAAACAGAGGTAAACCATTATTAGACTGCCAGGTATGTGAACCTGCAAATACAAGAATAAAAAATGAAACAATGTTCTAACAATGCCACGTGTTGGATACTGACCAAAAAATGTTGAAATAGTCCAAATAATAATAATGGCATTCTTAATTTGCCAAGTCTTCACCTACCACATACAATAATCTTGGCATTGGAATCCACAACAGCTGCTGCAAATGGTATTGTTAGACTTATTTCACAAAGATAATGCATCTTAGGAATAGGCAAATGACTACAGAGCTGAGCAATGTCTTCTGCCCTCCTTCATAAAAATCAATTTGTAAAATGTAAAATGTTCAGAATTGCTCATTCTGGGAATTGGCATGGAACTATTGTATGCATATTTGCAGCCAAATTAACATTGAATGATGTCTATTTCACTAGAAGCATATTGGTTCCAATCAATAACAGCTAATCTGAATTTGTTATATATTACTATATTATAGTTATAATGGGAGAGTGATGATAATTAAGATCTAAGTGAATTCACCGAGAATTATTGTTGTGGCAACTGAAAATGCATATAAAGTAAAAAGTTTATAAATATCCAGGCTTTAACCCAGAGGCAGTCACATCCTTTGTCACATGAAAACTTATAGGCTTGGAGGTGTGTACAGTAGTTACATCTGAAAGCCTTAAAAAAGCCCCACTGTATTAGAAATGATTTACAAACATAGGTGCTAAATTACACAAATAGCAACCTATCATCAATTCGTTTTGAACATTCTTCTACAGGTATGGGATCTATTTGGAAAAGCTCAAAATGACAGAATGGTTATCTCTTCTACATCCAATTTTCTCCAAATAATCCAAACTAATAAATAATAAAATAGTACCTTGTACTTGATCCAAACTAAGATATAATCAATCCTTAATGAAGGCAAAATCAGCTTATTGGGTTTATTAAATGTTTAAATTATTTTATAGTAGACTTAAAGGAGAAGTAAACCTATAATGTGCTAAACCCCATGCCCCCTCCCCACGTAAGACCCCCTCCCCCCGACCTACTCCCCCCCGGGCAAATGCCCATAAGTTGCTACTTACCCCCTCAGCGTAGGTCCTGACTGTGGAGTTTGCAGGCGCCATCTTCTCTCGTGCAGTCTTCTTCCAGGATCCATCAGTTTTTGGCGGCGCATGTGCAGTAGGAGCATTTGCCGGTTCAGCTCTACTGCGCATGTGCAGAAAGTCACAAAGTTTCAGCCGGAAAACTTAGTGACTTTCGGCACATGTGCGAAGAAGATGGCTGGGGAGAAGAAGACGGCTGGGGAGAAGATGGGGCTTGCAAACTCCAAGGTTAGGACCTGCGCTAAGGGGGTAAAGAGCAACTTAGGGGAATTTGCCCGGGGGGGGGAGTAGGGAGGGGGGCATGGGCTTTAGTCCATTATAGGATGACTTCTCCTTTAAGGTATAAAGATCCAAATTATGGGAAGGTCCATTATACAGAAAACCCCTGGTCCAGAGAGTTCTGGATAGCAGGTGGGTCCCACGCCTGTACAATGAAAACAAAGTCCTCATTAGTTCCTGCTGGCAAGTGAATTTTTTAGTGCCAATGTACTTTAGCCTCAGTCATAAAGAAACTAAGGATCAATTGCAAAGTCACTGAACAGTTATGGCCCATGTGGCCCCCCTTCAAGTCCCTGACTGACTCAGAATTAGAGAACTGGAAAGCAGGAAGTTTTGTTCTGTTCTTTTAGATATCCAGTCACTCCAGCCTTTATACATTCAATTTTTGGCTAACTATATAAGAAACATTTTTTATTTTGCACAGCCTATTTACTCAGTTTTTTATTTTTATACTGAATTGATCCTTTAACTCTCCACATAGCTACACTGTAGAAAGATCAGTATTTTTTTAGTTGAAAGTAAGATTCATTTTAGTTGGTTTGTAACTTAACTATTATCATGACAGTCGAATATGAAGTGACAACCTGTTACACAGAAGTATCAAACGCTAGATTTTTTTTTGTAGAAAAACATGAAACTGACAACATTCAAATGACTATATAAAATAATTTTCAGAGAATGATACATTAGTGTTAGGTATTTAGTACAGTGACTTCCGGTGAAAAAAAAAAGTAGGTGAGAACTCTAACTTGTGTTTTTATAACTCAGGGACCCTGTGGTTAACACTTTAGATACATAACATTTTTCTTTTAAATTTTTCATTTTGCTGCTCTGATATAGTCAATTATCCATGTTGTGGCACACAATAGAATCAGCTTCACTTAAAACCAGTGGCTGACATAATGCAAGCAGAGTTTCATTGCTTTAGCTAAAGCTGATATTTCATTATTCTATCGTATTTTTTACGAGTTAGAAAGGAATAATGACCTGACACGAACTTCTGATAGCTCTACCAATAGCAATAAACAAAGGATGGAGTAAAGAAGCTCAGCCGTACAGCAGTCATTTATATTACAAATGTGCAACTCTGGAGGCAGTTTTACATTAGGCTCAGCTTTGTGATCCATCACATTCTTCTGGTTTAAATGTCTACTGAAATTATTGTACACAATGGGGGTTTTAGGGGAATTTGTCTTATATATAGTTATTGTCTGCCTGCTAAAGTGATGTACTATACTGTGATAAAACTGAATTATGCAATTCACCCGTAAACTCCCAACTGCTGTGGATCAGTTGACATTGGAAAACTTGGAGCACTTTTCTATCCTTATTAAAACGTCAACATAAATGGGTAAAACTTTAGCATTATACAAATTTTCTTTATTTTTTAAAATATTCCTTAATGGCAGAAAGCAATACCGTTGCTCACTGTGGTATTAATGGTCTCCCAGAAGGATGCAATATGTAGACAGCTGTAACTATTGGAAAGCATTGGTTTAAATACATTTGGAAGGTGCCATCATGTTAAATCATCAAGGAAACTAACATATATTCCATTGAACTAATTGGAAAATATTACATATTATCACCTTCAATAAATAACAGATGGGATATGTTTTATTTTTTTCACTAAAGACATGTATAGAACATTTTCTCAGAACACACCCAAATGAAGGCATATTCAATAGCTAAACATTTTGAAGGGGTGCAACACCACCTTAATGCAGCACTTTATAGACAGGGTCGTACTGGGGGGCCCGGGGCCCACCAGGCTGCAGTTTTAGGACCATCCTCCAAACCAGACCCCCCCAGCTGAGCCACGGATGTGGTTTTGCTGTCACTGCCCTGAATAAGGGAGCTCACAGCAAGAGGAATTGAAGCATGTTTATATATATATATATATATATATTTCATCAGAAGTCCCTACCCCTGGGGAGCTTACAATTAAGGACCATATGATATTGACACACTATGATCAGTTTCATCAAGAGCCAATTAATCTGCCTGTATGTTTTTTAAAGTGTGGGAGGAAACCATGAGACCAGGAAACTCACATAAACATGGAGAGAACTTACACCAATTAATGTATCCACCTTAATATTGAGAGATTAAGACGGTATTCTGGATGTGCAAACATATTAGATATTCGTATAGATGTAGCTAATTCTTATCCTTCTTAGTCTTGGTGTTCTGGCCACTGATGCAATAGTGTTAGTAAGTTACAGCTTTAGTTTAAGACATTTATCTTAGCCCACATCTCCTTGCTTATGTACCACTAAACCATGTACCACTAAACAATCCATGTTTGGAGGGATATCATTTTTATGCTTTAGTGCATTTTTTTAGCATGTCACTTTTTGTTTGAAATTACATCAAGCTTCCATTTTCAGTTATCATCGTAAAATTTTTTTACTTGAAACTTGTAAAATTTTAATAGTCGATATGGCATTTTATTTTTTTGACGGTAATAAGATACGGGGAATAGAGAGAATGAAAACATGTTCCTCTACTCATAGTTATAGAATCCTCCTATATCTGAAAAGTAAGTTAAACTGTATTTTTTAATTGTAAACTTTAAATACAGAATTTAAAGTTTCAAATTGCACACGAAATGCATTGCACAGATGTCAATGCATGCTCTTTTTTTAAATGTGCGTTGCACCAGGTTGCTGCTTACATCTGCTTAGCTAAATATCCTGCAAAATACAAGGTACATTAATGCAATATAATGCAGGAATTAAAAAGAAAAAATTTATATAACCACAATGTAGATCAGTTTAAATGAGAGGCCTTATATGCAGGATGCTTCTTTTAAAGTTATACCAGATGAAATGTTGGCTGATGCACCTCCTGTACTAGTTGGTCCACCTGGACAAATGCCCCTTTTGCACATCTATTAAACAAGGCCTGCCAGTGAAGTGGTTTCCCTACAATAATTGAATAATCTGAATGCATTGGCACAATTTGCTAGTTTATATTAATGTTTGAAATGCCTACTGATAAGCTTTCAAAAATTCCCAGTGAAGTTGAGTGATGTTGAAGTTAAAAAAGAAAAAGAGAATCGATGAATGATAAATTATTTAAGTTTGATTTAAGTTTGATTTAAGTTTGATTATTAACCTTCTCACAGTAAATCATGGAATTGCATCATATGCAAACTGTAAATTCTGAAGCTGATCTTGCATTTCTTTACAAAAAGGGAAGCAGGGAATTGTGTTGATATTGTACAGGACTAAAATATGAAATGTGCAAAGAATTCCAAATCGGTAAACGTTAGTTTAATTTTACAAGGGGAAAAAGAAACTCCTAGGGCTTTATCTGAATTTATCTATTTTAATGAACAAAAGTCACACCAAACTAGAATCCATGATAAGACCATATTTATTATTTAATCGGAGACAAACAAAAAAAAATCTAGTGAAAATCCGAAATCCAAATCATACGTTTTTTACGATTGCTTCTTTTTTTAGATTTTTTCCAGAAAAGTCAGAATTTTTGGATTCTTGTCTGAAAAGCCAGAAATAGTCTGATTTCTGGCTAATTCCAGTGCAGACCACACTAAAATTAAAAATTTTATAGTTAAAAAAGCTCAAGTTTTTGGCATTCGGACTTTAATAAATAAACCCCCTACATATAGCACCAATAATATCCTGAGAGGATAAAAACCTGTTATTTGATTTGTTATTATTATTTATAATTATTAAATTATTTATTATTATAAATATTCTTTGTAAATCTTGTTCCTAAAGGGTATTTTCTTCTATATTGCACCAATTCTTTCTTTTATATTATCTTTAAAATGGATTGTTAACCTTTAGATTAACTTTTTTGTATGACGTAGACAGTAATATTCAGAAACATTTTGCTTTTCATTTTAAAAAAAAATTATTTAGCCTTTTGTTCAACACTTCTGGAATTTTTGCATCTTCTGGTTGTTAGGGTCAAATACGCCCTAACAATCAGGCAATGGTTTGAATGAGAGACTGGGAGATGAATAGTCGACGACTGAATACAAAGGTTATTAATAAACATTAGCAAAAATAATAGCCTCACTCAGCAGTAGGGTTTTTTTTTTGCTGTTGGGGTCATAAACCCCACCTGAAATCTGGAAGGCAGATAGTTAAAAATTATTAAAAAACTGAAAACTTGCTAAGAATAAGAATCCAATAACATACTAAAAATTACCTTAAACACTAGCTACCCCTTTAAATGCTCCACTAAATTGATGATTTTTCAGGGACCGGAAAATTTGGAACGGAAGTGAATTTAAAAATGGGGTTTAACGGCAGAAAATAATCACACTCTTAAATTATATAAAAAGCAATGCAGCGATAAACATTCTTGGGATGCCTTTATCTCTTAAAATTATTCTGCAAATATTTTATATTACCTTGAGGCAGCTTTGTTCGAGCAACAGCCCAGACAAAAGGTGACTGATTGCATGAACTGAGAAGAACTGTATTAGAAATGTATTGGTGAGTGTCTCTGCTATTTATTATTTGAGTTTGAAGATTTATTTTAGCACCTTAAGCATTATCATTACAAATCATATGCCCTTAATATTATTCAGTTTTAAAGAACAAATCATAGCTCTATGGGAAAACTTTCCCCCTAACTAGTATCACAGCTATATGATATTAGGTACCAAGGGATCCTGATTCCACAAGAACAGATATATAATCTCATTCATATTCGAATCCTTTTTTATAACTTCATTTTATCATAAAAGGAAGATGAAACTCCAAGAGATTTTTTAAAGGAATAAGCTAAAAAAAATGATATATTCTTTATACAAATCTTTTGAAGACAAATGCAAGAGCTATCTTTAATCATTTAAATAAAAACACTAGCTACAGATTCTACAAAGACAAATATATTTTTGTTCAATAAACTTTCAACAGCAACAACAAAAAAATAATATACGGTTAGTAAAAAATAATAGTTATTCCTCTATAGGTTTCTGCAGCTTAATGCTTTGTTGTGTTACTATTTACTGAGGTGCTGTTTGTTGTCTCATTCTTTATTTAAGCGAGTCTTCTTAGCATTTTATTGTTCTCTGATGCGACTCTGGTAGTGTTGTTTAGGCAGTAGTGTGCCTGTGTTACATGATGTGGAAAGTATATTTTCAGCTATTATTAAGCTTTACAAAGTAAATATAGTTCATCAGTCTTGCTGTGAATAGGAATGTGCCTACAGTCATTCCAGCTTTAGACGTTAGCTAGCAGTAGTCAGTGCAAGGCATATATTTTGTTTATACTATATATATATATATATATATATATATATATTATATACAGGTATGAGATCTGTTATCCAGAATACTCGGGACCTAGGGCTTTCTGGTTAAGGGATCTTTCTGTAATTTGGAACTTTATACCTACAAGAAAATCATGAAGACATTAAATAAATCCAATAGGAACCAATATGGAAATGATTTTTAAGAATTTGGATTATTTAGATAAAATGGAGTGGGAGATGACCTTGGATGGAATGTAATGGGAAATAGCCTTAACGCAATTTGGAGTGGCTGGGGAGTAGTGGGATTTCTATTAGCTATAGGAAGCAGCCCCCCTTGTTCCCAGGCTCCCCGGGATCTGTTTCCTCTATAGTTCCACTACTGCTCACTGACCCCATTTATAGTTATTGGTACATTTTATAACTCATCTTTCTATCCAGGCCCTCTCCTATTCTTATACCAGTCTCTTTTTCAAATCAATGCATAGTTTCTGAGTTAATTAGCAACAGAGCGACCAGGTTACTGAAAATTGCTGATATGCTGAATAAAAAGTGAAATAACTAATACTAATAACAAATATTAAAAAATGAAAACAAATTGTATACATTTTATAATTTTGACCAGTACTGGAATTCAGATGATCAACACAGAATTTTCATTCAGGATGGTATTTATAAGAGTTTACCTATAGTTAGGAACTGGAGTATACAATATAGTATCACCAAAGTGCTTTAAAGTAATGAAAATATAATGTAGTGTTACCCTGCACTGGTAAAACTGGCGTGCTTCCTTCAGAACCTCTACTATAGTTTAAATAAACAAGCTGCTGTGTTCCATGGGGGCAGCCATTCAAGGATCATGTTACATAGCAGATAGATATATTCTGCTGAATTCCATTGTACTGTATCACAGAGCGTGTCTGTTATCTGCTAAGTAACCTGTGCTTTTTCTCCTTTTTCAGCCTAAATAGCTGCCCACATGGCAACCTATAAATTATAGTGTGTTTATAAAGCAAATGCACAACTTTTACAAATGCAGGGTAACAGTCTATTATATTTTATTAACATTAAAATGATTGTATTTTTTTGGTGTCACTGTTCCTTTAAATGCTAAAACACAATTCCAAATCTTATCGTGCTAGTTGAGCAAATTAAAACTTTACTTACACTACATAAACTTATTTAAAGGGGTGGTTCACCTTCAAATTAACTTTAAGTATGTTGTAGAAGGGCCAATTCTAAGACACTTTTCAATTGGTCTTCATTATTTATTTTTCATAGTTTTTTTAATGATTTGCAATTTTCTTCTGTTTCTTTGCAGCTTTCAAATGGGGGTCACTGACACCATCTAAAAACAAATGCTCTGTAAGGCTACAAATGTATTGTTATTGTCACTTTTTATTACTTATCATTCTATTCAGTCCATTTCCTATTCATATTCCAGTCTCTTATTCAAATCAATGCAGGGTTGCTAGGGTAATCTGTAACCTAGAAACCAAATTGCTGACACTGCAAACTAGAGAGCTGCTGAATAAAAAGCTAAATAACTCAAAAACCACAAATAATAAAAAATGAAAACCAATTGTAAATTATCTCAGAATATCACTCTCTACGTTATACTGAAAGTTAACTCAAAGGTGATCAACCCCTTTAATCTTGTTTTCTTAAAGAAAAACTATACCCACAGAACAATGTAGGTCTCTATAAAAAGATATTGCATAAAACAACTCGTATGTAAAACCCTGCTTCATGTAAATAAACCATTTTCATAATAATATACTTTTTTAGTAGTATGTGCCATTGGGTAATCCTAGATAGAAAATTGCCATTTAAAAAAATAAGAACAGCCTCCTGGGATCGTATGATTCAACGGTGCACACAAACATACCAAACAAACTATAAAGTTAGGTCACATGAGCCAATTAACAAACAGAGTTGTGTCTTTTGCTTCCACACTTCTTCCTGTTACAGTTAGAGTTGAAATATTTCTAGTCAGATGATCTCTGAGGCAGCACACAGACCATCACGAAATGGTGGTTCAAGGCAAGAGATGTAAAAGGGCAATATTAACTTAAATATTTATTCCAGTTGGGTAAGATTATTTAATATGTCTATTTATTTGATATTAACTATCTGTTGCTCAAGTATTCATTTTTGTGGTATAGTTTTCCTTTAATTCTTTGGGATCCACAATTGGAGCATACTGGTAGGAACCATTGTATCAAGGCAAGTTTTGAATCATCCCTAAATTTAATTTATGGGCTAATAAGGAGGCTTGATTCCTAATGCCCATGCTGCACAGTTATAGTAATGAGAGAGGTGGCATATGAGAACATTATGGTGACAACAAGGAAGGTGAAGTTTGTAAAAGTTATAGATGATTTAATTTAAAAAAAGACTTTGTATTTCATGTTTATTTTAAAAAGAACTTTTATTATATACAGCTTTTTATGTCTGGGTTACAGGTGCTCTTTAAGATTTTCTGTCATTTATTGATTAGGATGTGTTGCTGTTAATACCCAATAGCCACATTCTGAGTGCAGGTAATATTATTATCATGTGTCCCATCAGTAGAAATAGTTTGCAGTTTTGCAGGACACGCTACAAACACTTTGAGGAAGATTTACTAAGGGTCAAATTTCAAACTTAAAAAAATTCTAAATTGACCATCAAATTTTTTTAAGGCTATTTTCGACCGAAAAATGGACCAATTCGAACGATTTTGGCAAAAATCCTTTGCATTTCCAAAACTTAGAAAAAAATCTCTATAAAGGTTCTAGGAGGTCCCCATAGGCTAAAATAGCAATTCGGCAGCTTTAAAGAGATTCTGACACCTGAAGTCAAATTTTTTAACTCTATTATAATAACTGGCTTTGAAAGCTACTTCTAACTTTGCCATAAGGTATTTGCATGATTCTTTTACATTACCTGTCTGTTCCCCCATGTTCCTGTATGAGGGGGCTGCCATATTTGTGCACCCATCATCTGTTATCATTGCAAACTGTAACTAACAGACTGAGATGGGGCTGTTAGGTTGGCAAAGTAAGAGTGTCAGGGTGTCAGAGAGTCAGGCTTAGACATTTCAGCTAACAGTTATATACAAAAAACAAACCTTTCAGCAAAAAATGATCAACATGACCTATAGGTAACAATTAATGTACATTCATATGTTAAATTTCATTTTTTAGTGTCAGTATCACTTTAAGGTGGCGAAGTGTCGAAATTCGAATTTCAATTTTTTTTTCAATTTGAATCGAATTTTGGGCTATTCAATAGTCGAAGTAGCCAAAAATTACTTTGAAATTCGAATTTTCACTTTGACCCTTAGTAACTGTGCCCCTTCTTCTTAAAGGACCAGTAACACAAAAAAAGCATTTTAAAGTAATTAAGATATAATAGAGTTTTGCCCTGCATTGGTAAAAGTTATGCATTTGCTTTAGAAACACTACTTTTTATTTAAATAGGCTGTCATGGGGACAGCCATTTAGGCTATGTAACCCAATAATTGAATGGCTGCCCCCATGGAACACAGCAGCTTTTTAATATAAACTATAGTAGAGGTTCTGAAGGAAGCACACCAGTTTTACCAGTGCAGGGTAACACTACATTATATTTTCATTACTTTAAAGGAACAGTTCAGGGTAAAAATAAAAACTGAGTAAATAGATAGGCTGTGCAAAATAAAAAATGCTTCTAATATAGCTAATATAGCAACCAGTCAGTGTAAACAAAAGAGAGCTGAAAAAACAGTAGTGTTCTGTTCGACTTACAGCCACTCCAGCCTTTATACATTAAATTTTTGCCTGACTAACTATATTGAAATTTTTTTTTATGTTGCACAGCCTATCTATTTACCCAGTTTTTAATTTTATACTGAACAATTCCTTTAAAGCACTTTCATGTTTTGGTGTTACTGTTCCTTTAATAATGTCCCTTCCTTCTGAATATGATCCACCTATGCAAAAAGGTTACATATGTTGCTGATGCTCTGTATTTAGTCTAGGCCTGTAAGGGATGCTGGGGATAAAGACACTAGGGGCGAATTCACTAAAGCGCAAAGCGTCTAACGCTAGCTCTAATTCACCAGCGTGACCTCATTTCGCAACTTTGCAATTTCACTAACACAGACTCAATTCAAGGCAATTTTGCCTGAAATGGTCTATTTACTTGATGGGCAATTCGTATGATCGTACGTTTGTTTTCGAGATAATCGTGGTCTCATGATGATGATCAGATCTTTTAAAAATCTTTACGTCTATGGCCAGCTTTACAAAACAAACTCCTGGAATAGTGTCAGATCAAGCAAGGAGTGATTTCTGAATGTAAATAAGTAGGGATGCACCAAATCTACTATTTTCTACTATTTTCCCGAAAGATTCGGCTGAATACCGAACCAAATCCGAACCCTAATTTGCATATGCAAATTATGGGTAGGAAGGGGAAAACATTTTTTACTTCCTTGTTTTGTGCCAAAAAGTCACATGATTTCCCTCCCTGGCCCTAATTTGCATATGCAAATTAGGATTCAGATTCGGTTCGGCCTGGCAGAAGGATTCGGCCGAATCCTGCTGAAAAAAGGCCGAATCCTGAACCGAATCTTGTATTTGGGGCATCCCTATAAATAAGCAGTGTATATGAGGCACTGATTAATTTTTAATTTCCCTTATTTTTTACAGTTCCATGCTGTTGTACCGTGGGCTATAGAAGTTTGGAAAATGAAATTGCTGTTAACAATGTGTGGTCATACAATAGGTACAGTAGGTAACTTATTTGATCTTACGGTCTAATTATAATAGTAATAATATTCTCTAATATGAGCCTTAAATGCAGACAACTATGCATATCTATTTATTTGACTTAATTTCTGGCCTTGCTTTAACCCCCCCCCACCCCCCCTCTTATTTGGAATTACTGTTAACATTTATTTTCAGCAAAAACTATTTCTATTGGCTGATTTATGACTGTTTAAACTAATAATTAAGAATATATTCAAATGAAGATGCTAATTAATCATTTTGTTGTCATGGAACAATTACTTAAAGGTGCTCAAAAATGCTATAGTAAGCATTATCTTTGCTGTTCATGTCCTCACTACAGATCCTTTAATAGACTAACAACAAGGCTCATGAGGCAAGGGTACATGTTTTAGTCTTTGAAACTTTAAAGGCTCCTGCAAGGAGAGTATAAAGGTAATCATTCACATCAATGGTTGATATTTGTGGGAAAAGCTATGAGCAATGGGGAATTAATTCTTCTGGCTCTTTCACACAAAATGGACAAAAAGTGCCTGCCTTCTCATTGAACATATTTTCTCAAATATGTATTTAAGGATAGGGGACCCTGGACAATTCAAGTTACTAATGACAGAAAAGAGGATTATCATCTGCTCTTTGAGTTTCATATATCAATAGAGACTGAAGCACATAGTCTAGTGGGGCTGTATAGACACCTCATGACTATAGAAAGATGTTGAGCTAAATTCTTTGGACCTAGTATCTTTGTAGCCATGTACAGGGGTGAGAGGAACTGAGATATGAGAGAGTGTATTGAATAGTAGAGCAGTTAAATAACTGAGAATGGAAGGTAATATACATCAGCTATGGGTCTGAATTCCTCCCATATCAATCAGAAACAAGAAATTTAGTGTAGCTACCCATTTAGGGATCTAAACATTTTAGTATATTTAATTAAAGGAGAACTAAACCCAAAAAATGCCATATTGTACATACTGAATTTATTGCACCAGCCTCAACGTTCAGCTTGTCAATATCAACAAGGACTTCAAACTTGTCACAGGGGTTCACTATCACTAGAAACTGTCTGCGACACTTACATGCTCAGTGGGCTCTGAACATCTGTTGAGAAGCTAAGCTTAGGGGTTGTCACAAACTATCAAGCAGAAAATGAGGTTGGCCTGTAATATAAGCTGATGCCAATTACACTGGTTTCTGTGCTGCCATGTAATAATTATCTGAATTAATTAATTAATAATCAGCCTTATAGTGTGACATTTCTATTCTATGTGTACTGTATATTGTGAGTGGGTCCCTAAGCTCAGTAAGTGACAGCAGCACAGAGCATGTGAATCAGTGAATCAGCAGAAAAGAAGATGAGGAGCTACTGGGGCATCTACTGGGGAGACACAGATCTGCTAAAGGGCTGTGGTTGCCCTGGGCTGGTACAGAAGTATCAAACTTAATGTACAACATTTCAAGCTACTTCTTTAGTTTTATATACAGAATATGGTTTCAAACAAATTGGTCAATATCTGTCCATTTGTACAGTTCCATGACATAAGCGATGGCTGCTTTTCTGTAGATATATACTTTTAAGGCCACATACTGTACATCTATTTACCACAATTTTAAAATTAGGGTACTGTGAAGAAAAGTAATGCAAACATTGAATAATATCTCTAGAGACAGGGCAATCCTAACAACGTTTTATCTTTACACAGTAAATATGATATTCCAGACAGATTGTCAGGCCATAGGTATTCTGCATATAACAAGCACTGTCCAAAATCTTACTGTGGGTGTCACACTACTTACCTTACAACATGTGTTTTTTAACTTTGGAAAACTCTAATAAACAATGATCAACCTATATGCAACTTGTGTGATATTAGGCAAGGTGTTATGCTTGTAAATATAAAAAATATCTTCCCAATGGAGATTGCTGCAAAATCAGCTTAATGCTCTGATAATGAAATGGGTCTGACCAATATATATATTACATGTACTGGAAAGGGGCTGATTTACTAAGTTTCGAATTGATTCGAAGTGAAAATTCGAATCAAATTAGTATAAAAAAAAAATGTATTAATTTTGGGCTTATTCGACTATCGCATAACCCAAAATTTGATTGTCGAAGTACTGGCCCTTTAAAAAAAAAAATCGATATAACGAATTGGCAGATAAAACCACCCAATCGCTATATCTCCCTATGGGAAGCTCACATAGGATTTTTCCTGTTTTTTTTTGATCAGGCATAAAAATCGAGTTGAACGATTTTATCGATTCATTGAATTTTTTATATTCGATCGTTCGATAATTTGAATTGTGTTAAAACCCGTCGAATTCGAGATTCTAATTCGAGAGGTTTTAATTTGATTATCATTTGAGGGTCAAATTTGAAGATTAATTAACCCTTGAAATTCAACCCTTGATAAATTTGCCCCTAAAAGTCTATTGCAGTAGGATCTAGTCTTCCCTGGCACATATCATTATTTGTAATGCCCCCCCTGTGGTAAGGTCTGGTTCTCTTTAAAGGAACAGTAACACCAAAAAATGTAAGTGTTTTAAAGTAAAGCAAATATCATGTAGTGTTGCCCTGCACTTTTAAAACTGATCTGTTTGCTTCAGAAATAGTGATGGGCGAATTTATTCGCCAGGGGCGAATTCGCGGCGAATTCCCGCGATTCGCCGCTGGCGAATAAATTCGCGAAACTGCCTAAAATATTTGCAAAAAAAAATTCGCCGCCAAAAACGACGCGACGCGCGCCGGAAACGACGCGATGCGTCGCGTTTGACGCGACGTGCGTCAAAAACGACATGCGACTCGTTTCGCAAATCGGCGAAAAATTCGCAAATTTCTCTGGAAATTCGCTAATTTTTCGGCGAAGCGAAACGCGGCCGTTTCGCCCATCACTATTCAGAAACACTACTATAATTCATATAAACAAGCTGCTAAGTAGCAATTGCAGAAATTGAAAAACAGCTATATGGCACAGTATAAGTAATGGATAACATAACATTATGTTCTACAGAGCTTATCTGCTATCTGCTGTGTAACTTGAGCCTTTTCTTCTTTGAATGGCTGCACCCATTGCTATGTAGAAAGAAAAACGGTCCGCACACACCAATATTGCAGTCGGGGATAGTGCCCCTTTCTTTTAATGCCACCAGTTGTCAACGTTTCGGGGGGAACACAGCCTCCCTTCTTCAGGTCCTGAAGAAGGGAGGCTGTGTTCCCCCCGAAACGTTGACAACTGGTGGCATTAAAAGAAAGGGGCACTATCCCCGACTGCAATATTGGTGTGTGCGGACCGTTTTTCTTTCTACAAAGCAGTTAAGGAGACCTGCTAGGTCAGCGGAGGACCAGCACCACCACGCAGATCAGTGGAAGGAGGTGTGCGGTAATTGAAATATTCATTGCACCCATTGCTACACAGCAGCTTATTTATATAAACAATAGTAGTGTTTCTGAAGCACACACTACAGTTTTACCAGTGCAGGCCAATACTGCTTTATATTCTTATTACTACTGTATAAAATTATTTAATTTTTTGATGTTACTGGTCCTTTAAATCGATTTGACCCCCCCTTTTCTCTTTTTGCTATTTTCTACCGTCTTTATTTCATGTCATTGATGAATGTATATTAAAAAAAATTTTTTTAATTCTCTACTGTAATAAGCTCAGATTTTTCAGTTTGAAGTTCCTCTTCTTCATGCTGACCAAACCTTGCACCATCTGGAACTGTTCTACTAGCATCCGATGTCCCAGGGTCACTACAGACATATTTCTGCCATAGTCACAGACACTGTATTATTTATAGCAATTAAAGACCAGAAATGTTGATTTAATGGGATGAATAGATAAGTAAGAAGTGAATCACTGCAAGCAGAAAATTAGATGCCAAAACACATTAAAATAGTCACTAGGAAGCAAAAGGCCAAATTTTACACCATTAAACTAAATTTAAATGAGAGCCACTTAAAAATACTCAGCAATGTATACAGTCTATACCAGATCTGGACTGGAAGTTTAAACAGGCTCTGGCATTACAGGTACACAAAGGCCCAAAACCGCTCCCCACCTGCCCACTAAAAAGTGACTTTCTATGGCATCTTACAGCAGCCCCTCTGGCATTTGCCAGAGCCCACAGATTGTCAGTCCAATCCTGATCTATACTGTATATCTCTTCATATCGGTTTTATTTTTATATCTAAACATTTCCCTGGGAAATAGGACAATCGGCAGTTTTGGGTATTTTATCCTCAACATTTTTATCAATACCTGAAAATAACCCAAAATTTACCTAAGTTATCCCCTATTGGTTCCTATGTGAATCCCTGCAAAATCGCATTACCTCTATTTTCACCCGATTTACATTGGATTTTTGTTAAATTCTTGTTGAGGAACATATGATACTGCGCTTAGAAATTTAAAAGAACAAAGTAAGATTCTCCAAGATTATGCAAAAGAAAAAGTTTGTAATATTTGAAAATATTAATCATCTGGCAAAACATATTGTGAGAATTGGTTGGATAGTATTTGTGTTGGCAGAAATGAAAATTAGTGAAGGTGAGGGAAAAACAGGGAGATATGACATTTAGAAGCACATTTATCAAGGGTCAAATTTCGGATTGATTTCCATCAATTCAAAATCCGACCAATCAAAATTTATTATAAAAATCAAATTTTTAAAAACCTTGTTAATGAGATCGACCAAAAACGTGTATCGAATTTGAATTAAATTTGATTCCAGTTTTTTTTCTTAGTTTTTGAAAAAAAACTTGAATGTCAGAAAGGCCACAAACGTCACCAAATTGATACCTGTACCTCTCCCGTTGACGTATACAGCTTTTCAGCAGGTTAGTAGGATTTCAGTTCTTAAAGGGCCATAGTATGATAAATCTCAAAACTCAAATTTGAATTTCTTTAAAAACTTGAATTGAATTTTGGTAACTGCCCAGTGGAATTTGACAGTTTTGTCCATAAAAATTTTTGAATTCTAAAATCGACCCTTGATATAGCTGCCCCTTAAAGTACAGGTACAGGTATGCAGAATCTTCTGGCCCTGGAGGTTGCCAGATAAAGTAATTATTGGATATCCATATTGGAAGTTTACTTAATAATAATTTAAACATTAAATAAACCCAATAGGATTGTTTTGCCTTAAATAAGAATTAATTATAACTTGGTTTAGATCAAATACTACACGAAACTATCTTACTATAACAGCGAAAAAAGGAAATATATTTGAAAACTTTAAAAATTATTTGATTAAAATGCAGTCGGTGGGAGATGACCTTCCTGTAATTCTGAAATTTGTGGATAATGGGTTTTCAGATAATGGATCACATGCCTGTACTATGAATGAAGCAAAAAAATTATCTGTAAATAAATAAAATCAGTGCGAGCAAGAAGATTATTAAGAATCTAGGTAGAGAATAGTGATGGGCGAATCTCCCACGTCTTGCTTCGCCGAAAAATGTCTATTTCCATAGAAATTCGCGAATTGGCGAAAAATTTGCGAAACGAGTCGTGCATCGTTTTTGACTCGTCGAGACGTTTCCGTCGCGTCGTTTTCGGCGCGTCGCGTCAAAAACGACGCGTGACTCGTTTTTGTTGGCGAATTTTTCGGCGGCGAATTTTTGCTGCCGTTTCGCGAATTTATTCGCCAGCGGCGAATCACGGGAATTTCCCGCGAATTCGCCCCTGGCAAATAAATTCGCCCATCACTAGTAGAGAAGGGTAAATCTTGATTTAATTGGAAAAAAAAATTGTTTCAATGTAAGGGTTCGACTGCAGCCTGAAATGGGTTGGGTTGAGCTTTGTACATTCTCTGCTATAAAAGAGCTCTGTCATGTCATATTCATCAACACTTTTTTGGCCTACATTCTATTAAACAATTTGGAAACTCTGAAATGTTAAGATCTGTCTAAGATCCTTTTTACATAGATTAAGGTTTTGGAGGTTTATAGATATACAGCACAAACAGATCAAAGAGCAGCAACAGCTCCAATATTATTATTGTTAACTTGTATTTACATAGTTAATAATAAATAATGAACAATATAAAGTAATTGTATCTGTAAATTTTAAGAGATAATAACAGAAAGTATTAGAATAATAGTACCAGATTTATGGTGTTTTCCAACTCATTTGCCACTACAGATTTGAAAATAGCAAAACAATCAGCAACCTAGATTTTGGTTTAGGTTTTGGAATTCCTGTGGGAATTTTATCAGCTGCAGCAGAGAAGGACTGTTCACAGATGTCTCATGACGTTTGAGACAGGCTTGCCATGTGATAGAAATAGAAACTGTGTCATGGCTGTCCTCAGAAACACTCAGGATGACTCAGTGATGTCTATATACCGGGGAGAATATGTGCATGCAGGATCATTGCCAAAAATTTTGTGTCACCCCTGCTGCAAACCATCTGGAACTGAATGTCATTAGTTGCGTTTGTTGGGCTAAAGGTTAGACTAGCCTAAAAGAATTGGGATACAAGAATTCTGAATTCGGGGGAACACTAAAACCCTAAGCTTTCCTTAAATAAGTCAGGTGAAATCATATCTCACTAATGCGCTGATGGGGTAATTTAAAATGTAATTGTGACACTAAATAATTTAAGTATGTTCATTATGATCATTATTACCTACTGTACGCATAGAACATTCTTTCAGCTCAAGTTAATATAAATAATCAGCACCTATAGAAGATAACATATTGTTTGCACTGTTCTAAAATGAGAAGTCTATTAGAAATGACTCAGCACATGCAAAGCAATACTGCACTGCTTATATTAATACACATATGCATAGCATAGTACTAGTACTCTGTACTAGTCAAAAATCTGAACCCCACATTCTCTCCATTCTGCAAAAACTGACTGAGCATTTAACCTTAATGATGATCAAATCAGATAAAGAACAGTGATGTACATTAACATTTTAATATTTATTTTCTCTCTATAAGGATATTGTATCTACAATGATATGCAGCACTGACTATATAGTTACATAGTTAAATTGGGTTGAAAAAATTGGGTTGCTAGTGTGTACTGCATTTTTATATGTAAGAGGCATAACAATGAATATTGAAATTTGAAAGCAGGAACAAAATGAGTACACAAATTGGCTACTACAGGTAAGAGGGTTCATTCAGGGGCATAACTATAGAGGAAGCAAACCCCACAGTTGCAGGGGGCCCCGTGGAAAAGGGGAGCCTGTCCAGGTGCTTGGGAGGATGGGGATCAGAATGTGCTGGGCCTCTCTGTAGATTTTTTTGTAGTGGGCCAGGCGCAGTCCAGTTACATCAATGGGTCCATTATATGGACACCTGTTATCCAGAAAGCTCAGAATTACAGAAGGGCTGTCTCCAATAGATTAAAAATAATTTTAAAAATGATTTATATTTTCTCTGTAATTATAAAACAGTACCGCATACTTAATCCAAACTAAGGTATAAGTAAACCTTATTTGAAGTTAAACCAGGCTACTGGGTTTATTTAATGTTTAAATTATTATCTAAGTAGACTTAAGTCATGCAGATCCAAATTATGGAAACATCCAGAAAGGCCCAGGTTCTGAGCATTCTGGATAACAGCTCCCATACCTGTAATTGTGTTGGACCAAAAGTATATGTATAAAAGTATGCCTGTCATTTATAACAAGAGGATTACTGCCAATAAGGGCTATAAAAATCTTTTTTGTTCTCTAGCCACAAGAACATGTATAGTGATGGGGGAGAATCTATCCCGTTTCGCTTTGCCGAAAAATTTGCGAATTTCCAGCGAAACTGTCGAAACGAGTCGCGTCGCGTTATTTTCGTTGCGTGATGCGTTTTTTTTGATGCGTGTTGTTTTCGTGGGAAATCGCTGCGAATTCGTGCCTGGCGAATAAATTCGCCCCTCACTAAACATGTACTTTTAATTTTGTGTTGTTGGGAATTAATTTTACAAACAATTTCTTGGAACTAGCTTGACAACTAGCATGCCCCATTCTGTGGACATCCATGCCCTCGAAAACATTACGGTTAAAAAAAAAATCTTGCAATGATAAAAGGGACATCTGCCATTGACTTTTACATGACTTTGACAGCTTTTAGCTGGAGTCGGATTCAATTTTTTGGAACTTTGGAGCATAATAAATCTAAAAAAAATTTACTTTTTTTTCCCCTCCCTGAGTAAATCAGTCCCACAATGGTATTAATATACTGTATATAAGATGAATAAATACTGGTTAATGTATGTTATAATTATTATATACCATGTTAATCAAAACTGACACTTGTATGACATATGCTCTTTGTTTTCAGGTGGTTTTCTAAATACATTTAAAGCCAGGTTGGTGGATGGTAGCTTTAGTTTTTATCCTAAAACATGTATTTGGCAGGTTAATGAAATGATCCTCTGAAAATGAGGGTCATTTTATCATAGCAAGAGAATCCATTCCTGTGAAAAATCGATGGTGGGGCGAACTGGCTGCCCGCCCCAAGGACACCCATATCAAGTGCAATAAAATATCTCACAAAGAACTTTCTCTGTGAAACCATTTTAATTAAAATAAACTACATAGAGCTAAACTACCTCAGTTTTGTGGGGAGGTGGGAGGCAGAGGGATAAAAGGTTCAGCTATGTGCCCTCTAGCCATCTAGAACGTAATAAGTCCAGGTGGGTTCCGGAGTGTCTGACAGCCAAACCTCACTGAGACTGAAGAGATTTATAGTCTCCACAATTCCCTTAATATCTGCATGGTGCTGTATAGATTGCAAAGCTTCCAGCAGTGGGAAGATAACTATGTAGGCAGGGCATTGATCAGCTGTACTCATGGTAATATAAAGGTGAAAGACCACTCTGGATGTGACTGACAACTTTTTAATCTGAGCTTTATGATTAATAGTGATCTACAAATAAGGGCATGAGCAGTGCACACCAGGGCAAGTAGATAATGCAAGCTGACTGCTGGAATAAAAAGAAATTGCAGCCATGTTTTTATCATTATTGAAGAGTTGTGTTTGTAGGCATGTGTTTATGTTTTAGATGTTTAGGTTTAGAATTTTAGGTTTAAAACAGGGCTATGCAAATTATATTTAGTTCAGTTTATTATTTACACTCCACCTTCAGCTCTTACTTAATTCTACTGCTGTTATCTTTGCAGCAGTGGCTAAAATATCCCTACATCT
Organism: Xenopus borealis; assembly: GCA_024363595.1. Lineage (NCBI taxonomy): Eukaryota > Metazoa > Chordata > Amphibia > Anura > Pipidae > Xenopus > Xenopus borealis. The sequence continues at coordinate 72,524,235 of CM044438.1, forward strand.
CAGCTATCCTCTCAAAGTACACTCTTACACACAGGGCATATTTGCTAGAAAATGTGTACAAATGCATTTCCCCCTTCCCTTTCCATCCAAACCCTTAGGGCCCTTACACACGGGCGTTTTGGACCTGCGCTCCCCTGCGTTGCGTTTGGCTGCGTTCAGCCGCAGGGGAGCGCAGGTCTAGATGCACCTCATTCTTTTCAATGGGCCTGTACTCACGAGACGCGTGTAAGCGCCGAACGCAGATTCAGACGCAACATGCTGCATTTTTCCTGCGTTTGGCGCCTACATGCGTTTGTGTGAGTACAGCCCCATTGAAAATAATTGAGTGCGTCTATACCTGCGCTCCCCTGCGGCTGAACGCAGCCAAACGCAACGCAGGGGAGCGCAGGTAAAAACGCCCGTGTCTAAGGGCCCTTAAGTGCATTTTGAGACTTTGTTGAATTTAATCAATTCAATAATTAATCAAATTGATTGAACTCAGTTGGCTAGTTGAATAGAATTGTTAAATGTTCCTAAAAATATTATTTTCCTGGGAATCCCACAGGTAACCTGCAGAATTCCCAGGTTATTTGGAGGAAGAAAACACCCATCTCATTCAGTGTCATTGTATAAATTCTTTATCATGCATCCAAGGGTTTTATGCAAAATAATTAACCATAAATATTTAAAATCAGTTTTAAAATGTAAGAGGATATGTGCCTCCCTGCACCTATATGTAAGAATATTGAAAGTCAGCTCTGTGTTCTGGGACCTGTATGGGAAGTAGTCTGCTGAACAAATAGTTCCATAGTAGAGTGACACACATTGAATCAGTTATAAGGAAATTAGGATTTTGTTTTGTAAAACTGTTGGGAAGTATGAATTACTTCTATTTGATTATATCTTTATTTACACCCTAATATCCTAACGTGAACAACTTGAAATTGCCACTATCATGCATTAAAGTTCCAGTGGGTTACTGTGCAAATAGAATAAAAAAATCCTGTGCAAGAGGAAAAGCACAAGTCAAATAATGCCAATAGTTCTCCCTTGAGCACCTAAAAATGGGTTCATTAACAACTTAATTGGCATTCATACTATAGGTGCGTAGTTTTATTTCAGAATGACATTGCTGTCCTGCAACCAGCTCCATAAATCATCCCCAGAGTGTTATAGTGCTGATATACCTCTTCTCTGTGTCCTTTGGTTTAGTGCAATGCGCTATGTTTGGACTTGATGACATTGTAAAACAGAAGCATAAGGAAACTAATGGCGTGTAGCGTTTGATGCAGGATCACACTTTCCTTGTGTCAGCCCTGGGTGCTGAGCTGTTTCTTTCTTTACAGTGGGGAAGCAGACAGCACGTTGGTGTTTTGTACAAATTACCATACCTATCCCTCCTCCTTGCCTGTGTGTAAAGGCAAATGACTGAAGGATTAAAGCTGGAGGCGAAGGGGGACATTAAAGTGCTATGACCAGTCTGGACCCAGCAAGCCTCAATCTACCTACCTGGAGGGGTGTGTGTATTGATACTGGGTTCTCATTTGGAGGGGTTGAACTTGAAGGACTTAGTCTTTTCAATCTTATTTAACTATGTAACTATGTACCTGAACACCTTATGTATAATAAAAAGGGACATACTGAATCCAGGAATTTGGGCACATCCTTTATTGTGTGGCCAGACCAAATCCTCAAATTCATGTGACTTTTTATCACAAGAACAAGGAAATCAATTTTTTTCTGTGAAGTTCTTTTTAACCCTTCATCAGGGTTGGACTTGGCCAGCGGGACACCATAAATAAACCCGGTGGGCCCAAATAAAGAGCTGCCCTGGGAGTTGTACCCTTACCTACCTAAGATAAATTATGGTCTGGTGGTGGTGAAGGTTTGTGGCATGGGTGGGGGGGGGCCCAGGGGTAGAGCACAGTCACAGCTGGGGAGGGGGTGCAGGTTCCTATGGCAGCAACATCCCAGTCTGATGCTGCCTCTCCTTACCCTCTGGGTTAGGTTTCAGCTAGGGATTAGGCCAAGATTCGGGATTCAGTGTATGCCTAGCAATAAGCAATTACTTCACCCTGCTCCAAAATGGATGGATATTAGACAACAATATATAAGATATCAGGCATCAGAGTTCTGTGAACTGTATGAGCTCCTCGGTAACTTCTAATAAACTTTCATTTTTGATGCTTGAGTGGAGTCATTCATTTCTCATCTTTATGTATCAGTGCCTCCATACTTGGCATTGTAACATTTTGATGGCACTCCCATCCCCTTTAACTTTAAGTAACTGACCCATGATACAGAAGAATTTCAAAGTAGTGATTAACTGTGAAAGAGATAGACCATGAGAGCAATAAATAACCCATTCCATAGATCAGAGCACGGCAGACTTAAAACAGACCATATTCATTTATATATACATAACCAATTGAATTTTCTTTACCAAAACTAATAGATAAATGACATTTGATAAGTAGCAAAGAAAAGCACATTTTATGCTAGAAATCACAGATTTATTAAAAGTTTTTTTTGCCATACTGAGCACATAAAATTTAATATATTAGGTAATACAGAATGTCTATATCATCAATTGGGCTAACAACTCACTACTGAAGCTTTTAGGTGGTGTAGTCTCTTTTTAAAAACCTTGCACAATAACGCAACAAGATTAATACAGCTATTAAGTCTGCAGTACACATATAACATTTATTAAACCTTCCATATGGTGAGATTGGTGGCAAGCTGTTACCATCACGAGACCGGAGCCACAATGACAGAGATTATGAATGAAGGAGGGGGGATTTTCTACAGCAAGGGGCTCAGTCTGTTGTCAGGGACTCCAGCTTCTTTTACAAAAGGACACCACATGCTTGTAAATCATTGACATGAGTTTGTTTGTCAGTTCTGCCTGCTAAGGGATAGGGTGCAACCGTGCAAATTTGTGTGGAGGGTTTATATAAGAATTTTTAAAAGTATGTTTTGCATCAGTACATAGAGTGTTTCACTTTTCCTAAATGGACATTTGGAGATTTCAGCGCATTATTGAAGTTTATATAGAATGTATATATAAAATGCTCCGTTTATTGATTTGTTTCTTCATGCCAGTCCACAGTGGAAATGTAAGTCCTCCCAGGATTATGATTTATCAGTACAGTCCCTGTTTCACAGTGAAGCAGTTATTCTTTAAATGCAATGTCTATAGCTAATGGTTGTATTTTTACATTGATTTATAAAACGCTAACATGTTCTTCAACACTCTGACTTTACATTAAAGGCAGAATTATGTGATATTAGAAGGCTGTTGTTGCAAGGCTTTTGTAATGAAGGTGGTAGTATGTAGGCTTGGTGGTAGATGGGGTTTGACTTTTAAAGGAGCATTTAAAAGACTGCAATGTCCGGGAATGTCTGATGTTATGAGTTATAAATCATACATGTAAGGAGCGGCACTGCTTTATACTATGGTTTAAAAAGGTATAAATGACTCTCCTGCCAGGCTCAACACTGGTGTAACACAAAATTGGTGGACCAGAGGCAGTGTGGGTGTGTGTCGTTGATGTGAAAAATACAGTGGAAAAGTGATTAACTGACAGCATATTGTAATATTATTCTAGCAGCTGAAAACAATGTGCACCTTTAGCCATAGTCCGTAAAGGAACAGTATCACCAAAAAATGAAAGTGTTTTAAAGTAATGAAAATATTATGTAGTGTTGCCCTGCCCTGTTAAAACTGATCTGTTTGCTTCAGAAACACTACTATAGTTCATATAAACAAGCTGCTGAGCAGCAATGGCAGAAATTGAAAAATGGCTATATGGCACAGGATAAGTAATGGATAACAGATAACATTATGTTCTACAGAGCTTATCTGCTGTGTAACTTGAGCCTTTTCTCCTTTGACTTGTTGTCCCCATGGCTACACAACAGCTTATTTATATAAACAATAGTAGTGTTTCTGAAGCAAACACTGCAGTTTTACCAGTGCAGGGCAACACTGCATTATATTTTTATTACTTTAAAACAATTTCATTTTTTGATGTTACTGGTCCTTTAAACCACATTTCTAGGGAGTTGCTAATTAGGTACTTAAAAAAGACAGTTGCAATAGATAGAATGCTGCAGAGGGGGTTTAGAAGCTTATAGACTTGAGTAGGTTACATACAGTATAAAATGGTTGGATGTATTTTCCACTTATGGTGCTTTAGGGTATTGCTGTGAGGATTTCTGCCTTGGGGGAGATTGGACCATATGCACATATTACTGACAAGCAACTGTCATTTTTGTATTCATATCATAGCAGCCAATAACAATGAAGCTGTAATGACAGTCATAATGTGTCATAACACAGTTTGCTGTCGTAGCATCTCAAAAAAAACATCTAGTTGGTCTGTGCTGCCATTGTGTTTTTTTTTTAGTTTGAGTATTTTCCATTAAAAGATCGCTTTATGTATAGTAGGTAAAGCTTTTAAACATTTCAGGTTGGCTGGAATAATTAAGAGCCTTTTGAAATATATAACTGCAACCCTAATATTAGGTACTGTTTAGAGTACCTGAACACATTATGTTTAATAAAAAGGAACTTGTCTGTCCCTACCCTCTATGGAAGGGATTTCTTTGCTGCACCTCTGAGAATATTCTATATTAAAAAGAACGGTTATTTATTTACCTCTTAGTAGTATTGCACTTGGAATATATTAAGTGCTGCAGTCAAAATAGCATGCTGATCCTAAAATTGTATTGGCAATATACTGCAAACATTATACCGTGTTTATTATTTCTCAACAGAAGAAATATCTCACTTCAAAAAAAAAAAAATTAAAATGAAACCATGTACCTCGGGTGAATTTATCTCCTCACTTGAACCTCATATTTTGTTTTTAAATAACTTTATGGCATTAATAAGAAAACACAAAAAAAGCCCTGAAGAGACTTCTGTCAAAGTAGTTTGTAGCTCTAGATGTACAGTATGTACAACAGCTGGTAGAAATATTAGTGCATTGTCCCAGTAGGAAGCAGTGGGGGGTGAGAAGTTTGGAGCTTTGATCTAAAGCACTCTTGCGTTGTTTCCCCTTACTGTGATCCACTTAAAAATTATTTGAAAGTGGGAAGTTACAGAGGTAAGCTGCTGCAAAAGAAAGGGCTTCGGGAATGATAGGTCTGCTGTAACAAGGGATGTGTTGGAAACTATGGAGCACATGTAGGAGTTAATGGGTGCAAGTGCAGTGAAACAAATCCGTATTAATGTAAGGGATTCAGAATACAGAATAGGGTGTACAGTTATTCTTTCAGAAGCATTTTGTAAAGATTGCAGATTTAGGGGGTTATTTATTAAAGCCGAGTGCTGAAAACTCGGAAAGTTCTAGTTTTTTTAACTATAAAATCTGAATTATTATACAATGAGGCTGCAAAAATTCAGAATTCGAAAATACTCCATTTTAAACCTGTGGACATCAATGGCAGAGGTCCTATTTGCAATTTAAAGATATTATTGTCTGCACTGGGTTTTGTATGATAATCTGAACATTTCAGGTTTTTCTGATGAATTCACTAAAGATTTTTACTTTTCGGACGTCAAATACAAAAAGTCAAAGTCGCGTTTTCGTGCAACAATCTTAAAATGTTGTGGTTTTTATTGATCTGATTTTTTATTGATAAATAAGGGTAAATTGTGGATTCTAGTTTGGTTGGACTTTTTTAATTAAAAAAATCAGAAAAAAATCGGAATTTTGATAAATAACAGTCCAAGTATCTGAATTATAAAGGTGAGTTTAATTCTTACCTTTCATTATTAGCACTATTTAGACAGTGTTAATCTAATGCTGCAACCTAAAATGCGCAAGATTTCTACGCTTCTTTCAAAGCCAAACCAATGAAATAATGCTATCAGCATGTGGCTACATTATTCGTATCGGTGGCTACATTATATGATTGGGCAGGTATGTTTAAGATCAGCCAGTATACTTTCATCTTCAGGTTACATTTTGAATATTCTTTTATTTGTAATTATACATAGTTAAGCTATCAGTTTAAATCACAGTATTTGAGAATGTGCTAAGTTGTTTTTTTTTTTTACAAAAGAGTTAAATATATGCTATTTACTGGTAATGTTAGTAGTAATTGAATCAATTTATTCTGCTCATAGTTAATTGTATACCAGACCTTTCCTTCCCTGTACAATGGTTAATTATGAAAGTGAGCTGCCATATTGTTCAGATGTGTATTGATTACAGAATTAAAAAGAACAATCTAGTAGTTTTAAAGCTGTTATCACTGCATGGACTCCCCTGAACAGTCCACAATAGTATCACGTTCTATATATTATTTTGTAAGAATGTAAAGAATAACATACTGCATTATACAATTTGCTTCTGAATTGATTAAAGAGGATTGATAAGGAAATAGCATTAGTTAAGAGCATTGTGGTCCATCTGGTCTGCTTGTTCCCTAAACTGTCTGAAATTGCTTAGATTCATTAACGCTTGACCTTATTTCATGCTCAGGATAGCCTTGAGTGAAACATGGAATCTGACAGCAGATAAGAACCCAACAACTAAAGCTTAATAAACCTAAGATAATACAACATTCATTCTCCTTTGGCTGTGTTTTTGCAATGTTCTGCTATATCTGGAGCAAGTCAGAACAGACTGTAAGCTCTTCCATACAGGAGTTTTAGCAGGCCTTGTTATTCAAATCAGTCATTTTGTATCTTTTGATTGTAAGCCTCTTGCCCAATTCTGTGAACTGTGGAGCTTTATAAATAAGGACATCTCAATGTTACATATGTAAAAGATCTTGTCTATTCAGAACTCCAGCATATAACTGAAGGAGAAAAGGAGAGTAATTTTGCCTATTTTCTCTGTGAAATTTACTTTAGTTACTCATCTCTGTACAGTTTAAGAGAAGACTTAGCAACCGTAGTGACCCATATTTCACAGATTTAACCCAATTTAACACAGGAGTTTTTTTATAGGCTCTGTGGTTTAATGCATTTTGTCATAAAAAAAAAATAAAATTCTCTTCAGATGCAGAGTTAGGGAACAAATAGCTGCCTGGTTTTCTCTTTAAAGTAAACACATCTAAAATGTTAATTGATGCCAGTGACTGCTTCGCACACTTCGCCAGGTGAAAATTCGAATTCACTAAAGTTGATTCACAAAGTTGTGTCCTGTGTGCCGAACGCTGGTGATTTTTCACTAGCATTACTTCGCCAGTGAGATTGTTTCAAAGTGAAATTTCTTTAGCGATCACTTCTGCCTAGCAAAACTTCTTATTCCTTTTACACTTAGGTCAATTTGAATAGGGCGGGTACATTAAAGTTTTATGGAAGTCTTTATTAGAGATATTTGTGCAAATGCTTGAAGTGGCCACTTTTTATTACAAATGTCCAAGGAACCTTAATAAAGACAAAAGAGATTCTATAATGCCCTACCCATGAGCCCACTCTAAAATGAATGTTCCATTCCCCTCAAATGTTTGGGGAAAATGTTAACCCAAAAAAAGTTCAATAGTAAAGACTTTTGTAGGTAATCCCGCTTAAAAAAAGGAAAAGTCGCCAGCTTTTTTACAACTTTATTGCATTTTCGTCAGACAGTATATGATGTAACTGACATCAGATTGAGGAAGATCTAGCATCATTTCACCACTTCACCTGGTCTGAGGTGGTGAAGTCCCCTGGAAATACAGTGCAAACAAACGTTAGCAACGGTCCCATTCGTTAGCTAATTGTCGCCTACACCTGTGAGTAAATAGGTGATGTCCCTGCAAATGGGAATTCTGACGAAAAGCCGCTAGTGTTAAACACTTCGCCCTTAAGTTAATCTGCCCCACAGTGTCCTTCTCCTAAACTATCCTGCAGAATTAATGACATTACAGTGCTGCATTAAAAGAATAATTTTCATCACCTTAATGAAAAATCATTAGAACCGCATGTGTTGCAAATTTAAGACATTTGTGTACCCTGTCAGCATTTAAAATTTTTATATTTTTACAGTGCAATTATTATTAATTTTAGCAGTACACCAAAACCCAACAATGCCCTAAATATCTTGTTAATGGTCTAGATTTCATGAAACGTGCCTTTGAGTCATTCTTTATGAGCTATTGAGTATTTGCTGTACCACAATGCCAGATGATTAAGCTAAAAGAGAGACAGAGTACACGCACAGAACCAGATTACATAACAGTGCAGAGACAGAGGTCTTTTCATAAGATCTCTCCAAGGACATGCTGAACTGCAAAATTGCCCCCAGCATGGTGTAATTTAGGTCAGTCGCTCTCCGCAGATATTAGTGCAGCAAATCCTGAAGACATAACAGAACATTCTGGGAAGCAAATGATAGTGCTAAATTACAAGATGTCTTGAGCAGGACCCTGACTCCCATTTGTGCTGGTTTGTTTTGTTAGTATGCATGATTTCTACCAATGGAAAGGTTTGCTCGGCACAATATGTATAAATAATCCTGTACAGAATAACTACAACAAAGAATCCAAATTATTGCAATTTCCAAGGTCTTGCTGCAGCTTGGAATGGCAGGTAAAGTAAAGTTGCCTTTCTATTATAAATACAGGTTTGGACAGTACAATGTAAGACTGAAGCTGGAATGTAACAAAATGGTTTGTTCCATATATAGTCCGTAGCAAAGCACAGAAGATTTGGCTTAATACTAACAATTTTGTGCAAGATTTGGAACTGGCCAAATCTTTAGTAGGTAGCCAAAACCAACTTCAAATCAAAAGGCCTATGATACATGTGGATAATCTCTACTTGAGTTTTTTCATTCAGTGGAAAATTGCTCTTTTAGTTAAATGGCCTGTCAATAGTGGTGTCAGGTGGATTTGAGCAGAAAGCACTCATATTTAATTTTTTTTTTGTGCTAGATAGAATTTGTTGGAAGTTTAAATCTGATGGGTTTTGTTTCATTCTTTTCTGTTTTGTAGTTTATGTTGGCTGTATAAACTATATACAAATGAAGGAAACACATACCTTCAGACTCCAGCACATGCTGGCTTATATGATTGTTTATATGTAAACCAGTCCTTCGTAGAAGACCACCAAAATCATTTACTTCAGCTACATTAATATGTTTTGATCCAAAAAGAAATCTTTTTTTTTTTAAGAAACTTGGGGCAATGTAATAAAATTCACAAAGTTAATACAAATTTGCAGAAATCAAACAAACACACATTCCACAATTTCTCTATTAGTCTCTTATTGTATTGCAGATTTTAACCATGGTGTAATTTTTTGGAGCAAACGTGACTTTTTCATTAAGAAGTTTTATTACATACATTGCACATACATTGCACACTACTGCAAACGATAACATTTGCAATCTTTCTTCCACTGTTAGAGAGGTCCCTAAAAAGTTGCGCAAAGCAAAATTTGTTCTCACAAAGGGATACATTTGGCTTTGCGACTATGAAGAAACATCACTTTTGCTCTATTCTTTCCCATGTTTTAAGAGAGCATTTATTATTTAGCAGGTGAGTTATAATTACAATTGTTTTTAAAATGCTGTATAGTGTACTCCTCTATATTTAAAATGCAGTCATAAAAATTTTTAATTTTGTCTATAATAAACTTAATCAAGGACCCACATTGTTTGCTAACCATAAATAATGCAGCATTTCCCAAATTTAATTTGATGGGGTCCTCAGATCAACTTGCTTTGGCACTTAATGAGATTTGAATGTGACATACCAACTCTGAGGGTTTAACAACTATTCATCTATAGCAGTTATCCCCGACCAGTGGCTCGTGAGCAACATTTTGCTCACAGAACTCTTGGATGTTGCTCCCAGTGGCCTCACAGCAGGTGCTTATTTTTGAATTCCAGACTTGGAGTCAAGTTTTAGTTGCATAAAAACCAAATGTACTCCCAAGCAGAACCTCCTGTAGGCTGCTAGTCCACATAGGGGGCTACCAAATGGCTAATTTGCACTAGCCAGGAACATTTTTCATGCTTGCGTTGCTCCTCAACTCTTTTAAGAACTGAATGTTGCTCACTGGTAAAAAAAGGTGGGGACCCCGGATCTAAAGCATTCTCACAATCTATATATTCTACCTAATTTTTAATAAGAGAGACTGCCGACTAAGGTGAAATAGGCAACATTAAAAAAACAGCATAATTTACAGAAGATATGTAACTGAAAATAGTGGTGTAACATCACTGTAATGCAGTATTCAGAGTTGTATTATCATTCTGCTGCTGTTAGGTCATGATTGAAAATTAGGCTGTATCATAGGATCAGGCAGACAAATTAAGATATTTGTCTCTCAGGCCTCGTGGACAGGATTTTCTGCCCACCCCTTCAATATTTGACTGCATACTAATTAGACATTTATTGGGGACAATATTTAGACCTATACATAGGCAAGTGGCTTGCTGACTCGTTCAAGACAAAGTCTGTAAATGACCACCTATATTGTCTAAGTCAGCTTAAGATGGCCATACACTATAAGATGTTGCCAAAAGAGTGGATGTTTCCCTGATATGCCCACCAACAGCAGGGCTATATTGGGTCAATCCAAACATTCGACCGCAGGGTCGAACAATCGGATTATAACCAAGAACAATGGGCTCAAGGGGTCGGAAAAACAAAACCTTCTCGATCGATATTATGGCCAGTCCTGTCAGAGGCCCCCATACACAGGCAGATGAGCTGCCAAATTGGTCTAAAGGACTGATATCGACAGCTTTATCTGCCCGTGTACAGTATGTATGGCCACCTTTAGATAGAGAAGGAAAAAATCGGCTCTCGCACACCCTAATGGAAAAATTCTTACAGTGTTGTCCGGTGCTCAGTGGTAGAGGTCCGGCCACCTCCAAACTGGTCAATAGAAGCAAATTATCCAGGGCACACAGAGCTGATATGCAAGCAAGGAATCACCTTGCACGTTTAATGCAGAATGAAAGAACCCTAAAAAGGTTTCCTTGGGGCTCTTTTTTGCAAGCACTGTTTTTCAGTGGAAAATACTAAACAAATATGTAAACTGTTTACCCTCTTTTGGACTTTGCCGAAATATTTAGTCACTTCACAGCCTGTTAAGAATGAAGATCATCCCTTCCTGCCTGATTTTATTGCATATAGCTTGCCCTAGATAAACAATATTGTTATGTTGCTTTGTAGCACTGAGCTTCTCTGTGTGCTACTGAATAGTTTAACAAATATATTACCCACTGCTGATGGTTACATCAGATACCAGAATAAAAGCCATTTTCTTTTTATTCTTCCTCCCAGCTCTTTTAAAATTGCACATGATAAACACCTCACAGTCTATATTATATGCGACTGGTTCTGCTTTGCACTGATATGTGATCAATTGCGGATAAACCACCTAAATCTAATGTATCTGTTCTGTACAGCTGAACCATTAGGGTATTTAGTCTTTCAGCCCTCAGGGATTATATGCATTTCTCAATATATAGATCAATTCCTTTTGTTACCACACTTTATTAACCCATTCAGTACTAGTCTGTTGTGCTCTGATCCAATGTGTAATTTTAATTCTACGGCCTAGGCAGCCCCGGGCTGGCAATCTATGGATTCTGGCAAATGTCAGAGGGGCTGCAGTAAGGTCACATAAACAATCACTATTTAGTGAGCTGGTGGAGGACTATTTGGGCTTCTTTGTACTTGGAATGCCAGGGCCTATTTAGACTCCCAGTTCAGACCTGAGCCTAGGGTTGTGTAGTGAATGTATACCGTCCAAAAAACAATAGGGCTTTAATTCCTTGAACTCTATAGGGTTGATGTAATAAAAGGTGGAACTGTTTGCTGCTGTTCCAATCATCAATAGCAACAGATTGTATTTATAGTTATCTGTTTAAAATCAAATATATTATTGATTGCCTGGTGTTACTGCACCTGGGAAAAAATAAAAGCTCCTTTACATATGCGTGATATATTTGTTTTAGTGTTTCGGCAAGGTTGTATTAGGGGGTGGACTTGCTTGGACTCAGGGTCCCACTGGGCCAGAGGGCCCCATGGCCCTGCTGAAAAAAGGTCCCATTCACCAGGTACTGCAGGCGCTTGTGCTCCTCTCTGATCACTGTTGAAAAGAGGAAGTGTAGTAAAGTACTGTTCAACAAGAGGTGGGGTGGGTTTTAGAGGAAATGGAGATTTCAAATGGGGTGGGGGCCCCCAGGAGGACACCTCAATCCAACACTTATTGGGCTAACTAGGTTTTCATAAATGTTGGGTTCAGTTGGGATAATTTTGGAGTTCAGTTTGGGAACCTCTGATGAAGTTTAAACAGTCTAGATGAAATAATATATAACATATCTGTCTGCATTGACCATTTTTGTTCTGTGTATTTGCAATGTTTTGTGTTCTCTATAGGAATTTCAAGACAAAGATCTAATATGGACATCCATCTGTTTTACAATGCATCACATGGTTTAACATACAGGGATGTTATCCTAAGACTAATAAATTGCTTTGTTATCTTGTGATGTAAATCTTTGTATAGCATTTGGGAAGGATAATGCTCTTTGGGCTTGAGTTTGTTTAACACTGTCTACACCAGTGATCCCCAACCAGTAGCTTGCGAGCAACATGTTGCTCTCCAACCCCTTGGATGTTCCTCCCAGTGGCCTCAAAGCAGGTGCTTATTTTTTGAATTACTGGCTTAGAGGCAAATTTTGGTTGCATAAAAAAACAGATGTCCTGCCAAACATTCTCTCCTGTAGGCTGCCAGTCCATATAGGGGTTACCAAACAGCCAATCAGAGCTCTTATTTGACATCCACATGGACTTTTTCATGCTTGTGTTGCTCTCCAACTCTTTTTTAAGTTTAAATGTGGCTCACGAGCAAAAAAGGTTGGGGACCTCTGGTCTACACAGTCTAATGATAAACAACTTACAATTAATTTCACCAGGAAATGGTTCTTTTGTTTTGCTAACATTGGTGCTCAAGTTAGAAAGATATGGAGGACACCAAACATAAAAGTCAGTTTTAGCGGGGGCTTTACTGTTGGAGGGCCTATTTTCAAATGTACTGTTTGATCATAATGCAATAATTAGCTACAAAGCAGCTACAAACTATTTTGCCTGACAAAGGGCCCTGTGTGCTCTGAAAGCTTGCATTTGTTACTTATTCAGGTATCCAATAAAACATATCACCAAACTTTACATTTTCTACAAAGCAGGGACTTTTCTTGCAAAAAATATAAATTATAGCAGCATTTTAGGAGCTCTCTGAGACAGGAACGTTAAAATTTAAACTTCAATCTAGAAAAAAACTGCAAAAAATAAAATATGAAAAACAATTGAAAAAACCCTTTATTTTTGGCGAACAGTCTGAAAACAACTGAAAAAATAAACAGTTTGAAAGGTGAACATCGTTCACTCCACAAATTCACTATGAAATGCTTGTGCTAACGAATTAGCGCTAATTGTAGTGTAGCGGCTCGTGAAGTGGCGAAGGGTGTTTTCACCCTTCGCAGGTGAAAATTCGCCCTTTAGTGAATTTGCCCCTATGTATAGTATATCTATATATGTATGATGCCAAACCTTGCAGATCCATATGATGAACAGATGCAGGGGGCTGCTGTAAAATGATTATTGGAGAGTTGCTTATCTTTGTGAAACCAGACAAACATAAATGCAAAAATAAAACAATAGTATCCAAGTGTTGAAACTTAATTGACTCTTTCCCACATACAATTAAATCTGTACGAGCAACACATAATCATTCAGTACAAGCTGCAGAGACACATACAGAATGTCAGTATCAAGCTGTGCAAATATCATCAGGCAAAGTCCCAGCAACATGGTGCAGGGTGGAAGTGACAGCTGCATACGCCTAGCTCTGAATACCTGTGGGATCTATGTGGACAGGCATTTCTTTGTGCTACTTCCAATTCACTGTGTGTTCTTGATGGGAAATAAAGCTGCCCAGTCATGCAAAGGAACAGTATATATGTCCTACAAAAGAATATTCAGAGGAAGTAATTTGATATCGCCTAGAATTTTTATTGATGACCTAGACTTTTCTTTGTTGCTGTGATCAGTCCACCTTTAATCACAATGCTGAAAGTATGAGCACCTTCAGCTGCAGCCAGAGGGTTTGTAGTACTAAACTTGCCTTTTTTCACTTTCTAAATGAAAGCCTTGAAATGGTTCCTTGCAACAGCACAAAGACTCACTGTAGCAAGTCACCATGCCTTACACACCCCACAGCAGGTATATGAATTGGAGCTCAAGTAAATGAGACTAATTTTATGTATTAGTATTACACACATATTAATATATGTTGTATTATGTTAATCATTCTAGACTAAATAACAGCTCCTAATAAGCATTTCTTTAAGAAACTGAATAAAGAAGTTAAAATATTCAGAAGGTTTAAAATGTAAAAGAGTGTGAGTTCTTTTCTTTGCTTAACTTCATTTTTGCTAACCCTTCCTGAAAAATTACTTGTTTATTTGCATCTTTGAAGCTGGTGCATAGCAGCATGGGTCTTGGTAGTCTCAGGCATGGGGCACATTCCATGCTTCTTATTCCCTGTATCTGCACAAGATGTAAGGGAAGTTCACATGCAAAATTAAAAGGGGTCATGGCTCTGAACGTGGCTCATGGTGTGATGGTGCCACAGTAGACATGGAACATGTGGCAGAGTTCTGCAAATTTAGGATAGATTGCTGATGAGCTGCATTAATGTTAGTATAGGAAGGTATTTGACTTTTCACATTAACCCTCTGTGAGGTGTCCTAAAACACAAAATTTATAGTGATAACATCCATGTTTCCTTCAAATTATGCAAAGTAGGGTTGAAAACATTTATGGGGGAATGTAATAAAAGTCAGTAACAGAAAAAATATTTGTGATATGAAAAGTTATGCCTCTGTGCAAACAAATTTTCCTTTGCATGAATTTAATATAGCTTTTGTGAACTCTCAGACAGTTTAGCGACCTCTTCCGACAGTGGGAGAAGTTTTGCAAATTTTATAGCTTGCGCCAGTGCACAGTGAATGTAATAAAACTTCTTACTGAAAAAGTTACTATGTTAGCTCCAAAAACACCTTCAAGCACTTCTTAAAATTAGGCAATGCACAAATAAAATTTGCAATGCAATAACAGTTTAAGGAAGAATATTACATTGCAAATTGCATACGTATCAGCGTTAGGCTAGCCTTCCATTGGACAACAATGGCTTGGCCATTCCACACTTTCTGCCCCGCCCCCCCATGAATGTGTCCAAAACAAAAAACTACCTGATGTATCTGTCAGACTGTCATATGTATCTGGAAATAAATGGGTGTGGTTAGGGCAGATTGGAGGGTGATCTACGTTGTTCATTTGTAAAACTCTGTGTTGAAGAATCAATTTGTTCTGTAATGAAGAACAACAATACAGTTGTGATATACAGTATATATATTTATAAAATATATATATATTCAAAAGTATGCCTCCACTCATGTTTATTATAAGCACTGCGCCTGGGTGCAGTCCACATAACAGCAGATGTAAAAGTACTGAAGTAAATCCACACTCAGGTCTTATTAATTCCTTAGTTTGCTCCACTGCTCGGCTTCACTGTATTTTCTTGTTTCTTTTGGAATACCCTGCTAAATTGAATTAAGGGGAGGGGTTTGTTCCAATATTACTATTCAGTAAAATGTAATAAATGTAAAGCACTGCCTATAATGTATAAAACAGGGAACCTGTGACCATAAAACTATTGCTAAAATTAAATTCTGTGCATCATCCAATAGCAAAAGTGACTCAGATTTATAAAAGAAATAAAACACCCCCTACTATATAATGTAATGTGAGTATTAAGAACTCATCACACCATGGTGACTTCCAATATTTAAATATGTAAAAACTATGAAAAGCAAATGTCAGCCATTGATGCAACAGGAGGCAGTTGCACGGTTTCCACAACACGGCACAGGAGTTGCAGCCTCATATCATTTTTTACCACTAGCAATGAATGAGGTCCTCTCAGATGCAGCAGCCAATGCAAAAGCTGAAGAATTAGTGTCAGGATGTATTAGAAGAAAATATCAAGTCAAAAGGTCACTAGTTCAGGAGTCAACACTCTGCTTGACCTGTTCTAATCCTTTTATAGGAAGAGCTTTAGGTCTGAGGCTTAATATGATTTCTTGCGACAGGTTGCATAACCAAGCATTGCTAAATAAAAGTATGAAAAAGTTGAAATTTTTGCTGCCAATGCAGAGAGAAATAGGATATATCCCCCACAGCTTCAAAGTATTATTTTCACTGCATGATTTAAACTTTAATTCCCTTTAACACTACAGGAGCCGGAAGCATACAAGCTTCTTTATTGATCCCAAGATCAACTGGTAGAGACAAGAAGGGCTCAGTTTGTATTATGAAGTCATCATGGCTTGGTTAACTAATAAGTGACAGCAAGTGAAGCGAGTGATCCAAAGTGTAATTAATGTACCTTTATCAATCTCATTGCAACTTAGGGATTGTTATAAGGAAAACTGCAGAAAAGACTTGAGAAAAGAGCAAAACAACTTATTATTTTGTATGAGTGCAATGGAAACTGCTGCTCATAGTGCCTTGGGTACTGCTATGCAGAAGTTAAATCTCAAGGTATGAGTTGATACAGCAGTTGTACCAAGTAGAGCTGAGTTCCCCCCATCCCCAAATATATAACAAGCCTTTCTAAGCACCTCAGGGCTTTGCTACATTTGTTGTGCACCACAGGATAATGAATAAATATGTTTGATGCCAGGAATATGTTTATTGATGCTTATACAGATGAGAAAACATGCAATGGACTCACCAATAATAATAATATACATTTTTTATTTATTTTAATCAAATAACTTCCATTTTTAATAATGATTAGTTTTTCCTCTTTTATAATAATATAGTATCTTTTACTTGATAGTAACTGAGTTGCATATATTAATACTGGTGGAAAAACAGGGTCAGGCTGACCCCACCAACTCTAGCCCGCCCCTGCTCCAATCTTTAGGTGCCTCCCCCCCACACCTCCCGCACCTCCATTGTGACAGCAAGCCAGCTCCAAGAAGAGTTATACAGCACAATGGAGGTGCAGGCTTGCAGTCGGCTGTATTTTTTAATAGGCACCCGATATACTTTGTTACTGCCACTGGTGGATTTTATGGCATTCCTGCTATTCTTAAGCTGGACTTCCTGTTCTTATCTTTAGTGATTGTGTCCCAGTGGGAATTGCAGGGTAGCCTTTATCACCTTCTTACTCACTGTGGTACCTGACATGTGTCTCCTGACCAAATCATTGGTCTAACAAGTTAATCCCCCCAACTGTAGCTTTTATAGGTTAAGATAAAATAAGGGTAAGTCTTGATCATGTATGCTTTTTACCCATTTAGATTGTATACTCTACAGTGCGGGAACTTCTCCATCTTCTTGTCTTGTAAACACAGAAAGGCCAATTTATAAATGTTTTTTTGAAACTCAATAACAGAGAAAAAATCTTATTACGTTTGAGTCATCAGTTCCCTTCGTTTTTGCTTTTTATGAAGAAACCCTCGAATGGAAATATGAGTAGTATTTGGGTTGGGCCATAAGGAGATCCGTTGGTTTTCTAGGAGGCCAGTCAAACCCAGCATATAGCATAGCAAACTTGAGCATTGAATGCAATAAAATGAAAGACACATACAATGCAGATTGTGGATCTATTTGGGTTTCCTCTGTGTAATTTGGTTTTCTCCCACATCAAAAATGGTAGCCCCTACATTCTCTGTATGCAATAAAGACCTTAGACTGTAAGCTGCACTGGGGCAGGGACTGATGTGAATGATGTAAATTCTCTGTAAGCCGCTGCAGCAATGTGTTAGGGATAGTAATACTAGAATATAAATAAATAAAATACAGAGCTAGAGTGTTAGAACTGTAGCCCCTACAATGTCATGCCAATTACAAAAGTACTGATATTTGGACCTGCATTATATAATTTTTGCTGTGTATACAATCCAAAAAGTGCACCCACAAAAGTAAGTATAACCTATAATAAAAGTGTTCCTCGATTATAGAATTGTTCACAAAGGATGGCTGTCTTCATACTTACTTGTCTTGCTGGAACAAGAAATGATTACCTACATTATCCATGACACTGGCAGACAATCCTGGGCACACCAGAGTTCCTGACATCCAGGAACATTCCAATACTCATTAGAATGTACTAACTGATATTGCTGTGACATGGCTAAATGATGATTACAGATAGATTCAAAGGGCAAGGAAATGCCTCTGATTATAATTTTACACAGTTATTGAAAGCAATTACCCCTTGTGAAACGCTAGAATTTATTCTTAATGAGTGCTTCTATCCATGTTAATTCATCCGCTGAAAAGAATGGCACATAATCAGCTTATGGCTGACATACTGTTTCTTAAACATCATTGCTGTCATCATGAGGTTGCTTATGATCATGTGTGCCCACTCCTTAGCTACTGACAATTGTGTCATCCTTCAAGCTCACAGCACTAAAGAATGTACATGAACGTGCATAATTCAGACCATCGCTTATGCGCAGGCGGCTGATCTTGGTCATAGTCTCTGGAATGCAGATGTGACAACCACAAGCAGACTGCTTCACAGTGGGCTGCTGGGGAATGTGTGGGTACATGAGAAGCTTGGGGCAGCCTATGCTCTATTTCCAGTATGACCTTTTAGATAAAAAGTATTCATTTGCCTTACCATGGGGCCCACCAGAACCTAGGTCTATCACAGTATTCCCTAGTACCCTGGCAGCCCATTCAGACCCTGGTCTTAGACAACAGTACATGTGAAAGGAAACCTGTAGACAAGCATCAAAGACCCGCTGCAATCCTTCTTTTCTACTCTGGCCTTTGGACTAAGTATCCACCAATTCAGAAAAATGCATCGCTTCACCGAAATAGTCCACCAAACTTCTGTAGACACAGACAAAAACTTTATTAACACACTTACAAATTGATTGAAGTGTGCAGGGGAGCGCAAGGCTTAACACATTTTCTTGACTGCTAGTCACTTCATCAGAAGACAGACAACAGTACATTTGCTACCTCTCCTTTGTCTCTTTCAAAATACTACAATCCTGTATTACTTTCTAGTGTAGTTCTCCCTGTTGTATGGGTATCAAAGAACAAATCTCTCAAAACTTAACTGTGATTTTAAACGGGAGACAGTGGCCATTATTGAATAACAGTAGCCTTTAACTATGGATAATCTTACTTTCAAGGAGACACATATGCAGAATTTTCAGAATATGACAGCTGTAGCGTCTGTAACATTTCCTGTGTTATTCAAGAGGATAAGGGAACAATTTATTCCGGCCTGAGTTCCTTCCTGGTTTGTGACAAAATAAAATAATTACAATACAGGAACAGGGCTAAAGGTGCAATGGTTACCATAACAAAATAAAGTTTGAGTTGAATATGCAATAACACATTTCAACAAACAATACATGTATAGTATGAGCTTCTTGACTGGGATTTGTTTAAAAGGAGATATTTTATACTGCATTACTGTTTTATTCTCTGATGTACAGCAGGGCTTCAGGAAGCCTTTTGCCAAGAGTACACATGTCCAGTTGTATCCTGCATAAATAATGTGGCCAATATAAGTGAATTGGAAAATGCCATAGCATATAATGCCATCTGAAGACAACGTATAAATTTTCAGGATAGGAGGCAAGTCTGATCTTTTACAGCAAAGCTGTCATGATATCACAGGGCAGAATGAGCAATTATGTAACCTAGAAACTCTGTCAAGCTCCTTTGCAACAGAGTTGTAATGATATTACAAAACAAGTTTGTAATTACTTGGATCCAGTATAATTGTTCCTGGGGGATACACTTAGCTGCTATTCTTTTCTAGGGCCCAATAAAACTTGCCCTGGGGATTGTGAGAAGGACATCTGAGATGCCACTGCTGTGAGTCACATGATCAGTTTACTAAAGCTCCATCAGCACTTTTCACCAAAGCAGCACATGTGTGTGTATTATATACAGTATGTATAATACACAAAAGCTGTGAATATCTTGTAAATTATATGCTTATAAACGGTGAGTTCTGATGTCATCAGTTATAAACGGTGAGTAGTGATGTACTTTTTGTCACATGACTCACTAAAACGTGTGTATTATAATAAAGTAACCCTTGCTGGAAAATATAAGGATATTAGAAGTAACCTCAGAGTTGCATGACCTGTATAAAAGCACTCGGCCTTTGGCCTTTTGCTTTTATATGGTCATGGAACTCCTCAGTGACTCATAATAGCCTTATATTTTACAATAGGGGGTACTTTATTCACTATAAATAAACTGATCCGCACAATATATCCATGCCAAGGTGATACAGTATATGTGTGTGTGTCTGATGCTATGTGTATGGGATCCATTATCTGGAAACCTGTTATCCAGAAAGCTCCAATTTACAGGAAAGCCTTCTCCCATAGACTCCTTTTTCTCTGTATTAACTAAACAGTACATTGTACTTGATCCAAACTAATAAATAATGAAGGCAAAATAATCCTATTGGGTTTATTTAATGTTTACATTATTTTTTTAAGACATGAAGATCCAAATTACAGAAAGATCTGTTATCTGGAAAACCCTGGGTACCGAGCATTTTGGGTGACGAGTCCCATACCTATATATAAATAATTCTGAACCTAGCATTTATGTGGGTGTGAAACTCACATATAAAGTTTGGTTTTCAGGCTGTTTTACCTCCCCCATAATCTGTAAGCTGGCAACAGTGTCTACTCCTGCGCTCCCCTGCGGCTAAACAGAAGAAAGCGCAACGCAGGGGAGCGAGGTTCTTTATTTCAAAATAAAATAATAGGATGGCCCTTAACTGAAACAAGCATGTTAGCCATTCATGTAGCGGGTATGTACCTGTAATAAGCTCACCTGTTTGCCTCACAAACATTCCAGTGGGGGTAAATGAAAGCACAGCAAACAGGTTCAGAAATGCACATATCAGGTCAATCAGGTTTACTCTTCTTGTTGTTATATCTGATGAATATCAATAGCAGCAGGAGGAGCAGGTGGAAATTCACCTGAATTTATTACCCTCCCTGCTGGTTTCCTTCTTCAGATCCATTCTCCTGTTATTTCAGCTGCTTGGTTAATGTTTACTTGTGCAATGTGTGTATATTTATTTGCTGAGTTTGTCATTGTCTTGTGGGTCTTATTTGTATCTACTCTATGAGTTGTGCTTATGATGATTACTTTAACAAAAAGAAGATAAGATAAATAAGCAGTATATGATTTGACTGTGTTTATATTGTGCTGCCAGATGTATATTAATTTTTTGTGGACACTGAGATGTAGACTTATATGGATGGCAGAATGTGCCAATTTTGTAGTTCTTTGTGGGCTCTTTAACTGGAGCTAAGAGTAATAAGGGCCAGTGGGCCTCCACAGCCCTGTCTAACACTGCTTTACACATACAGCAGTATACTTCTGCTTATATAGACTAAGGGCTCTTATACACAAGCATTTTTACCTGCGCTCCCCTGCATTCCATTTTGCTGCGTTCAGCCGTAGGGATGTAGGGTATAGACGCACTCAATGCTTTTCAATGAGGCTGTACTCACACAAGCGCATGTAGGCGCTGAACGCAGGAAAAATGCAGCATGTTGCGTCTGAACCTGGTTTGGCACCTACATGCGTTCGTGTGAGTACAGCCTCAATGAAAAGCATTGAGTGCGTCTATACCTGCACTTCAATGCGGCAGAACGCAGCAAAACGGAACGCAGGGGAGCGCAGGTAAAAACGCTCGTGTGTAAGAGTCCTAAGGATTATAAATTACAAATGTGAAACAACAGGTGTCAAGAGATCTGCTAAAGAGAGTAGTTTGTGCCAAACCACAAAATATTCAATTGTTTCAGTTAAATGAACCATCACAAGAAACGCACTCATCTCTAGTTAGATATTTTTATGGGTGAGTGATGTGTCATATCTGAGACTATGTACAGTATTCTAAAATAATGTTGTGGCCATATGGAACTTGCATTTTGACTAATGCTATTGTTGCAGTTGAATAGAAGTAACCGAGCAAGTATTTAACCATTTATTAAAACAAATACATAATCCCATTTATAAATATACATTTAGGAAAATCAATTTTTTAATTCTGAATTTTATTAAAAAAAAAAGTACTTATGTTAACACTGGGTGCAAGTAACAAGTAAATTATGTAAGCAGAAAGCTTTGTATACATGAATTAATGTACTCTAATACTATAAGGGTTAACCCTCAAAGAGAAAGGTTTTGGAGAAAGGCCGAAATGTCAGACCTAAACTGTTCATTCAATAAAACTTTTTTCATACCTTTAAGCCCTGAGAGTGCGGATGTTTTTTGGATTGAGATCCAAGTAACTAAATTTTTGCCTCATCAGTCCAAAGAACTTTGTTCCAAAATGAATGTGACTTGTCTAAATGAGGTTTTGCATACAGCCTGTCATACAGATGTTCTTTGTGCAAATTGCATTGTATAACCATGTACAGGTACACCATCTGCAGCAAGATGTTCTTGGAGGTCTTGGGAGATGATCTTTGGTTTGTTAGTAACCATTCTCACAATCCTCCACATAGCCTCCTCCTATATTTTTCTTGACCTGCCAGACCTGGGTTTTACAGCAACTGTGCCTGTGGCCTTCCATTTCCTGTTTACATTCCTTAGAGTTTAAACCTCTGAGATAGCATTTGTAGCCTTCCCCTAAACCATGATACTGAACATTATTTGTTTTCACATCTTTTTAGAGTTGCTTTGAGGATCTCAAGCTGGCACTCTTCAGAGGAGAGTCAAACAGAAGCACAACTTACAACTGGCCACCTTAAATACATTTTCTCATGATTCAATGCCACTGCCTATGAAGTTCAAGGTTTAACAAGTTAATCCAACCAAATTGCTGTTTCCAGTAATCAATATAGATCAGTTACATGCATTAAAATTAGCAAAATTACAATGTTTGCACTGTCAGTTTTTAACATTTCATTTCATTTCATACAACTGAATTCTGCTTTTAAACATACTACTGTTATTTTTTTGTTGAAAGTGGAGAACATTATTATGCAGGCTGAGAGAGGTTAGAAAAGGTTGTGAATCAAAACTTATATGATACAAAAAATTACACCTTGTAAAAGTGGAGGTATGGTTTACTTGGTACAATTGACTTAAATAGGTAAAAAGAAGTAACAAAGAAAACCCCCACTCACGTGCTCAAATGATTATCGCAGTGAATAATTGCTAGTTTAACAATTATTGAAATTTAAATAAATTGATTACATTCTGTGATAAAATTCATTAGCTGGTCCAATTCATTAAACTACACTGAATCAATTATTTAAAAAAACACTAAATTAAGAAAAAGAATAAATAATTGATATAAAGCTGAATAAAGTGCTTGGTGCAGAGCTGGCAACAGCTATATAAATATTGTGATTATTATTCATCTATTAATCAAAAACACATTTGATATAAATATATCTCCAAGACCACTGATTGTGATTAATTTCCAACTTATTTAAATATTAACCAAATTCATGCATAAAATTAAATCATTGTGGTTAGAACTATATATTAATTATTGTTGCTGAATTCATCATATATCAATAGAGAAATGGAATTGATTCACATAAATTAAATAAATATATTCACTGTTAAAAAAACGGCTAATAGCCAAAGGTGTAATTCAATAAATTAATAACCCGGCATTTAGAGAATTTGAAAGATGGAGAAAAGGAAAATAGATAGAGGGTGGAGAAGTCCCAAGAAACTACTGCCTGTTGTTTTTCTAGGCCCTGGGACCCCACAAGGAGGAGTACGGAAAGCGATGTGGACTGTGGTCTCGATTTTTACCTTTCTATCTGAGTTGAGAGCTAAGCTTCCCTAAAAAACCACAAATCTCACAAAGCCATGTAGTAAAAAGAGAAGGAGAGGTTAAATGCGGTTAAAATGGTAACAAGAGTTTTTCGTGAATAAAGAAAAGTTAGGACTGAAACCAAATAGCAGGAGTCTTAGTCCAATTGGTTTTTGCCAATGCGCGTTTCGCCAAGGCTTTCTCAAGAGAGAGAGAGGTTCCCAAACTTTTTCATATATATTTATATAGTACATGGAGGAGCACTCACCAAACAAAAACAAACCTTGTCTGGACGCAGGTGTATAAAGAAACAAAAAAGCACCACACTCAACAGGAGTAGTTAGAATAGTTGATTTAATCAGTCCCAGCATGAGGGTGTAGGACCTGTTATCCAGAATGCTAAGGACTTGGGGTCTTTCAGATAACTGATCTTTCTGTAATTTGGATCTTCATACTTTATGTCTACTAGAAAATCATTTTAACAATATATAAACCTAATAGGCTGGTTTTGCCTGCAATAAAAATGAATAATCTCTGTTTGGATCAAGTAAAAGCTTCTGTTTTATTATTACAAAGAAAAAGAAAATAGTTTTAAAAATTTGAATTATTTAATTATAATGGAGTCTTGGAGACTTTCTGGATAATGGATTCCATGCCTGTATATATATATATATATATATATATATATATATATATATATATATATATATATGTTTTTTTCCCTGAGAAAGATCACGATGATATGATCAAAACGTTTCGATCACATTCATCCTAAACTTCCTCAAGAAAAAAATAAATACATATACATGAGTACAATTCACAGCCTGACTTTTGGCTGCAGCCAACACTCTCATGCTGGGTGTCACCAACCTATTTTATTTCACCTACTGTAATTGGCTTATTTCGGCGTGAGTCAGTAATTTGCACAACACTGCCAATTCACAGCATGATTAAGTTGACTGCCATAGGAAATATGTTGAGTTGGAAGCACATTAATAAAACGTTGATTGCCCCAAACTATATGAAAATTATATGTGTGAAAAAGAATTATTTCGAGTTTGGCAACATGTTTATATCAATAACTGTTTCCATTCAAGAGGCGTGAGTCACCAGATCAGAACTGTCTAGCTTTTCCATGCATATTATTAAGCCTACACCTCCTTTTGTTTAGATTCAATTACGATGATATACAAAAAAGACCAGCCCAGAACTATAGATGACCTCTTTTTTCCCCTTTTTGCTAAATTGCTTTCTTTCACAGTGAATTATTTTGAAATCATTACAGTTTTCTTTACATGTTCTGCACAGCTACAGTGATTAGCCTTACAATCATTAAAAACAGCGATCCCTGTTTGCAAATTGCAGTGTTGAAAATTACATCCCTGAAGACATTAAAGTGGACCCATCACCCAGACACAAAAATCTGTATAATAAAAGTCCTTTTCAAATTAAACATGAAATCCAATTTCAAATATTTATTAAAGCATTCATAGCTGTTTTAAGCTCATTTAAAAATCTCAGCTGTCAATCAAATATTGTCTGCCACTCCTCTATGCCTTAGGCATAGAGGCGGGGCAGATAATTACTTTCACTTTCCATTCAGCACTTCCTAGATGTCACTGCTCCCCACACATTCCCCCAGTTCTCTTAACCATTTAATTGTGTAGCCAGGACATGGGAATGGACATCAGGTCCCCCATTCTGGTGCACAAACAAGATTCTGAGAGGATGCAAGGCTTGCCTTAATAACAGTGTCAACAAAATGGCTCCTGCCTGCTTGCTATAATTATGAATTCCCAGACTGAAGAAAACAAGATTAAAATAATTTATATAGTGTAATTAATGTTCATTTTGCTTGACTAATGTGATAAAATAGGCTTTTGAATATTTTTTGGGGTGAAGGGTCCACTTTAACAAGGATAATATGCATGAATCCTTAAAATACAACTAGTTTTATACATACCTCACAATAATAAGTTATACGTTGCTGCAAGTGGGTCAAATTTTAATTTCAAAGTCTGGACTCTCCAGGAGATAAACCAGGGATAATATGTTACATCTGCTGTGTTTTAATTCTGCTGAGCTGATATTTTTACTTGAGGATTAAAATATTTAAGATGTTTCTAATGAGTTGTCATGAGCAGGAAACCATGTGGGAGTGAAGAACTGACTTTGGATGAAATGTAAGACTTTCATCCAAAGTAAGAGAATAATTTTACAACTGCGCATGAAACTCTTCATAGACAGTGCTAAGATGCGTGCATGACTGCTATTACTGCCTTTTATATATATACAGCAGGTGCCTTTTTACCTCCAGTAGCCTATGGTTTGTTTGCACTGTATGGGTGTGTGAAGAATTTGCAATAAAATTCTCAGGCAGGAGATCCACAGCCGCTGCTGTTTACCCACAGGATAACCATCAACATTCCCTTCCCATTAAACACTCTGCTTTTCTATACATTTCTGAGCCACCCTTATATGTACTTTATTGAACCTTCAGGTAGGTAGGTTGTCATCCCAGCCTGGTGCTTTTTTGTGAAAGCACTGAAGAAAATCCCAGTTGCTTGTTGGTTACAGTCTAAAGGATATATAAAAAGAGAATATCTGTGGGTTAGGCTTATGACACATAAGGATTCACCATGCCAGGTGGTGTCTGGACTCTGGACGAAGCATAAGCTTAGTATTAAGATAATGCTTTAGATGCCCCTTATCGGAAAAATGACAGCAGCACACTGAAAATTTGAAATTGTGTAAGGTTTATTTAACCCCAAAACATACAGAAAAGGGCAATGTTTTGGGCCTTCCGGGTCCTTTATCAAGCCTAGTGTAACAATCTCACTATCCACATTTAAAGTGTGAGGAAGAGGTGTGGATAAAGACCTCTTCTCTTATGTGACATCACCAAACATATTGCAGTAATGTATAGTCCAATTAGTGAAGGTAAACTGCATTTACATGAGACGCTAGGAAGATCCATTCCGCATACCATTCAGCACCTTCCTGAGACACATATTAGTATACTGGAAATGATGTTGACACTCAGTATGTTTGATACTAATATATATATTTCATATCAGGATCAGTATGCACAGGTCAACAATGCTGGCGGCATACATCATGTATGTCATAGGTCTTTTCTTTCATAGTCACTTGCACTTAACACTTTATGCAATTTTAGTAATTTTACTATGAATAAATTATAAGATTTAAATTGACACAATTGCTGGATCCCAGCCATACAGGGTTAATATGTGCACTTGGAAACACAGGCATAGTCATGTGATGTGGGTGGAGGTTATTTAATGAAGTTTTGATCAGTGTAATGTTACCTTAAAAAGGTCCCAATGGGGACTGAAACGTCAGTTTTTTACACTAAATACAAATACAAGATTTTTTTCACATACAAGACCCTTGGTGCTGTTATTTTGTTCAGTTTATATTTCATATGTATATATATATATATATATATATATATAATACTTTTTTGTTTGATCATGCTCCGTATCACTAATTTCAAAACATTTTTTCAACATCACTATCCTTTAATGTTTATTATGAAGCATGTTTAACTGGACTGCACATTGTACTCCTGACACTAATTGGACTAAACATTACTGCACTATGGGGCAAATTCACTAAAGAGTGCAAATTCGTATTCACTTCACAGCCATCGCAACACTTCACCAGGCATAAATTCGCTGGGACAATACTAATTCACTAAAGTGAAAAGTTGCGTCCTGGGCTCCGAACGCTGGCAAATTTTCTATAGCGTTACTTTGGCACAGCGAGCAAATCAAAGCAAAGCTGCGGTAGTGTTCAATTCTGCCTAGCTTAACTTGCACTGATTTGCATTCATGCGGGCAATTTAAAGTGGAATGGGGCTGTTAATGTTACATGGTGGATCTAATACATTACATTTACACTGATAACTAGACATGTCAAGGGAACTTTAATAGAGTTGTTTTAACGCCCTACACACGAGCCCACTGTTAAATAATGTGCCATATAGGTTAGAAAATATATGAGGGAAACTGGGTACCCCAAATTTTTTTTAAGCCTTTTGCAGCCTAACACCCTGAAAAAATGAAAAGACGCTAGCGTTTTTAGGACTTAGAATAGTGGTTCTCAACCTTTCTAATGCTGCGACCCTTTAATACAGTTCCTCATGTTGTGGTGACCCCAAACAAAAAATATTAAAATATTTTCATTGCCAGCCCAGAGCGGATTGTTAGGAAAGTACAGGAGACAGCGTGGCTGCATAAAGGTTTGTTTTCTGTGTGTAGTGCGGCAAATAATTTTTTGCCACACCCATTTTGTGGTCACACCCCAATTACCATGTTAATTTTACAAATTTTAAATGGGCAGGGAGAGCTGTATGGCAGTCCCTACTAAGGGGATATAGAAAGTTGTAGTGCAACTGGCTTCCCTACACAGGTTACTGAACTACAACTCCCAGCACCAACACCCAGAGAGCTACAACCTTCCCCAGGGCTAGTGGGGAGAGAGATGCACCAGCTCCTGGAACCCCTTAATTGACCCCCATGAAAGGGTCGTTCGACCCCCAAAGGGGTCCTGACCCCAGGTTGAGAACCACTGACCACTCAAAAATTATGATGTAACTGAAGATTGAGGCTGTACTGTTCAGTGAAATCCACATCTTAGTGAATTTAAGGAGTTACGTCCATTCGCCAGAGCGAAAATTAGCCTGGCGTTAGAGTGGAAAGCAACACTAGCGTCTATCTACTTCACTAGCAAAGTGACGCCTGCGCCAGTTAGTAAATCGGCGAAGTAACAAAATTATGTCATGCTGGGGAATTTTAGCTAGCATTAGTCACTTCGCCCTTTAGTGAATCTGCCCCAATGTTTGGTGATGTCACAGAAGGGAAGGGGAGGAGTCTTTTTCCATGCCTCCTTCCTTACACTCTAAGGGGCAGATTTATCAAGTGAAAATTTGAATTTCTTAATTCAAATGTAAACTTTTTTTTCCATTTCAAATTTAACTATTCGCCACCTTAAACCTTTTCTTAGAAAAAAATTGATTTGAATTAAACTAAAATTCTATGGTCGATGCCATTCACCTGAGTTTGCAAAATTCGAATTTTTTAATAAATTGCAGTTGGTCTACCTTTGGTCTAATTTTGAGTTCATGGGAGTTTAAAAATCTCCCATGAATTCGAAATTCGACCCTTGATTAATCTGCCTCTAAATGCGGTTAGTGAGATTGTTACACTGGCCTTGATAAGGGGCCCGGGAGGCCTGAAATGTTGCCCTTTTTTTTTGTATATTTGGGGGTTAAAAAACCTTATACTATTTCAAATTTTCAGTGTGCTGCTGCTGTTTTTTCTGCTCAGATTTCCTGACCCTTGTGGCAGGCGTGGGCCTCCTAGTACAGCTCTTGAGAGCTGAAAGAATTTTCATCTTAATAGAAAGTTAGAAACAAGTTTGCACAAGAACCTGACACTGGAATTACAGTATGTTTGTTTGGGAAGAAAATGTAAAGGGAGAAAATAAAATAAAAATAAATAATAATTGAAAAATAATAAACAACAAGATTAGAAATGTGTATACAAAATGTGTGTACAAATAAACACATAGAAGATAACTCTTATAAGGTCCCTAGGTAATAAAGAAAAAAAAGAAAACAGAATGCACTTTACACAAAGGTGTGGTTTTATTGTTTAAAAATACTACACTATAGAAATGTATTGTTTGATTGGTTAGATGCCATAGCCTTTGATGCTGAAGTTTGTTAATTGGTTTAATTGGTCAGACGATTGTTTGGCAGTCCAATAAGTTCATCAGGGATTGGTTTGGAGATTTACATGTTTATTATATTTATTATGTTTGTTTGGGAGTACAAGTATGGGACCTGTTATCCAGAATGCTTGGGACCTGGGGTTTTCCAGATAACAGATTTTTTTTAAACTTACTTACTATGTTACATAGTCCATAACAATGAAAGTTCAAAAATGATTTATAAATTAGTTTTAGAACAAAGGATATGATCTTAGATTTATAGGAGGAGGGGTTTATTCTTCCCCTGTACAGAGCTCTGGTACAGGGGAATAATAACCCCCTCTATATAAAGACCCCCTATATATAGACTTAAAAGGTTATGATTACTTAACTAGTATGATGTTAGTGCTATGAACAAATATGTAAGGATTCCTACTCCCTCCACAGGTCATTGGGGCACGAGGTATCTTCGGGCGATTCCGGGAATTTCTATATAATATATAACCTGTATACTTTTATCTTTTCAAGGTGACTATTTTAGAATTAGCAGCTGAACTCAGGACAATGACATGCTGTAAATGAGCATTTGGCTTGCTGGCAGGAAGTAGGAGTCTGTATAAAGTACAAAGAACCGACTACAGCCAGAATCTCCTGTATTTCTGGGAAATGTTCATGGTGGGAAGCCAGAACTCACTCTCTGACACATTGAATGAACTGGATTTAGGTGGTCATGGACCATCTTTACCCATGAGCTGCACAGTGTCATCCTTTACTTGGCAAACCGTTTGCCTGAATACAAGATGTACAGCAGCAGAGCGGAGCAAGTCTGCTTTATATTGCTGCTTCCCTAGTAAAACTGGCTCAAAAGAAACAAGCATAGTTAAAATGCAAAATGTTGTTAAAATGAAACACAAATGAATATCTCAATGCATCTTATAAGACACAGGAATGTGTTTATTTATCTACACATGTTTATGAATGATGTTTTTGCAAAGGGGCAAACTGCCCTTGTAACTGGCAAAAGAGAATGGAAAGTATTCAGTCGTACTCTTCTAGCATGTGTGTAGTTAGGGCACTGGCCTTTTTCACATTTCTACTTAAAGACCATAATCAAAGGCAGTGAATTAGCAAGGAGATTACTGGAGGGAAATGAGACCACAAAACATTCAGATGGAATAAATCTACTCTCAAAGAATATTGCATTGTTACACTGTTTACCCCAAAACAAGGAGTAAGCATTCCTAGCATCAGCAGCTGATGTAATGTGGATTCTGGAATAGTGAATCTACTTCTGCTTCAATAACATAAATGAGAGCTTATTACTATTTTTAGATACTAGATATAGTATAAAATGAAACATTTAACAAAGCCCTATATACTCTGCTAGACCTTGGAGATTAGAATGCATGGATGGAAAAGTTCAAGAGGAGTAGGGAAGTGGCCACTCGGATGACAAGCAGTTGTGAATTAAACTCTCTTTCAAATTAGCACTGGCTGTATCAAGGGGTTATCATTGCTGACTTTTGTATGTATAAACTGTAAGTACAGTATGTATGTGTATATATTTATTCATTAGCTCCATATATGTGATCAGTAATTTGCAAGGCATAAAACAAAAACAGGGTATATTTATAATAAATTAAACAGTCGATAGATATACTGTATGTTAGATGCTTCAATACACAATTGGGAAGAGTATCCTGCTGAGCTTACAATCTAGTATTTACAATCTGCAGACTAGTGAAGTGCTTTCTTTTGAGGCTAAGGCCAGACGGGGACGAATCTCCCCCGAATCTCCCCGAATAGCTAGATAGCGCTGCGCGGCCGCTTGCCTTAAAGTCGCCTGCGCTTGTTTCAGACGGAGCGGCGCGATTTTAAAAGTCGCTCACAATTGCCTCGCCAGCGCTATCTAGTTATTCAGGGAGATTCGGGGGAGATTCGTCGCCGCGAGAAGTCGCCAGGCGACGGATCTCCCCCGAATCTCCCCGTCTGGCCTAAGCCTGAAGGTGTTTTTCAAGGAGCTTTGAGAAAAAGGAGAAGGGGTTCTTTTGGAGGGGTTGAACTTTTGTTTTTTTTTCCAACTCATATTAACTATGTACTGTAATTTTGTTATGAAAGACCTGTAGAAGATCTTCACGTGGGCTATTTTTTGTTTCATACAAAGGCTTTTAGGGTAATATGTTTTAGTGTAAAGTCAGACCCTTTCAGCTGCTTTATTCATCACATATTTAAATAGTGCCAGAATCAGATGAGTTTTGCCTGAAAAAGTATATGAAAAATATATTAAGCCTTTTTAAGGGAACTATTGTCTGACAAGTAGTGATGGGTGAAACTCCCGCATTTCGCCGAAAAATTAGCTAATTTCCAGAGAAATTCACGAATTGGCGAAAACTTCACGAAACGAGTCGTGCGTCGTTTTTGGCGCGTTGCGTCAAAAACGACGCGCGACTCGTTTTTGTTGGCGAATTTTTCGGCGGCGAATTTTTGCTGCCATTTCGCGAATTTATTCGCCAGCGGCGAATTGCGGGAATTCGCCCCAGGCGAATAAATTTGCCCATCACTACTGACAAGCACTGGTAAGAATGATTGGCAAGTACTTTTAATGATAGTGTTTGGGGGGGGCTATTTCAAAAGCTTTGGGCAACATAATAAAACTGCTGTACTTAAATTATCTAAAACAGACCTGCTTGACATTGCCCTTCTTTAGTTTTGATTCTGTGAAGCTTCAACAGAGGGTATTACAAGCAAAACCTGTATGTGTTATCAATTGCCAGTGTTACTCTATATATTTTCTTTCTTGATCTACCAGCTCATATTGGAATCCATCACCTTAACTACTAAAGTTTATTTCTGCCATACAAATGTCTGCCTTTACTCTGAGTTTCCTGACTGGCGGCAATGGAAGTTGTAGTTTCATAGCAGCTAAAAGACCAAGACATCCCTTATGTCGCATTATTCATGCATATAACTGGAAGATAGTGCACTCTGCTCTTTATACTTTATGCCTGCTTAGAGTTTCAGTGCAGCAACAGAGTTTGGTTGCTTTATAAAAGGCAGAGCTGGGGAGAAGACTGAACATTTTAGATTGACTTCCAAAGCTGTACATTGTGACAGGCAGTCTCTGACAATAGTTCTCTTCTTTGTCCTGTATTTGGATGAGGCTGATTGCATGTGATCCTACTGAGATGCTCACAAATTGGACACAGAGGTCTGTCTTCTTTGTTAGAGCTTGTGTATGGGGCTTTGAATTTACTGCTTATTACAAGGTCTGAATAGTTTCATTTACCAAAGAGAAGAGATCTGACGAATCTTATGGGAATATCTCCACCCACTATTCCTTCCCAAAGAACTGAACTGGGCCAACCCTAGAAACCAAATGTACACAATGAATAAAGAAACTCACTTACATTGATTTAGAAACTCTATCTTATGCTATTATTACACCCCACTGATGCTTTGCTTGCAGAAAAAAAAATCTAATTTGTTCTTAATGCCTGTTTCTGAATTTGTTTTTGGTGCTCTCTCTTATTTTGTTTGTTGTACACTGCTGCAAGCTTTCTGCTTTCTTTACCTGATGCATTGCCTACCTTTCTCATTGGCTGACCAACTAATGGCTGCTGATTTAATTAGGCTTTAGCTTTTTTTTCTTCTTGTATTTATGCCCTCGTTATTAAAGGAAAAGGGATGTAGAAACATAGGTACTTACACAGCCTTTTTAATGAGTAAAATAAAGCTAGCACAATTTATGTGTTTTTTCTCAGAATAATTCATCAGGACCCTAGGAGGACATTTAAACATATGTACTAGTGCTGTTCGGGCTGGGACAATACTTGCAGAATGGCCTACCCACGGGTCAGGAGAGTTCGGGCCAACTGCTGCACAGTATTTGCAGATTTCTGGAAGGTTCTGGTCCCGACTTATAGTTCTGGCAGGGCCTCTAAATAGGAATGCTGGGCGTTATAGTTGGGTGTGGGTCTGGAGTAATCCAGTAATCTTGTGTCTTTATGCCTCCAAACCAGGAATTCAATGTCAACAATGAGTTCCTGCAATGAGGTCACGAAGATCAAGATCAAAGTTGGTGGTGTGCTACATGTTGCTCATGGGCCACTGGTTTACTGGGATCACTGTCCTAAAGCTCAAAACAGAGTGTAATATTTTAAGTCTGCAGTGGTGTGCTAAGACAAACAATAGGTATGGCAATGCTAAGAAGTTTTGCGTACATAGAGTAGTAAGCAATGACGTCTTACTTTAATGATATTTCATAAAATCAATAGTCCTTCATTTAAATTGTCTTAGAAAAAGCATTTCTTCTAAAAAGCATACTTTCCTTGAAACTTTGCTTTCAGTGAGAACAACTATCAAATAACACACAGGATGGCCATGCAGCACTGAAGACTCCTTTGGCAACAGCTAATGCTTGGCATTGGTACAGCAAGGACTGTTCAGTTTCCACTTTGCAATCCACTTGAACTTTCTTAATTACATGGAGTGTGGAATGTTTCATACCTTTGTAGCTCTGTTATTTTCCATTGCATTTTGCCATTGGAAGCCTAACTTGAGCCTTGCTAAAAATCTAGCCTTATCATCCACAGGTTTTTCAATAACTGGCTTCCATTTTCACTTACTATAACACAGCATGTTGTGTTCCACCTGCATTTGGCACTTAAAATGCCCCTGTGTCAGTACGTGGCCATTTAAAAGAGTTGAGTGTGTGTTCCTACCTGCGCTTCCCTGTGGCTGAACCCATTTAAACTGAACACAGGGGATCGCAGGAACAAGCATTTGTGAGGAAGAGCCCTTACAGTTTTTGGCTGCAACACTTTGTTTCCCAACCTCGTGCATTGCTCTGGGGTTTCTTCCGTTTCACAAGCCTCTGTAGTTTCATGTTATTCACATGCTTCAGTACATTTTAACCCCATTACAGACTAGATCAGTCCTTGATTTGTAGCCTGCTATAGGTCTATGAAGATCCTCATTTATCCAGGTCATGATATACAGTATCTAGTAAAATTAAGTCAAAGGCAACTGGACATTTAGTTGAAAACATTTCACTACTCATCCAAGACTCATCCTCAACATACAATGCCGCCTTGACATCCTTACCCTGTTGAGGTACTTCGTGAGGAAACTTCGGGCGATTCCGGAAATCGCTGCGCCGCGTGTGCACAGGCGCTGGCGCTTTGTCATTTATACTAGCGGCAGACAGGGAGAAGGAAATTCGGGGAGATAGTCGCCTGCTAAAAACGCCAGGCGACAGAATCTCCCCGAATCTCCCTGTCTGTCCCCAGCCTAAATGCCAGGGAATTCCCTACCACTTCATTTGAAGAAAACTGTTGAGTGGTGGAATATTTTCAAGAAAAACTCCAGTTGCCTTTGACTAAATTCTACTAGATACTGGATGGCCAGCTACTGTATATGGTTTGATTTGCACTGAGATAAATTATATTGCCCTTAATTTAACTTTTTATCCATCACACTGGAAACAGAAATTACCAATCACAGTACAATACTTTCCAGAAATGAAACATTCCCTTGTCAGATAAATTCTTAAAAAAGAACAGAGCACAATACAAGAAAGTGTAATTCTTTTGAACAGGTAAACTATAAAGAAAATGTAGATACATATAATAGACAGAGAGGGGTTAAATTTTTCCTACAGTTATTATTTTTTTTACTCTCACTAATCCCTCTAACTATAAGTATTTAATACAGCACCAGGTTAAAAATTCCCGGAAAGATGACAGTAGAAGGATGCGATTGCAAAGTATATTAAACAAAGAAACAGACACGCACCCTATAAAAATATCTTGCATACCAAACAGTTTAATAGTAATCTAATAAGCACAATTTCCCTGAGGAACTATATGCACATTACTGGAAAGTTCCCTATTTACATAACATATGCATATCTAGCAGAACAGTTGATTCCGCACCAACGACAGCACAATAGCTTAATGCAATAAATCGACATGCTAACAATTTCTGGGCTAATCTCCAGATGGGTCATGTATTGCACAGCTGCAGACAGAAATTGGAGCTTGAATAGATCTCAGAGGAAGAACCATGTTCATGTGATCATTGCTGATGTCCATTCCATTGAAAGCATTATTAGAGAGAGAATGCTATGAGCTGTGCCATCTCGTGGCCCCCCAAACTACACACACGACATGAAATGATCCAGTTAAATAAAGCCATTTTATATATATATATATATATATATATATATGTAAGGAATACCACTTACCTGGGTCCCAGACTCCGGTCCTCCCAAGATGGCGACGTCCACAGGGTCCTCGTGGACAGTCGCGCCGGAAGTGACGCACCGGCGTCAGAGTCGACGCACCGGCGGCGGAAACGGACGCATGATGATGACATCACCTTTTTGGCGCCAATTGTGGCCTATATCAGGAGCCTTTGGACTTTTGGACTTTGCCCAATTATAGGTTTTGCTTCTGCATTCCTGGGTGTGACTTCTGAATATTCTGCTATTGCCTTCTGTGTTTGACCTCGGCCTGTTTCCTCGTTTTGACCCGCATCTGATTGGACTGACCGTCTTGCCTGGATATCGACTACTCTTTTGCCTCTACCCCTGGTACCTCGAACTTGATGGCTCGTGCTGCTTCCTCCTTGGTCCGCACTCCCAACTACGCCTTCGGGCCCTGACACTATAATTGGGCCATGGACCCATCTGAGGAAGCTCCTTCAGATTTCGGCCGAGCTTTTCGGGCTATGATGGACCGTATGGATTCATATGAGGCTCAACAGGCGAATATTGGTCTCGCTCTT
>CM044438.1:72564801-72590812 GCA_024363595.1 Xenopus borealis
CCAATGGTGCTGCTGAGAGGGTCAATCAAGCCCTGGAACAGTTTCTTCGTTGTCACGTATTGCTGTGCCAAGATGACTGGGCTGAACTCCTTCCTTGGGCGTAATTTGCCCATAATAATGCCTTCCATGCCTCCTCTGGACGTTCTCCCTTCTTCTGTGTTTACGGTTTGAACCCGCTGGCTTTTCCTCAGGATTTTCTGCTCACCAATGTTCCTGCCGCTAACGATCAGGCTGCTCACATGTCTGCGATTTGGCATGCCACTGAGGCCAATCTTATTAAGAACTCTCTCTCTCAGAAGAAGTTTGCTGACCGAAAACGGGTTTCCCCTCCACCTTTCTCCCCTGGTGATCGTGTCTGGCTTTCCACCAGGAACATTCATCTTAAGGTGCCTACACCCAAACTGGGTCCGAAGTTTATTGGCCCGTTTCCTATTTCTGAGGTCATCAATCCGGTGGCGGTGCGGCTGCAACTTCCTCCTGAGATGCGGATTCCTGACGTTTTTCATGTGTCTCTTCTCAAGCCTGCCTCCTCCTCTTCTTCGTCTGCTGTTCCTGCTCCTGTCTTGGTTGATGGTCTTCCAGAGTTTGAGGTTGAGCGGATTCTGAGCTCTCGGATTTCCAGGGGCGGTCTGCAATACCTGGTGGAGTGGAAAGGCTTCGGTCCTGAGGAGTGTTCCTGGGTGAAGGAGTCTGATGTCCATGCCCCTCTTCTTGTTCGACGATTCCAACGGCTGTTCCCGTCTTGCCCGGCCCGTGGTGGTCCTGAGGCCCCCCGTGAGGGAGGGGGTACTGTAAGGAATACCACTTACCTGGGTCCCAGACTCCGGTCCTCCCAAGATGGCGACGTCCACAGGGTCCTCGTGGACAGTCGCGCCGGAAGTGACGCACCGGCGTCAGAGTCGACGCACCGGCATCAGAATCGACGCGCCGGTGTCAGAGTCGACGCACCGGCGTCAGAAGCGACGCGTCGGCGCCGGAAAAGACGCGCCGGCGTCGGAAGTGACGCACCGGCGCCGGAAACGGACGCACGATGATGACATCACCTTTTTGGCGCCAATTGTGGCCTATATCAGGAGCCTTTGGACTTTTGGACTTTGCCCAATTATAGGTTTTGCTTCTGCATTCCTGGGTGTGACTTCTGAATATTCTGCTATTGCCTTCTGTGTTTGACCTCGGCCTGTTTCCTCGTTTTGACCCGCATCTGATTGGACTGACCTTCTTGCCTGGATATCGACTACTCTTTTGCCTCTACCCCTGGTACCTCGAACTTGCTGGCTCGTGCTGCTTCCTCCTTGGTCCGCACTCCCAACTACGCCTTCGGGCCCTGACAATATATATATATATATATATATACAGCACTAAACAATTAAATCATAATAAGAGTAACTGAAGTGGAAGAGTATGTTAGCTAGTAATGGAGAAACTTACATGTAAACTAGGGTTTTAAATGGCAAAATGTACTATGAGTAAGAAAAGATTATTGTCAGTTATTCTACATGAAGATATTAGTGCTCAAAGAAGAATCCGCACCCACAGGTCTTACTAATTAAAGTTTCAGTTTTTATTTTTAAACACGGACTGACGTTTTGGCTGACCCACGAAACGTCGGTTCATAATGCACTTTTGCATCATTTTGTGAAATAAATCACTTTTTTGGAATCGGTGTGTACTGATCCTCCATTCCTCTATATTATAAATCATTTGATCGTGCACCACCACATCGAGAAAGTTTGAGTGCATGCACTTTGGGACAAGTATATATAGATATATATATATAGATAGAACAAAAGACCAGCAACACTGGGAATTTTTGCAATAATCAAAATCTTGTATTTTTGTGCATAACCGACGTGACTACAGTGAATAAAGTAACCCTATTGTAAAATATAAGGATATTTTGAGTCACTGATGGTGTTCCCTTAACATATATATATATATATATATACAGGTCATGCAACTCTGAAGTTACTTCTAATATCCTCATATTTTCCAACACTCGGATGTTATTTATTCTAACACACAAGTTTTAGTCAGTCATGTGATAAAAATTACATCACTAAGCTCCATTTACAACTGATGACATCACTAAGAGTAATTTATTAGGATACAATTTACAGGATATTCATGGCTTTTGTGTATTTTATACTTATAAACAGCTATAAATCAGATATAATCAGTTATAAATGGATCTCATTGATGTTGTTTTACTTGGCTCTTGAAAACTTTGGGGTGAATATAATTAAAAATCGCAAACAATGTTTAAAATTGAGTTTTTACAAATTTTTAGTGCTGCCATCATTGTAACATTTCGCTGGCAAATATTACATTGCTATGTAAAGGTTAGTGTTAACACCTCCTCTGAAGTTTAAATATTTTGTTGCAAAATGCACTTTGTGATTGCAAAAATTAAATACACTGGGAATGTTCGCAAAAGGATGTAAACATGGTCACTAACATTCACAATGATCTTCACATTGATCTTTGTGAACATTTATTGCACTAACGAACCATAAAGTATAACATTCATCCATATATTTGCTTCATATGAAATAATGTACCCTTATTGCAAAAGGAAGTCAACTCAAAGGAGCTCATTTATAAACTTCACGCAGGGCAGATTGGTTCTCACAGTGAATATATTTGCCATGTGCATGGTTACATTTATAAATTGTGAATTCTTCTTCTCAATGTAAATGTCTATAAGAGCTTTTAATTTGTAAAAAATCTCATATTGCTAATATTTAAGTGCGCACTCTTCTTTTGAATTACACCACAATTTTGCAAATTGTGTATTTAAGTTGCTGTCAATTATATTTTTGTGCACAACAACCTCGATACAGTGGGCACACTCATGCAAACACCCGTCTCATTTGCAAAAATGTATTCACAATGCGAATCAGCAATAACCAGAAAGATGGGCAGAGCAGTGCCATACTGTATATTTGCATTCAGGAAAAAGCATGGGCAATACAACCATTTGCAAATAAATATGCTCTGCGGAAACTATATAAATGAACCCCAAAGTTTCCTGACTTGTAAAAACCACTTGCCCTGTGGCTTCTTGTCTTTATATGGTTGTAGAACCTCTTAGTGACTTCTAACATCATTATGTTATTTCATATTTAAATGCTTTGGGATTGATGAATCTGTGATGAAGGGAGAAACTGTTTTTATCTTTCTGCTTACTATGCCAGGGAGCCATTTAGTCCTTAAATTACTGAACAGAAAGCAAAAGTGTGGCACAGTTTAGAGCTGCAGGAGGTTTAAAGGAAGAGTTCAGGGTAAAAATAAAAACTTGGTAAATGGATAGGCTGTGCAAAATAAAAAATGTTTCTAAGATAGTTAGTTAGCCAAAAAATGTAATGTATAAAGGCCGGAGTGACTGGATGTCTAACATAACAGAATACAACACAACATCCTGCTTTTCAGCTCTCTAAATCTGAGTTAGTCAGCTACTTGAAGGGGAGCCACATGGGACAAAACTGTTCAGTGAGTTTGCAATTGATCCTCAGCATTCAGCTCAGATTCAAAAGTAACAGTTATGACCAATGTGGCCCTCCCTAAATTCACTGATTGGTTACTGCCTGGTAACCAGGGTAACCAGTCCGTGTAAACAAAAGAGAGCTGAAAAGCAAGAAGTAGTGTTCTGGCTATTATGTTAGTCATACAGTCACTCCAGCCTTTATACATTACATTTTTTCCTAACTAACTATATTGAAAACATTTTTTTTTGCACAGCCTATCTATTTACCCAGTTTTTATTTTTATACTGAACAATTCCTTTAAAGCATCCCAATAGAAGGAATCTTCATGGCTGTGCTAGCTTTAGAAAAACAATTATGATGCACATATCGCAGGACCATCAAATTTTATGGTTAAAGGAGAACTAAACCCAGCCCTAAACTAAGTGGTTTTAGAAGTTTTTGAAATGACTAAACTGACTAGAAATTTGGTATTTTATATGCAGAACATAAAAAACCTGACGGTTCAGCATCTCTACATTACAGTAATAATTCCATGTTGTGTGCAGGAGTTACCCACGTTGGACTTTGTTAGTCAGTGACTTCTCCATGCCTAGTGTTCTCTACGCAGCTGTTGAAAAGTTACGATGAGGGGTTATTGCAAATCATCAAGCAGAACATCAGATTCATATATCACAGAAGCTGATTCTATGAGGCTGACTATAACATATTCTAAGCCATATATTAGGACTTTTATTTTCTATACCCCCTATAAGCTGGGGTCAAAAGACATCAGCAGCAGCACAGAGTATGTACTGTAAATCAGCAGAAAAGAACATGGGGAGCTACAGGGGGCATATTTGGAGACACAGATTGTTACTGCTAATGTCTTAGGCTGGTACAGAACTTCAAACATATTGTGCAGCATTTCTACCCTACTTCTTTAGTTAAGCTTTAGTTCTCTGTAGATGTATCTAAGAACTGAAGTGTTTGCCACTAAACAATAAATACTCGCTATAATAACAAAGTACTCAGGTGCATTAGACAATCAGAAATAATTATCTGCTATATGAAAAAAACCCAGAAGAATAGCACTAGAAGACATGCCACAGCTATGGATGGAAGGCACAGTATCTTTTTCTGAGAAGGAAACTGCAGCAGATGTTTCTGGGTAAACATTTGAAAGTGAAGGGATCTAAAACATTTACCATAATATTTGGAAATAAAGGAACAATTAGGGAAGGGCTTCCAAATGCCTCATCATCCTTATGAGCTACTCAGGCTTCTTTATAGAACAGAAGCATACAAATAGCAGACACAACTGCCAACCTAAGCACTTTAACCATTACAAAAACAATCATTTATAACAGAGTTATACAAACAAGACATCTCTATGATTTCCAACTTTCAATTTCTAGAAGCATCTTTTAACTAGGATTATTAAGGTTAAACTAACTGTGAGCTGTGAACAAACAAAGGCATTCCAGCTCTTGTATGAAAGTCATTTGTTGAAGTTTTGGTATTAAAATAGCAAAAAAATTAAATAATGTACTTTTTCACAAGCACTAATCTGTAACAACGAGAGTCCATGTCTGTAACATCATAGGCATTCAGTTTTTATAAGTTGTTGGCCATTATAAATGCAAAGACCAACATGCACCTCCCATGTTTCCTAACGTAAAAAGTTTGTATTGCGACAGCTGATTTTGTTTATGCTACTGTAACATATAAATCTTTTAGATATTTTTGGAGCCATTGTAAAAGACAATATTAATAAAGAGCTTCTACTGTATGAATTATCAATACATATAAATATTAGTATGTACATAATTACAAATTGTGGCAAACTGGCAGCTTGCCCACTTAACTTTTTGGGGGGAATTAGTCAATGGTGGGCAGGCAGCATAGGACAAGGGAGAATTAAGACAGGGACACACAGCTTCATCAAGGAAAACATTGTTTATTTTCCCACTTTTAAACAAACACAGTCAAATTATCCACAGGGGTGACCATTATATCGAACAAACAAATAGGCTCAGCTGTGGAAGGCTCCGGAGTGGCTCTTCGGAATGGAGTACCTGGCTCCTAAAGTTAAACAGATCCATTTTCCATTTAAAGATAACTCCCTTCCTGGAGCCCATCTTATCACATGGGGAGAAAATAAAGGCTAAAGTGACGTTTTTCCACCTTTTCCTAGTCACTCTACCACATCATTTATCTGGGTATTTAATTATTGCAAAGCACCTAATATGTTTTTCATTCAGTTCATTATTTTTAAAACAGTGAACCATCCATTCATTCATAATAAACTTTTATAAGTATCCTTCTGTTCCAAGCAGAATGATCACTGGCCATATTAAAAATTTACATTACATCTTATATTAAAGATCCCACTATACATTTTTCTGGCGTTATATAAAATACAGTAATGGCACCGTCCAGGTGGTGATAATTATTGGCTTTACTTTTGGCATTCCTAGGAGATAATTCTGTTTCTTGACTTAAACAATGCAAAACAGGTACATAGCATAATTGTGACACCAGACTTTATTACATTGATGCCTTAAAAGCTTAATATCTAAAGTTGTGAGCATGTAGCACAGTTTGTTTGAAAGATTCATTGTGGCAAGCAGTCTATAATGTCCTTAAGGCAAATCAAAATCTATGGTTAATGTCTCAAGGGAATATACAAAGTTGTCATAGATATTAAAATATTCTGGCTCAATTTAAAACATGAAAACAGAGGTGTAAAGCCAGAGGCTGTAAAGGTTTTTAAAATTAATGGGAAGATGAAAAAATCAGTTATGCAAAAGAGCTTATATATATATATATATAAATATATATATATATATATATATATAGTTATCAAGAGCGCTTGCACTCTAATCCAGGCTTTAAGTCATGTGGGTGCTCGGTCAAAAAATTCAGATAAGTTCAACAGGGACCCGCACTCCAGTATTCAATGAAAAAACGTGCATCCAACGTTTCGACCTCCATCGAGGTCTTTATCAAGACCTCGATGGAGGTCGAAATGTTGGATGCACGAGTATTAATAAATATTAACATTTTTTCATTGAATACTGGAGTGCGGGTCCCTGTTGAACTTATATATATATATATACAGTATATATATATATATAGATATATAATCCAACAAAACAGGAGCACACCGGTACTTTTTCAAAGATAAAAAATAATATATTTTATTTAATCATTTTAAAAACAGGCCAACGTTTCGGTCTCCTCCTAAGACCTTTATCAAGACCTAAGGTGAATCAAAAATCTCTATTGGTTACCAGGTGCTGTGCCGAATAATTGAACAATGTAGATGCAGCATGAAGGCACGCACACCGGTATATATATATATATATGTAATATAATACACAAGGCTATGGAAATGCAGAATGGGCAGGTCTGTTGGGATCTAGTTGTACCAATGGAAAAAATGTATAATCATACCATCATAGCTGACTCTTCTATAGTATCCGTTACAGCCCGGATTAAAATCTGTCTCCTTGAATTCTGAAGGAAAAATACATTTATATACTGACACAGACTTGGTTTTCATGTAGGGCATACATTTTATTTGCTATGGGCAAATCAGAGGAGATTGGAGATGAAAGTACTATGGAAGTATATGTATAATGGGTTTTAAATGGTGTGACACTTGGCATTGCATTCAAACAAAACAACACCTTAGTAGGTTGGACATTGCTTATTTGTGTACATTCTGCATTGCTCGATGGCATCATTATGGATGTACAGGGCATGCAGATGGGGAAGCAAACATGGGCTCGGAGGAATTTGTCATTGCTGGCCTCTGATTTCTGTAAAGTGAACCCTTTTCTCCACTTTACAAAGCCAACATTTTCCTGTTTCTATGATTTACAGTGCAATGTTTATGTTTAGTATACAAAATACAGCATTTCTAGCCTTATTCTATTTTAGACTTCCCTTGCCCTTTAATGCTAAGCTAACGCAAACATTACTCACATATTATATAATAATTAATTTTACAGAGTATATGATATACATAGGCTCACTTCTGGAATATAATTCTTTATTTTATTTCAATTTATAGCAATCTTGCTTCAAAGAGTGATACAATTTAAGTAATGCATCCCATTAGCACTGATGCTCCAGAGCTCAATACAAATACTGTTGTTATTTCAAAATCTGGTGCAGAAATACTGAAAGTTATTCTAACTAACTGTAAGTTACTGTAAGTAAAATCTAACTAACAAGGCTGTTGTGTTTAGAAAAGATTTCTTACAAAATGTACTGCTCCTTTTTGAGG
This sequence comes from Xenopus borealis, assembly GCA_024363595.1. Classification (NCBI taxonomy): domain Eukaryota; kingdom Metazoa; phylum Chordata; class Amphibia; order Anura; family Pipidae; genus Xenopus; species Xenopus borealis. Next base: position 72,572,560 of record CM044438.1, read on the forward strand.
TGCTGTTGCCCCAGAAAACACTCCTGTTGATATCTATACAATTAGTGCCCACTTTATGTTGCCTTTGTGCAGTATACAATTGTATACAATTGACTTATAGGGTTATTCAACAGATTAGTATATGTGCAGTTTTTGGCATTAGAACATGGAAAATGATCTCCCTCTCTCTACTGATATTATTCGGGACAAGGGACATTGTGTAACAACAAGGATGAGTTGTATAAACCTTTATTCCCTGTGCACTTGCTTATTGTTATTATTGAAGGAAAAACTACCAGACCATTTCAGTAGAAATGTACTTAGACACAGACCTGCTTTATATCTGTTTTAAAATGCATTACTTTATTTCAGTCTTGCTGTGTTTTATGTAAACAGTGCTTTATGAGAAATGTATGAAGCAATTATTATTTCTTGCTCTAAGTTTTTTTTTCCAGAAATATCTTTAGGAAATGTACCAAGGAAAAAAATGTAATGTCAAAATTCAGTTTTTAATTTACCATTTTCTTTACTATTGTATATAACTATATAGGCCTCTTTTAAAATGCTGTCTTTTCACGATACACATGAGTCATTTATATTTCTAAAACTTCCTGTAATTTATAACTATAAACTGCTACTTCAAATGGGAACTTTGTTTGCAGCTTAAAGAGGCCAGTGCTGTTCTAATCTGTAGAATATTTATTTCACTTTAAATAAGAAAAAATATTCTTTATTACTCAATGGTACCTATATTTGTATTTTAGATGTATGCCAGTGAAGATGACCAACTGGGAGAGCAACACTTTGAGAGACATGATGGACACAGCATTAGTCATTGACTAGGGGGCAGATTTACTAATGGTCGAAGTGAAAATTTGAATAAAATTTTTAATTTTAAAATTTGAATTTCGAAGTAATTTTGGGCTACTTCGACTATGGAATAGCCCAAAATTAGATTTGAATTGAAAAAAATTGAAAATTTTGAAGTACTGTCTCTTTAAAATTCGACACTTCGCCGAATGCCGAATTGCCATTTTAGCCCAATTTATGAAAATTATTTGAATCGTTTCAATTGAATGATACATTCAAATGATTTGAATGATTTTGATGACCTTTAATAAAATTTGATTAGATTCCTTAGAGAAGGTTCAGTTACTGTATGGGGCAGATTTACTAGTGGTCGAATTTTGAAGTGAAAAAACTTGACCATAAAAAAATTTTTTACGGTAATTTTCGATCGAATATGGGCGTATTCGATTGAATAAAAATCGTTTGAATTGTTCGATCGCATCGTTGAATGATTTGAACGATTTTGCACAAAACCCTTCGAATTCCTAGGACTTTAAAAAATTTTCAGGACAGTTTCTATGAGGTCCCCCATAGGCTAAAATGGCAATTTGGCAGCTTTAAGTTGGCCAATAGTCGAAGTCGAAGTCGCCAGTACTTTGAAATTCGAATTTTAGAAATTTTTCAATTCAAACTGAATTTTGGGCTATTTGATAGTCGAAGTAGCCCAAAATTACTTTGAAATTAATTTTTTTTTAATTCAAACTGAATTTTGGGCTATTTGATAGTCGAAGTAGCCCAAAATTACTTTGAAATTCAAATTTTTTAAATTCAAACTTTATTTGGATATTCACTTCGACCCTTAGTAAATCTGCCCCTATGTCTGCAGTCTTTTCAGACTTGCTTAAATTTGGTGCTGCATGACACCATATAATAATAATATAGACACAGAACCCCATAGCAACCAACCTGTAGGTTGTTATGTGTTGTGATTTACTGTATATGGGTAAACTTAGTACCTTTTACGACAATAGAGGATTATACTTTAATTCAAAAAGAAGTTATTGCTTATATACCATGAGTTATCTTCGCTGGGACAACGCTAATTTACTAAAATGGATAATAACATTACTTCGGCAATGCGAGCAAATCAAAGCAAAGATGTGCTCAGGCTTATTTGCATATGGCGGGAAATTAAAATTTCAATGGAAGTTATAAGTTGGATCAAATGCATTACATTTACACTGATAAGTAGACATGTCCAGGGAATCTTAATAAAGTCAATAGAGTTGTTTTAATTGTGATAGAATATGATAAATATATTTGTATTCTATATACTTTTTAGCTCTCTCTAATAATGTCTCTAACCATATAAAAGGCATGGTTATTCTGCCTATTAAAAGGACAGTTATAAGCAATCATATTTCGTTTGTTGCAGAATACAACAAAGGTACTCCTAGGAGCAATTCTACAAAAATTCACCCAGAAATCCTATTCGAAATTCGATAAGCATTTGACTATCGAATAGCATTTTAAGTTATATTTTTGCTCGATATTTAGATTTCTCGAGGAAATCGTAGAATCGAATACCGATCGTTCGATTTCACAAAAAAATAGTACTTTTTCCTTCAAGCCTCCGAAAAATTTGTACGATTCGAACGATCGAACTGCGTTCAATTGTACAAATGGTATTCGAGCATGACTTAGCAAAAGAAGCCTATGGGGGGGGGGGTCCCATAGGCTTCTATTGGTATTTGGTAGGTTCAATCTGGCGAAGTAGGCATTCAAAGGATTTTAAAATTTTAAATCCTTCGATCGAGAAATCGAATATCGAGCAAAAATTCGGTATTCAATGATTGAAGAGGCCAAATTTGCAAATTCGAATATCCGAAAAAATCATACGATCGGTATTCGATCCAACTTCGAATCCTTCACGTGAATTTTGTAAATTTGCCCCCTAGTGTGACACTTGCTTAGTTCAAAAGCTACTGGTTGACAAAATATAAAAAGCATTATGCCATTTTTGTAGAATGTTAGAGGTATTTAAATTAGCAGATAAAGGATATGAACTAAGAGGCATAAACATTGCCAATACAGTTCACGCTGCATTATTTTTTATAGAGACTGTAAACTATGCTTCAGTATGCAATGTATTCTCTAGCATGGACTGTAAACTAACACAATTCTCTTAATTCTTAACCATTTTGGTTTTTCATAAAAAAGGAAAATACTTAAAGCATTCAAGGTTTAGTATACACTATATAAAATATTTTGGAGCAGGCACTCATATCTGAAGGCAATCTTCCACCAGGTTGATGCAAAGTAAAAACAGTTTACTGTGTCCACAGCCTTAAGTGTTACATGGCTATAGCCTATGACTAAGAGTTTGTAACATGAAATGTGTAAGGCTGTGGACACAATAAACTATTTTACTTTACTTCAACAACCTGGTGGCAGATTGCCTTAATTTGAGTGCCTGCTTCAAAGTATTTTGGTTTATGCGCTCCATATGCTGAGGGCTCAGGGCAGGGCACCTGGGCCTCCTCGCCTAAGTGGTGAGTAACAACTTTACGATTTGGAGACCCTTATTCAAGTTTTACTTTAGTATACACGTTTGTTTAACATGAGTTCAATGAACAGGGCTTTTGCTGATCTTACCTTTTCTGTATTGTCTTTATCACAAAAGAATCTATGCTTTTTGTTATATCTTGAGCTAAAATGTTTCATGGAAATTGATGCTACTCCATGTTTGGTCCTTGTATGATAGTATTATCAGTACAGGGATAATACCCTCCAAAATGTACTCCTGCTAACAAAACAGCTCCAAGAAAGGATGATGAGAAGAGGTTATATACTAATAACCTAACTTACAAGGATCAAACATAGAGTAACTTCAGTATCCCTCTTTGCCCCATTGATCTAAAAAATAACAAAGACTTGAGTTTTTGTAATTAAAACAATAGGCAAAAAGTACGTTCAGCACAAATCCTATGTATTAAACTCATGTTGAACAATTGGGTATAATGTCTGTTTAAATGCAGAAAGTTTAATTATCCAAGAATGGTTTTTAAGGCATTTCTCCAGCATTTTAACTTAACTTTACTGTCCGTAACCCTTGTACTTTTTGGCTACAAATAGCAGCTGTAACAAAACCCACCAGTACTTTCAAATAGTAAAACATTCTAACATTTTAAGATCATGGAAAATAGAAATTTATCATTGTTTTAGTTTTAACCAAAGCCTCCCCCTATGTGTGCTCTTCCTGCATTTCACTCTAAGTGGCTTCATCAAGTCCCATTATAGATGACATGTTTACAGTCTTCAAGTGTGATGGGGCATAGAACAGTCACAGTAAGTGGTAAATATACTCAGATGTTTTGTCTTTGTGAACATTAGAACAGAGGGTTCAAGCTTACAAATGATCTATATTGATATCTGTGGTTTCATTACAGAGGAGTGCACCGCCAAATAAATTGTAATTATGTTTAGCTTAATTATAAGTGGTTATATCAAAGGGACACATTTTAACTAAATTTCACTCTTAAAACCCCAGATATCACAGATTACCACTATTTGTGTTAATTAACAAACTTAACCTGTCACAATCTGAGCCAATTGTTCTGTGTATTATCAATGCTGTTCTGTGTATATTATATAAAAGTAATGGGGCTATGCCTTTTATAGCCACCTAATAAATATTTTTAAATCCTATTTTATCATGTTAGTCAAGCAAAATAAACTTTACTTACACTATATAAATGAATTAAATATTGTTCCCCTTAGTCCAAAGTACAAAATCACAGCAAGCAGGCCACCTTATCCTAAAATCTTGTTTATGCTCCAGAATGGGGGACCTGGTGAACATGCCTATAAAGTCATTACAAAATTAGTTGGCAATGAGGGAGGGGGGATGCATGGAGTGAAGTGAATAGGGATGGCGCGAACTAAGTTCGCGCGAACATCCGCTGTTCGCGCTCGCAGAATATTCGCGAACGTCGCGCGACGTTCGCCATTTTGGGTTCGCGCATAGTCGCCGCTTTTTTTTGCCCTCTCACCCCAGACCAGCAGATACATGGCAGCCAATCAGGAAGCTCTCCCTCCTGGACCACCCCCCACCCCCTGGACTACTCCCCTTCCATATATAAACTGAAGCCCTGCAGCATTTTTTCATTCTGTCTGTGTGTGCTTGGAAGAGTTAGTGTAGGGAGAGAGCTGTTAGTGATTTCAGGGACAGTTGAAAGTTTGCTGGCTAGTAATCTGCTTGATACTGCTCTGTATTGGAGGGACAGAAGTCTGCAGGGATTTGAGGGACAGTTTAGGTTAGGTAGCTTTGCTGGCTAGTAATCTACAGTTCTTCAAACAACTGCCATACATTGACCTGTATTTTTTCTGTGCTTCAGTGGCTGCGACTATTTTCAGCATTTATATGGCATATTTTTTCTGTTCTTCAGTGGCTGCGACTATTTTCAGCATTTATATGGCATATTTTTTCTGTGCTTCAGTGGCTGCGACTATTGGATTTTTCAGATACATTTTTGCCCTTGATCCCCCTCTGGCATGCCACTGTCCAGGTCGTTGCACCCTTTAAACAACTTTAAAATAATTTTTCTGGCCAGAAATGTGTTTTTTAGCTTTTAAAGTTCGCCTTCCCATTGAAGTCTATGGGGTTTGCGACGTTCGCGAACCGTTCGCGCGTTTTGTCGCAAGTTCGCGAATATGTTCGCGAACATTTTTGCTGCGGTTCGCGCCATCCCTAGAAGTGAATGGAAAGTGAAAGTAATGCCTGTCTATGCCTAAGGCAGTGATCCCCAACCAGTAGCTCATGAGCAACATGTTGCTCCCCAGACCCTTGGATGTTGCTCCCAGTGGCCTCAAAGCAGGTGCTTATTTTTTAGTTCTTGGGTTGGAGGCAAGTTCTGGTTGTAAAAAAACCAATTATGCTGCCAAACAGAGCCTCAATGTAGGCTGACAATCTACATAGGGGCTACTAAAGTGCCAATAACAGCACTAATTTAGCACCCCAAGAACATTCTTCATGCTTGTGTTGCTCCTCAACTCCTTTTTCTTCTGAATGTTGCTCACTGGTTCATAAGGTTGGGGATCTCTGGCCTAAGGTATAGAGCCGGGAAAGGCAATAAATGATTGATAGCTGAGATTTTTAATAGAAACAGAATTTGGGTTTCATGTTCAATTAGAAAATTACTTTTATTACACATTTTTTTGTGCCAGTGCCAGGTACCCTTTAACGTGTAGAGCTCAGCAAAATATTACTGTAGCGCTATAGTAAATTGAGTGCACCTTACTCTACTATGAGCTCCACTCCCAGTAAATGTGCTCTGGATAAGACCTTAAATCTTAGGGAGTAAGCCCTCAGAAATGGTGTGGAAACAGGGTGTAGTGCAACTTTAACTGTATCCAGGGTTCAAATAATTGGGTCAGTATAAACACCAGCACCCAGAAGTCAAATTCAAGCGGGGCGAACCTCTGCAACTTTATTCGTCAAGATGTAACATTTCATCTGATGGGGGGTTTCCCCCAAAACATTACATCTTGACGAATACGGTTGCAGGGGTTCACCCCTCTTGAATTGGCCTTCTGGGTGCTGGTGTTTATACTGTTCCGAATTTTGGAGAATGGTCAATCTCTCTAGCCAGCGACTGGGCCAACTTGTTGGAGAGGCAGTGTGAAAGTAGGTAATTTGTGTTTTGCAAGTAATTGGTGCCAGTGGTTCTTATAAGTTAACTAAGAAACATATTTATTAAGCATACAATCCTCAATGGAGTGTACAATCAGCAGATACAGGATCAACAGTGGATAGGCAATACTCACAACACCTTTAGTTAGCTGTAGTAGCTGTCCCCTCAAAAGGGGGAGACAATGTATGCAGCCTTGAGGGAGTACACCCAGCTTTCAGCCTTTTCCCTAAGTGGAACTTGAGGTCTGTACACTTGGTCCCTACTCTGGGCAATTAGTATCCGGGATTTTAATCACAATCCTCAGAGGAGCCCCAAGCTGCTCAGCTAAATTAACTGTCTGTCACTCCTAGAGTGACCTATGAAGGTTAGTAGCCTATCCTTACTAGACCTGACCTGTGTAGGTTCCACTTGAGCTCTGCCTGCCTGCTCAGGCTAGAGCCAGCACAAGATGGACCCTGAGCACATGGCTCACAAGGGTTTTATACTTTAGTGCAGTGCCATCTACTGTTCACTGTGAGAACACCAAGGGGCATAGCTTAAAGCAGGGTAAGGAAACAGTTTCCCCTTCTAATTTATGGATTAACAGCATTTAAAAGGGTGCAATTGTGATTTGCTGAATGTATTTTCTTGATCTATTTTTCCCCTTTAATTCCCAAGTAATGTATCAATGAACACATGAACTCAATGAAACACTTGTTTTTATAATAAGATTGTGAGGTACACAAAACTGGCTATTATTATTATTTTTATTTTTTTACACAGAGCTTTGATAAAAAGCAGCTATTTGAATTAGTTTTTACAAAAAAATATCTGTAGTAGTGACTGTCTCAGGAAAAAAATACCACTCCATGGGTGTCACGTTCGGCACCCAATATCAGAACAAAGGCCAAGCACCCTGGTCTTGGCTTGTGCTTCACCAGTAGTGTGACCGCCTTTGGCTTCGGGAGGAGCCCTCAGCTACTCAGATGCCACCTGAACTTAAACAAGAGGTACAAGGCAGGAGTTCTGGCCAGCAATGGGCACAACTGAATAGTAAGTCTTTAAGGCCAAAGGTCACGGTACAGACAGGAGTAGGCAGAATCATGGTCAGACAGGCCGAGTCGAGGCAGGCAGATAACAAGAGTCGTCAGGCAGGCAAAGGGTCAAATCAGGTGATCAATCAGATAAGGATGAGGCAGAATCGGTAGTCAAATAGCAGGCATGGGTCAGGATACAGATAATCAGAATAGTCAAAGCAGGCAGGGTCAAAACAGGTATACAGGATCAGACAGAAGCTTCTCAGCACTGGTACAGGGCACCAGGATTGAATCTATCACGGGCAATGAGATATTCACATTTTTTAATAGTTTAAATTTGGTGCCATTGTGCGCTGATGTCATAATGCCAGCACACATGCGCCTTTAAGAACGCTGAAGTGCGCGCACACACGAAGATTCAACAGATGGGGGAGAGTGGCACCAGGTAATTTCTTCACAATGGGTAAGCAACTTTTCAGATCCATTGGCTATAAAATTTTGGACCCACACCCAACTCAGTAATAGGGCAATGTAATAATGCAAAAAAACATTTTCACCAGGTCTAGGAAAAATAATCAAAATTATATTTGACTACCCATTTCCTGTTAGGCTAGTGGCAGACTAGCAGATACAGGGAGATTTACTCGCCAGGCGACTAATCACCTCTTCAGCCCGGCGACAATCTCCCTGAACTGCCTTCCGTCTGCCTGAATGAGGAATCACCTGCGCTAATACACTCGTGACGCTTCGATTTCTGAAGTCGCCTGAAGTTACCCGAGGAATGAGGCTATTCCTCATACAGGCACACAGAAAGCAGGAAGAAGGTAGCTCGGAGAGATTGTCGATGGGCTGAAGAGGCGATAAGTCGCCTGACGACTAAATCTCCCCAAATCTGCCACTAGCCTTATCTGTTTACATCCAGTAGATCTGCTGCACCTAATCACATCTGCTTTTGGGGTATTTTATTATGGTTGTATTTACAATGCATTAATCAGACTTTAAATAACAGAAATATAGTACTTGCAAAGTACATTTTTTGTGATTAGTTCCCTATACGAGCAAATAAGTTTGTGTGAGTTATGGACATGGAACAGACTTGTTTTCCTCAATACCTGGAGTTTGTTTATCTTTTATTCTTATTCTGATTATAATCAGCGAAGAAGTCAAAACCTCTATTTTAGTGACAAGTATCATTTGCTGGCAAGTCCCAATTCAAGTCAAAACGTGTCTCAGGTCCTTTCCCCTTGCAACCAATTAAAACAATTCTTCATAAAGGAACTTTTAAAGCTCTTTCACTGCCAGATAGGAAAACGAGCCCTCCAAGAAGTCTGCTTTATTGATGAGATGCTTGGAATAATTGCAACTTCTCAAGCTCAAAAGCTTCCAAAAAGTGTTTATTTCACTTACTAAGTGATTCCCATAGCTACCAGCTAACTGTGGACTGGATAAAATGAGTGACAGACAGAGCTAATTAGCACTAATGATGCCTCTGAAACATTAAAAAGGATGCCTGCTATTTTTTGCCACAGGCATTTATTATTTAACTAGGAGGTAAAATCTTCTGAATTCTATAAAAGGAAAACAATCTACAACTGTTCTACATATACAGTATACAGAAAAATTATAATTTAGGAGATAATGGTCAATAAATTCAGGATGAAATGATTGATTTCTATTTATACATTGCTTTTTGGACAGCTGATATAAACTTTTGTAAACAATATGAGCAGCGGCCACATTACATGTTATTATTAAACAGAAAATTTGAGTAGATGTCCTGTGGTTTTGGACACATGAGTAAGTGAACATAATACAGCACATTTAAAGGCATAGGTAACACACAACAAACAGATTTTATTTATATGAATACATGCTACATTTGATTGTCAACAATCTTCTTTCAGCGGTACTGTATTTTGAACCTTTATCATGGATAACTACTCAATAACTGCCATTTGCGTAATAAAGGGATCGTTATTTCTTTAGTCACTGTTTAAAGAAGAACTAAAGCCTAACTAAAAAAGTAGGCTAGAAATGTTGTACATTATGTTTTGGGCTTCTTTACCGTCCCAAGGCAACCACAGCCCTTTATCAGGGAGGATCAGTGCCTTCAAAGTTGCCCCAGTAGCTCCCCATCTTTTTTTCTGCTGATTCACTGCCCATGCTCTGTGCTGCTGTCACTTTCTTAGTTTAGGGACCTACTCAAAATACAGTACACATGGATTATAAATGTCACTTAAGGCTGATTAATAATTAATACAGATATTGGCTACATGGCAACACAGAAACCAGTGCAACTAGCATCAGAATTTAATAATCAGCCCTGTAGCATCATCTTATATTACACACAAACCTAATTTTCTGCTTAATAATTGGCAGAAGTTTAGCTTCTCAAAAGCTGCTCAGAGCCCAATAAATATGTCAGTGTCAAAGACACGTTCCAAGATGGTGACCCCCTGTGACAAGTTTGAAGTCCAGGATCATTGCTGCTTTTGATAAACTGAAACTTTAGGCTGGTGCATCAGCTTTGCTAGGTTCAGCCATCTTTGATCTGTTTTCCAAACAAAACAACACTTGGTTGCTTTTGCTCAGTGAACCATGGATATTACATATTCATAATCCATCCCCAAAGGCCTTATCGTAAAATCTGCAAGAAGTTTCAATTAAAAGTGTAGTAGTTTCTACAAGCAGATTTTTAAAAGTGCAAATAATTAACACATATGGGATAATGTAATAAAATATATTCTACTGGTTTAGTAAAGCTCAGCACCTTGTCAGTAGGTCACATTTATCAGTAAGCTGTTTTCAAACAAATGATTTGGTTGCTATGGGTTGCTAGACCTGGGCAAATTTAGAGATTTTTAGTTAATATATACTTCATGTGTATGTCAATTTGCTGGTTTTTCCATCATTTGTTTACTTAAGTTATAGTTCTTTAAAGAAACAAATGTCTTTAAAGCAAGGAAGTAAAGGGAAAAAAAGCTTAAGACACAGCTTTTCTCCGCATATCACCTGACACTGTGGCCCTGTATTATTCCTTCAGCTCAACTGAAACCACTATAGGCTGTCACCTCTCAATACCTACCCAAATACAATTTACTCCTATCTTCCATCGTTGCCATTTCAATGGCTGTGCAACAGTATTAAGCTTATGACGTCCATCTCTAACTTGCTGTCCTCCCACCTGCAGTCCCTCTGTCCGAGGGCACATTAATGGCAAAATAAGTTAGGGATGACTACCTCATAGATTTTTGTATAGCCTGTATGGTTTTAGGCCACTGAAGTCTAATACCATTAATATTGCTACTAATAAACCTTTTTCTAGAAAGTTTATAGTGTATACTAGTTATTTTGGTACTAAATGTACTATCACTATAAGAGCCTTCTCTCCAAAGCTCATATTTTAAGATGTCGAGAGGATATAGTTTGCATTATACAAAAAGTTTTAAATCTAGCACAAAACTTTGAACTTCATAAAAAATATATAACCCATCAGAAAAGCCTTTAGAAAAAAAAACCACTGCAGGGTATGAATAGTGGAAAACATAACTGCATGAATGGAGAATAAATCACTGAGCAGTCTAATAAAGACTCACCTAATAAAGTCTATAAAAACTGGCTCCATGCTTGTATTTTGAGAGATGATGTTTCAATTTTTTTGGTGTTACAGAATGTTTCCCCTGTGACACTTATTATGTCATCGCACCTGCACTTACTCTAAATGGAATTCTGTGATGTCATAGTAATTAGTAATGCTTGCAAAATGGTCTTCTGTTTCATCAGATGAGCTCAAGGTCCTAATTTGAAGATTCTACTGTTTATTTATATTTACTTAATATCTACAGTACGACAGTAAAATTTTACTTGTGCTGCTATCCTCTTAGCTTGTATTGGCTAAAATAAATCTTTATCAAAAAGAATGGTGTCAAGTTTATCTAAGTTCTATGACAGGGGGCTCATTTGAAAGACTTGCTAAATTTTATTCCAGACATGTGCATCAGTGTGCCTATTATTCTCCTAGATCAGACTTTAGTGCACTAAAATTTTATATCAGCCACTGGGAGTAACTATTAAAAATGCTTGTTTTAGTATGTTATAGTATTTTTTATGCATGATCTTGCGTCCCCATTACATTCTATAATGGTTAAATCCCCTGTCTCACAGATGCTACTAACTAAGTGTTAGAGAGCTTAAAAGCAGGAAATGGGACCCCTAATATCAGACAGATGAATAATGCAAACTTCTTTGGAGAGATTTAAAAAAAAAAAAAGTTATTTCTATATAGTTTGCAGGAATGAGAGTGCACATGATCTCTGGTGTATTTAATTTAATTGTTTAGTGTAAAAATAAAAACTGGATAAATAGGCTGTGCAAAATAAAACATGTTTCTAATATAGTTAGCCAAAAATGTAATGTATAAAGGCTGGAGTGACTGGATGTCTAACATAACAGAACTGCAGTGGTACCTCTTCTAGTGCCTCCTGAAGTGTGCTCGCTGAATCATGAATTTACATCATTGCTCTTGGAGCAAGATTAAAATTCTTAAAGGGGCCACGGCCAATTGTTCCTTGCCCAACTTAGGTCTATTTTTCTGGGTATGAGTCAAGTCTGATTATATGTTCTTTGATCCTTGCCTGTCCAGGACCTCTGCTAGTTCATTGTCTGTACCTGTCTACGCCTGTTGCTCACCGTTCTCTTGGATCCTGTCTTTGTACCGCGTTATTGATTCTTTTTCACCTCGCCTGTGTCCTTGAATACTCCCTGGCTCCTGTTTCTATACGGCACTGATCTGATTGGTATTGACCTCAGCCTCGAGTATGCTTCCTGTTCCATCTGTCACATTACACATTCCCTTGTCTGCCCAGAACTCTTGCCTTGGTTCTTACACTCTAAGAACTGGCATCATTCCAGTAGCCAAGGGCTCCTCCCAAAGCGAAAGCCAGTGGCTATAGGCAGAAGCATGAGCCACAACTGGAACCTTGGCATCTGTTCTGGGATTTGGGATACCAAACATTACAAGGACATACAAGAACTTTCTGCTTTTCAGCTCTCTAGCACTTTGTCAGGAACTTGCCCACATGGGACAGAATTGTTCAGTGAGCTTGCAATTGATCCTTAGAATGCAGGTCAGATTCAAAAGCAAAAAGTATACAGGATCAACACCCCCCCCCCATGTCACTGATTGGTTACTGAGTTATACCCGATTATCATCTTCCCTCACTACATACTCGGTATCAGATTGACACAGAAGGAAAGGCAGGTTGTGTTGATGAGTTAGCAGCTGAACATGGGCATGAATGATAAAACACTACACTTAAGAGTTTACACCTAGTAAGCCAGGCTCCAGTGCCCTTGTATTTACTCTTTACTATTTACTGTTAATATAGGACAGGGAAATAGTCACTGAAAACTTAATCACTGACTCAAAAAAAAATGTATGTGAATGATTTTCCTTTAACAAGCAAAATGTGAAAATGAGAAAATTATACTCCTTCTGCTTAAGGTTAAAGTAGCCACCCTTTTGAAAAGAGGCTTTAATCAACACTTATTCACATGCATGTGTATTGTCAGCCCATGAATGACTGCCTCTACATTAATTCAACGAGGCAGCTGCTGTCAGTCATACAGGGCCGTATTTATATAGCAGACACTCCTATGCCCACTGCCATTTTTCACAATTTTTTAATGCAAATTTTCATTATCGGGACCAGAGCAATGGGGATTGCTGCACAGGAAATTTAAAAATCAATTATATCTCCTGCACATCCCCAGTGTTTCTGAACCAATGAGGGTGTGGTTGGGCAGCATGCCACCCCCCTAAAACCTTGCCACCCTAGGGCCAGGCCTAGGTGGCCTTTCCACAAATCCAAGCCTATATATAATTTATATATATCTCATTGTATGGGCCATAAAGCAAATATGTGTGACAGGTTCCTCTCTGTTTTAAGGGAAAAAAATAACATTTGAATGTATCTTCAAGAGCAAAATAACTACAGAATAAGGCAATCTACTACTTACAGTCTATGTACCTTGCTTATATCTGTATACATTAGAGGTAATATATGACAGCAAGTGGTCTAAACCACATTTGAAGCCTCTCCAATTTACCTCAGAGGGAGAAAAAAATCCTTCCTGACTCCAAGATAGCTAGTCCCTGGATCAACTTGTACTATGAGCTATCTTCCATAGCCCTGTATTCCATCATTTGACTAAAAAGTCATCCAACCCCTTCTTAAATCTAATGTATCAGCCTGTACCACTGATTGGGGGAGAGAATTCCATATCTTTAGATAGAACCTGCTTTCCTCTAATCGGAATGGGTGACCTTGCATCAGCTGGAAAGACCTACTGATAAATAAAGCATTAGAGAGATTATTATATTATCCCCTTATATATTTATACATAGTAATCATATCACCCCTTAGGAGCCTCTTCTCCAGCTTGGCCGGTCTTTCCTCATACATAGCTGACATTTTCCATACCTTTTATTAGCTTAGTTGGCCTTCTCTGGACCCTCTCTAATACAATAATGTCCTGGTTGAGAGCTGGAGACCAAAACTTTACTGCATATTCTAGATGGGAACTTACATGTGCTCTGTATAGTGGAAGAATAACCCCCTCCCGTGAATCTATGCGCCTTTAAACAGCTCAATACCTATTTTTCCCTTAAAGAGATTCTGACACCTGAAGTCAAACTCTTTTTTACCTCTATTATAATAACTGGCTTTGAAAGCTACTTCTAACCATGCCATAAGGTATTTGCATGATGCTTTTACATTACCTGTCTGATCCCCCATGTTCCTGTATGAGGAGGCTGCCATATTTGTGCAGCACGAGTCTGTTATCATTACAAACTGTAACTAACAGACTGAGATGGGACTGTTAGGCTGGCAAAGTAAGAGTGTCAGGGTGTCAGAGAGCCAGGCTTAGAAATTTCAGCTAACAGTTATATACAAAAACAAACCTCTCAGCAAAAAATTATCAACATGATCATATGTTAAATTTCATTTTTTAGTGTCAGTATCACTTTAAAGCTTCCAACTGGCATTGCTTGCTAAAGCCAAGTTTTATATCTACAAGGATTTCAAGGTCCTTTTTCATAATGGATTTGCCTAGTGCAGTCCCATTAAGGGTATAAGTGGCTTGGATATTTTTACATCCCAAGTGCATGATTTCACATTTATCAACATTGAATCTCATTTGCCACTTAGCTGCCCAGATTGCCAGATTGCCAAGATCCTGTTGCAAGGATGCCACATCCTGGATGGAATTAATTGGGCTGGATAGTTTTGTGTCCTTTGCAAACACTGATTCATTACTCACAATACCCTCCCCTAAGTCATTAACAAGTTAAAAAAAGTGGACTAGAACACCACTAGAAACCTTACTCCAAGTAGAGAATGTACCATTAAGAACCACCCTCTGTACCTGATCCTCTAGCCGGTTTCCTATCCATGTGCAAACAACTTCATTAAGCCCAACAGACCTTAATTTAGAAAGCAGTCGTTTGTGGGGGCATGGTATCAAATGCTTTGGTGAAATCCAAATAGATCACATCTACTGTCCCCCCCCCCCCCACTGTCCAGCATCTTACTTACCTCATCATAAAAAGCAATCAAATTGTCTGGCATGATCTTTCAAAAAGCCTTACTACTTGATGCTCATAATGCCATACACTAGGACAAAATTTTGAATGTTGTCCCTTAACAAGCCATAAAATAGTTTCCCTTTTTAAATATTGGAATGAAAACTTTCCTTCAATCCATAGGTACCATACCAGATGTTAATTGAGATCACATTATGGTCACTATTACCCAGGGGTTCAATTACTTGAGCATTTGCTTTACGCTCTGGGTCATTAGAGATCACTAGATCCCTGCACCCTGTTTCCTTGCATCAATAATTGCATATAATATAATAACTATATGGATGTAGAAGCAGCACATTTTTTAAGGATCTCTATGTGAGCAGCTGGTTCAAAAGTAGTTCACAAAATAGATTGCTGGAAGTAATTAGACTGTTTCTTGACATACGTGCTGCTAATTATAACAAAAAAAGCGTACAATGTGCCAGGGTGCATTGCTATTAATTGGTGTAGCAGGTGCATGCTTTGGAGGGGGGAATTTAAGGCTAGACCAAGTAAGAGTTATGCGAAACATGTTTACAGGGAATGCCTAAACAGCCTATAGGACGGGATAGGTGTAAACACATTTGCTGTTAATAAAGGACCTAAATAAATGAAATACCGCAACCTGTTACTGTCATAGCTTTTGTTTAAATGTAACACTTATCTGTAGGCATTGCTTTAAGGTATAATAGAAATGCAAAACTTTAATCAGCTCTATGTCAAGTATTATTTTTGTTAAAAGCATCTGCATTTGAGCACAATGTAATTTAGCTTTGGCAAAAGCTTTGGAAGCCAAGTTCCACCATTAGAAATCACAACGGCCTGTACAACAACATTTTTGGGGCCCACCCACCCCAGCCCCCAAGACCCACCCACCCCAACCCCTGAGATCAGCAAGGAGGTAGGCCAGGACCATATGAAGACAGCAATGGAGATGTAGTGAGGTACAGAGGATTTTGTAATTTCTCATTTTAACAGTGGAGTTGCAGGTTCTTATTAGGCATTAGAAAGGAAATTTTAGCAGAGTGAAGACAGACTGAAGTATGCGATTTTATATATATATATATATATATATATATATATATTAATAATATGTAGCAATACTCTACACTGTATAATATTATAATATTGTATAATATGAACCAGGGCCAGATGGCATACACCCCAGGTTGTAAGAGAGCTTAGTTCAGTTTTAGACTGGCCTCTATTTCAGATTTTCTCAGATTCCCTTTATTTTGGTATGATTGGAGGAAAGCTGTCATTCCAACATTTAAAAAGGGATATTATTTGAAGGCTTGTTAAGGGACCAGAATGAATGCCAACCCCTCCAACCCCCCCACCTGTAGCTTATAATACATGTACCCCCTACTGAAATTTATAAAGATCAGAAGTCACCTCGGAGTTATGTGACCTGTATGAAAGCACACGGCCTGTGGCCTCGTGCTTTTATATGGTCACATAACTCCTCGGTGACTTATAATATATTTATAAATTACAGTAGGTGGTACATTTTCCGCTATATACACTTTGTTTTACACTGCTTTTTACAGTTTTCTAAAGTAAATCATCATAAGCAACCTGATAAATAGGCCCTAGAAGATTAGTCAAGTTACATAGAAACAATTGAGTAAGACATTTACCTAACCTGTGCAACATGGCTAGTTTATACACAAGTTTCAAGTTTAGTATACATATGTGACTTCATACACAACAAAACAAAGTTGTACTCGCTGCTTAAAAAAAAAAACGTATAAATATAATACTTATTATGTGAATACAGCTGTAAAAAGTGTCAAAAAAAAGTGCTATGCTATGCCATTTCTTTATGCTATTTTGGGTTTACTTTACAACGCAGCCCTGTATCATGCATTTTTACATACCTGAGAAATACAAAATCCCATTGCCCCATTAACAGCTGCTGCATTCCTATACAAAGGATATGATGTCTGCATACTTCTGGAATGCAGCCTTTAATGTTTTAACCTAGTAGTTATTAACTTGAACAAAAGATACCACAAAGGCTTCTATTTTTAAAAGAACATCATCTAAGACTGTTGCTTCAGCATTATGTACAGTAAATAGAAAGGATTGAGCAGAACACTTGCTAAATATTTCATCTTGCTTTATCCAATATGTGTTTTGCAGATCCCATCATCTATAAATAGCTTCATATTCCACATTGACATCTGCAGACAAGGCAAACAGCTTCAAAATACTTCATTCATGCTACCTTTTCTACCATTTTGTTACTCAGATATTGCAGTTTAGCTGGAGAAGAATAGAAGCACAATTCACAACATGATATGTTACTACACTTGGATTAAAGTATAGCCAAAATCCAATCATCACTATCTAAATTGCAATAATAAATTAAATTGGCAGTGTCCTATCAACATTTTTTAAATAAAAATATCATGAAAAATGTGTATGTGGTAGGGGCAAGCCTAGAGCAGAACATAATTGTTTTGATGAATCACATTGTAGACCTTGGTCTGAAAGCTTCACATTTGAAGTGTGTAATTTCCTGGACAACAAAACTATTACTTTATGCCCAGAATAAGAATTTAGAAACTTTTTGCTGCCAACACATTAAAGGTTCAATTTAAAAAAAAATTAAGTGATTTAACACTCTGATCAAAGGAAGTATGTATTATGTACAATGTGGCTGGAACAAAGTGACACTCAGGAAACAAACAAGGGGGAACCCTAGCATTTAGAGCTTTGACTCTATAGGTATCATTTACAATGGGTTTACATAGTAACAGGGCAATTTAAAATGCTATTTATTTTCCATTGGTTCCTTACACATTCTCAGCTGCAAGGATACATGCTTTAGGCAGGTGATTGGTACAGAGTGATGTGCCCATTTGTGCACCAACTGAATGGAATGAAAGTAGACACTCATGGCTCACCCAAGTGCTGCCTCTTACATGGCAAATGCAATATATGCCTGTATGTGTGCTATTTATCAGCCCCTCCTGGCAGGGATATTTGCTCTGCAAACTTAGTGGTGCATTCTATGTTCAATGTTTAATGTGTATTTAAGGCAACTTATAAGCAAACAGCTTCAAATACACATTAGAAAATAATTTTGCGCATTTATATATATATATATATATATATATATATATATGTATATATATACAAAA
>CM044438.1:72592687-72611403 GCA_024363595.1 Xenopus borealis
ATATATATATATATATATATATATATAATAAAAGATTAATAGACTATAAATCTTCCTGACGTTGTCTGTTTCCACTTCACTGAACCCAACAAAGAGATTTTGTGCAAGGAATTTGGAGAGGTAATGGAGCAGAAATGCAGAATCTGTGGGGAGCCAATAACCATGTAGATTAATGCCCATGAAAGCTATCACGATGGTATCATAGGGCCCACTGGCCTTGCTGCCTGGCTGGTTGCTCACTCATTACCTCCAATGGTGGACAGAACTTTGATTGGATTATTAATCATGTATCTTTTTAATCTTTCCCCCTGGCTTTAATAGACTGTCTGGCAAGTACTTACAGCTGTCATTCCTCATGTCTTTGAGCTGTTTCAGATGTTAAGATGCCATTTCCAGTAGGATGCCATCCTCTCATCTTCTTAACTATGATCCTTATGGGCAGCTGAACAATTAAATGGCAGAACCTTGTAAAGACTAGTTAAAGACTAGATACAATGAGGGGATTATGCTGTTATTATGTAATAATCTAAAAATAAAGCTCAATACATTTGTAGATGGGTTATTTGTCATGTTTTGAAAATATTTACTATTTTTTCAGCTCTCAGGCTTGCAACTTAATTTGCTATCTGGTTGACTAAGTATCCAATTAATTTCCGAAGTACTGTACATGAAACGTGTAAGCTTCTGTTTATCATTTGTCTATAAAAAGTCTGCAGTTCCTTTATTTTGCCTGTCTATAGGATTTGTTAGTTCTTGTCGTTTCTTTCCTTGGTACAATACCTCCACCATGAGCTGTAGATCTGGGGCATGTGCACTCAGACTTCAAATGGGAAAGATAAACTGGTGAGCTTTTCTACTTATGCAACTATGAACCAATAACTTTTTCTTCAAAATGATTGCTTAAGTACCCTATAAATTAAGTTAATATATTTTTAATGAAAAACTGGGCTTCTGTATCAGCATTCATTTGGGGCTGTTGAATGATGTATTTGAAGAAGTGATGCTTGGGTCTGACTATTGACCCATATGTTATGAATAACCAGCTTACTTAGTAGCACCTCTTTTTGAAATGCAGTCTATACACAACACTGTTAAATGTGTTTGCCAAAAGGGACTACACTTTTTTGCAGTTTTATTCAACCAAGGCATTTGCCAACTAGGGTGTGACCTTTACACGAATTCTGTAATATGCCTTCTAAAGATTCTAACCCTGAAGCAACAGGGTTAACAATAAAGGAGAATAATTGCAAAATAATAAGGTTGCATGCAAATGGTTAGTTATTCTGCACTGGAAAACAAGGTGTGTTTGCTTCAGAAACACTACTTAAATTACTATAAATAAGCCACTTGAAAGTCACGGAGGCAGAACTATCAAATAAAAATTGGTACCACTAAACATACCCTATGAGAAAAGGACCCTAAGTGCACATTGTCCCTTATGTTGCCATTGGCCATCTTTTTTCCCTTGTCCTGCTTTGTTTGCCCTGCAACGTAACTTTCTATATCCAGAACCATTCTGTAATGCAATTTGCAGCAAGCACAATGATCTTATCCATTCTGATTTATAAATAGAAAGTATGAGTTTCAGAAAAGGTGCAATTAAAATAGGGGAGAAATGCCATATATTATTAAACAGGCAGAAACCACTCTGGTGTTATATTTAATTCAAAATCGAAAATGCAGCAGGTTGTACGATTCATCTTCTGAATACATGGCTGATAAAGCTGAGCGAGTGGAAGCCAGGTCATGTATAAAATTAAAGGAGGTCTAGGCTTTTAACTGAGCTATTCCTGTTTGAAACACGCCTTCTTCTCTCCTTCAAGAAATGAGCACGGAAAAATGTATTTCATTTCAATTGTAAAGTGCCAGAATGAGTTTTTTTATTTTTGTGAACTATGGTAAAACTACAGAATAATGTTTAAAATATTCTTTGGGAATGTTAGCTTTTTCTAAAGGGGTGGTCATACAGTACAACATTTATTTTTTATATTTGTAGAACAGAATACTTATATTATTTCAGAGTTAGAATTCTCTACTCTTTATTTATTAGTTGCCTAAGAAAACAGTATATACCATGTGCCTATGAAGTAATATTTTTACCTTAATCAACCAGAACAGCAGCTTCCGCTGAATTAACATAAATATAGTGCAGGATAATCACAGTGTTTGTGAACATTTTTAAATATTGGCTATACTATTCTTATGTGTTATTATTTAGTATTATGATCATTTAAGCTAACCCTAAAGAAAATTTAAATGGTTGATGGCCCTGCCAACTTCATAGTATGTTATATATCTTGTATAATGAAGCATAGGCATTAGGCCCTGGGGTACGTTTTATGGCATTGCTTAAAAGTCTCTAACACTGTGTTTTTATTTTACCTTTGTAACAAATATAATAGTAAAAATGATATTTGTATTGATTTGTCTTTTGGATTGTTTTCTGTAGCTTTTGTGAAGTGAAAAGACAGGTAATTTAATTTAAAATTGATCATAGTGTGTAAATGTGATAAGGGTTTAGAAACTATAAGCTCCACTGGGTCAGACACTTATGCAAATAATAGGGGATTTCATAAATGACCCATAATCTGTCAACGTTATACAGGAATGTGCTTTAAATGGTTACAATTAACTAGATTTGGTGAAGACCTTTGAAGCACAGGTGAAGAACCAGCAGGAGACTACTTAACTTGTGTACTGATACTACTGTATGTAGGGACTTGCATATCTTGTGATTCTTACAGTAATTGATATTGTTTCAACACACGTTTACTTTACATGTTGACTTCAGTCTCAGACACTTTAAAGCTGTTCAAAGGTGCCAGCTTTTAAACTCTCTCTCTCTCTCTCTCTCTCTCTCTCTCTCTCTCTCTCTCTCTCTCTATATATATATATATATATATATATATATATGTGTGTGTGTGTGTGTTTGTGGCTCAAAGAGCTGAATTTTATTTGCACTGTAATCTGTGCATGGATTGCCATGGCTCAGACCTGTGTCCTCATGTGTAACTTCCTCAAATCAGCTTCCTGTTGTGTTATCTGAGGAGCTGAGGAAGCACTTGGAATATAGTAGCTAAAATTGGCAATGGCAGATGTAATAGTGCAGGAAAAGCCATAGGGATATGCATGGATAGTTAATGCGGCCTTAAGCAGCATGAGCTGGAAACTGGATTAACACATTACCCAAAGATATTAGAGGTAGATCTCTGAAACTAAACTAAAAAGCAATGCAAAGTTATTTAAATGTAATGACAGTTATTATACTGGGTTATGTTCCAGTTATTCCTTATTTGGTTTTCTTCTATAGGGCACAATGTTTGCATATAGCTACTGTTATCTTTGGTATAGGGAACTAAAGTAATTGGTATGTTTACCAGCTTTACCAGATCAGATTATTTATTATTAATAATAATAATAATGGTATACTATAATCACAGCAAAATTATTTAGCAGCATGCAAGCAAATGTAATTGGAAAAAAAGTATCTGAAAATACTTCAGCCCCCAGTACACCTGGAAAAATGTCTTACCAAGACCAAAACGATACAGAGTTAATAGGGATGCTTTCTGAGTGAGTCCTTACTTTCATAGGGCTGCTGTACCTCTGAGTTACTCATCATTAGATTATTACAAATATTCCATGTTTAATGGAGAAGTGGATATAATAAGCTTGCAAAAGCATAACCATCAATGCAGCCATAAATAATATTCAGCAATTTGAACATTCAATGTGAGATCTACTAAATTTAAAAACTATATTCAAGTCCTTCAATACAGTTTAAAAGATAATTGTGCTCTCACACAGCAGTTTATAGAAAAATAATGTCCCTTTTATCATAGCTGGAGATGGTTAGACAACTGGATTCCAACAGCCAGCTAAAAATGTCCTTAAATTGCACTTTATAATAGCATTCAATTCACCCATACTGATGAAAAATAGGCATGCCATTCACCCTGAATTCATACAAAATAATTACATTGCTTGATTTATCTTTAGAAGTAAAACATGAAAATATCAAAAATACACATTGCTAGTCCACTGAGGGTAATATTGCACCTTTAACATTCTTTTACAATGAATTGTTTTATAGTATTGCAAAACCTAAAAAAACTTGTTAGATACATTTTGCTTATTGTGAGGTGCAAATATCAAAGAACAAACACAAAAGTATTTGTTTTGAATAGCAAGCAAAGGGATACATTGAAATGAATTACCTTTTTCCCATGATATGTTACAGCTATGTTGACTGGTAACACAGCCAATTCACTAACTAATTAAATCCCATAGACCTCAATAAGCCCTAGGCTACCCCTTACTAAACAGAATGTGTCATATTGACTCTCAGTGAGATCACCAAAAGGAAGCCAGGAAATGATGGGGCTTCATGGACACTGTCAGAGAAGAGAATACATATATATATATATATGTATATATTTGTAGCTGTCTTGATGGCGGCACAACTGGTCTAGTGGTGTATGTTGTCTGGGTGCAAACAAAGCTCAAGTAGATGAGTATACACCAGAAGCAGGCTTGCACTCACAGATCTTGCAACAGAATATACTGTAACTGTGTTTATTAAACAACAATAGGAACTAGTGTTTTGCCTAGCACTCTAGCCTTTTTTTTGTTTAATAAACACAATTATATTGTTTTCTAAGACCTGTGAGTGCGAGGCTATATATATATATATATATATATATATATATATATATATATATATATAGAGAGAGAGAGAGAGAGAGAGGGGGGGTGACAATGGGGGGGGGGTCATGGAACACTTTTTGTATCTGTGTCCATGAGAGGCTAAGCATAGACTAAACAGATCCAGGCTAATCTAGTTATATGCATGTTCATGAAAACTGATGTTTACAGATAAATACTGTAGTATTATTATTATTATTATTAATAATAATAATAATAATAATATATATATTTCTATAGCACCTACTTATTTTGTAGTGCTGTAAAGTGAATGTGATTATACAACTAAATCACATGAATGACATACATAGAACATATGGAGGTGCATACATCACAATAAATATGGAGTTACATACCGTACATCACAACAGATACCGTACAAAAGGTGAGGAAGGCTCTGTGCAGAAACAGCTTACAATCTAAAGGGAAGGGAATGATACACAAGGTGTGGGAGTGGGCAAAATCCGAGTTAAGTGGGTGAGAGATGTGGTACTGTAGGTGGTATTGCATTGGGTAGTTAAGAGTGAGGGTAGGCTTCTCTAAATAAGTGCATTTTAAGAGATTTCTTGAAATCTGAAAGGTTGGGAGAAAGTCGGACAGACTGTGGGAGAGAATTCCAGAGGAGGGGTGCAGCCCTTGCAAAGTCTTGAGTGCATGTGAGGAGGTAATGAGAGAAGAATTGAGTAGCAGGTCAGTAGAGGAGAGTAGTAAGCGGTTGAATGAGTATATAGAGATGAGTTCAGAGATGTAGGGAGGGGCACAGTTATGAAGTGCTTTGAATGTCAGGGTCATTAATTTGAATTTAATACTGAAGGGTAGTGGAAGCCTAGCAGCAGTGTTAATTATGGACTGGAGAGGTGACAGTCTCTGGAAGGGAAGGCCAATTAAAAGAGAGTTACAATAGTCTAGACGTGATATGACGAGAGAGTGAATAAGAATTTTGGAAGCATCTAGGGTGATAAATGATCGTATTTTGGATATGTTCTTAGGTGGAAGTGACATGATTTAACAAGTGACTGGATGTGAGGAGTGAATGAAAGGGCAGAATCTAGGATAACCCCAAGGCCTGGGGAGACAGGGTGATAGTGGAATTGTTAACTATGATGGATACTTCCGGGATGTTACTGGTGTTAGTTGGAGGAAAAAGAACAATTTCTGTTTTGGAGAGGATTAATTTAAGGTAGTGTTGTGACATCCAAGTAGAGATAGTGGGCAGGCAGGATAAGACATGAGTTAGGAGTTCTGGGTTGAGATCAGGAGAGGAGAGATAGATCTGAGTTTTGTCAGTGTAGAGGTAGTAGTGGATACGAGCTGATTAATTTGCAGAGGGAGGAAGTATATAGAGAAAATAATAAGGATCACAGGACAGAGCCTTGAGGAACCCCAGCAGAGAAAGGTAGGGGGGGGTAGACACTGAAGGAACGATTGGTGAGGTAAGAAGAGAACCAAGGCTGTGTCACAAAGGCCAAGCAAATAGAGGGACTGGAGGAGGAGAGGGTGATCTACAGTGTCAAATGCAGCTGAGAGATCAAGCAGTATTAGTAGTGAGAAATTTTTGTGGGCTTTAGCTGTTAAAAGATCATTAGTTAGCTGGGTCAGGGCAGTTTCAGTGGAGTGTTGTGGTTTAAAACCAGATTGTAGGGGGTCCATCAGGTTATTGTCAGAGAGGAGTGAGGTTAGTTGGTTGTAGACTAGGTGCTCAAGTAGTTTAGAGATGAAAGGTAGCAGAGAGATAGGTCGGAGGTTGTCAAGATTGGAGGGATCAAGAGAGGGTTTTTTTCAGAATGGGGGTGACAAGAGCATGTTTTAGCTGAAATGAAAATAGTCCAGTTGAGAGCAAGAAATTAAATAAAAGGAATAGAAGGAAAGTTTTGAAGGAATAGGAACAAGCAGGCAGGTGGTAAGGTGAGAAGAGGCCAAAAGTTTTGAGACTTCCTCATCAGTAACAGGGGTGAAGGAGCACATGAGAGACTGGGGAGTGTGGAGGGAGGGTGGTGGAAGCCTTGGGGGGTTGAGTAGTGTAATGTCCCTTCTGATATGTCAATTTTGTTTTTGAAGTGCTCAGCAATATCTTGAGCAGAGACAGATGTGCATGTAGGGGGTGGAGAAGGGGAAAGGAAAGCGTTAAAGGTGGAGAAAAGTTGTGCTGGTTTTTTGGAAAGGGAGTTAATGAGTGAAGTAAAGTATGTTTGTTTGGCTTGGGAAAGGCTGGTGTTATAGGAGAAAGAAAACCTTGTACCAATCTTTGATACAATATGGAAAATGGATTAACTGAAGCTACTGAAAAATGTGCTCTGTGCCAGCCATGGTTGCTCTTTGTAGTACATACAAAGCTTATCCTCTTAAAGTCTTAAAATATAATGCAACTCACTCCCATCAAGCAACAGTAAACATATTGATGCATTTGACATTTCTACTGATTTACCCTGCTTTGAAGTCAGCCTTTCTCTTTTAAAGCTAATAATATTGTGCCAAGTGTTATCCAGAATAAGAAACCAATTCAAGCCCATAGTCTTTTTGTTAAAAATAACACCAAAATAAATAAAAGTATTCCAGATAAAGATGACTTGGAAAAAAATGCCTTTCTAATGTGCTAAAATTAGTTCCATCAACGGATAAACTAAGCTTTCTGTTTGGGGCCAAAAGGAGTGGAAAACCTTGTGGTTATGTTGTAACGTTTCAGTGGTTATTTCCAACCAGCTGAGTGCTGGACACAGGGTCTAGTAATATAACAGCACATGCTGACTGCACACAATGAGAATATAATATGGAAGGGAAAGTAACCAAGTTGGCAGGCTGCTGTGTTCTATAATGTCTCTGCACTTAGCAATATGGCTTATAATGTTATATAACTAAATTGACTCAATTAAAATAACTGATTTTTTTTGCAGTAGGAAGCATCTTGAATTAGGCATTGCCTTCTGGGATAACGTTGACACAATTGCTTTATATGAAACCTTACCCTGAACTAAATCATCATTAAAAAGTATCTTCAAACCAGTTCAGCTAGAAAACTAGTTTGTCAAAGTTTGTCATAAGCCATACAATTTTACAAAATACTTTTTACGTATTTTGGATTACTAAAATACTTTATCTGGTCCTTTATACCAAATCCCCTGCTATACCAGTAATATTTAATAAATCGGAGATTACAGGGTAGAGTACAAAGCTCAAAATTATACATGCATCTATACATTCTCCTTTATATTGCCACCTTACACTAATATGCCAAATCCCTTCCCTTAAGGTGTGAAGTAAGTACAGGACCCATGAGAAGCCTCAAGGAACCTTCAAGGCTTCTTTTTTATCTGTAAATGTAATTTGCTTATACGTGTGACCAAGGATGTTAACACACACCTGTACTGTTATAATTTATTGAAAGTTGCTTTTACTCTGGGATACTGAATTGTAGCAGATTGTGTGCAAATTTTGCAGCTCACTCTTGTCTGAATTCTTTTAGACCATTTTTTAAGTAGAGAACTTAAAACATATCCCACTGTCCCTAAGGAAGTTATTTTTTTTTTTAAATTATCACTCTTTGAGGCACATTTATCAGGGTCAAATTTCGAATTCATGTGAGTTTTTAAAAACTCCCACTAAGTCGAATAAATTTGAAATTAAACTTCGGGGAATTTAAATGACCAGAAAAGGCTGCAAACATCTCCATGTCAGGAAGGCTGCAAACATCACTAAATTGACCCTGGACCATTGACTTAAACAGTAATTTGAATTCTTAAAGGGCCAGAGTACGATAAAACTCGAAAATCTAATTCAATTAAAAAAAAAAAAACTCGAATTCGAGTTTGGATAATTCCCTTGTCGAATTTGACAGTTTTGACCATGAAAAAAAATTGAAAATTAGAATTAGAATTTTCAATTCGTCTCTTCATAAATTTGCCCCTTAATATCTGCATTGGAGAAAGATAAGTAAAAAAGAAAGTGAAGGTACATAAGTATACAAGTCAAAGTCAGATGCTGGTTGAAGTCAATAAGAGAGTCAGGTGACTGAATTCAAATAGATATGGATGGTAAGATTAGGACAGAATTCCTGACCAAACTGAAAAATGGAACAAATGAATAAGAAGAAAATAAAACACACACATGCATTCACAAACAGACGAATCAAGAATTAATGGTGGAAAATACCTCAACATGTTGCAGAGCTCCTGCTCCTATTTGTTCATTTTCTTCTAATTCTATAAATGTCTGTGACATGTGGTTTTGGGTGCTCATGTGGTCTATTTGAAGTTTTAGTGTAAAAAGACAGGATATTAAAAGCTTATGAGTATTGTTAGGACTCCACTATTTATACATACAGCCAGAAATAGCTATGAATGGTGCAATAAAAAAAAGAATTCAATAAAAATATTTTGGTGAAAAATAGGACATATATGGAAAATTTAGCATGACAACCTAGTTCAAAGCACACACTTTCTAACTGAATGATACAATCTTAAAGGTATTATGATGAACAACCATTTATTGTAAAATGTAAGCTGTTTTTAAAATGAAAGGAAGTGTATACCCCATTGTCCAACATGAGTATGGCATGTGTAGGATATACTTTTTACCAGCTGTTTTAATCAGGAAAAATCTGGGGTGTTTGTCTTTTCTTGAGATAAATAGAGCAAACAGAGAAACTGAGGGTCCTCCATGTTTAGTCCTTGCGAGACATAGAATTCCTGCAAACAAAACTTTATGATGCTAGCTTTCTGTTCATGCCTTTGCTTTATCTAGGCTCACATTCCATTCTTTTGCTATTTCATTTATGGTACAGTTCTTCCTTATCATGGGGAATTTAGTTTCTCATCAGCATATCAATTTTGGCTCTTATATAAATTTCCAATTGGGTCTCTGGCTTCACCAACAGTTTTAGTTTCTAAACCTTAGCTGTCAGAGTATTCCATGTGAATGAAAATTTATGTAGCCAATAAAAGCCATTCTTGACTTGGAAATGAATACTGATAATTCCAAACTGCTGCCATTTTGTTTTGATAGTTGTTATAATTACTCCTTATTTATATAACATTTTGCTGTTCTTTGGGTCAGTGAAATAATTACACTGCATCTCTGATTGACAAGTGGTATATTGCTGTTTTTATATGATATGCATTTGCACAAATTATATATGTACCTGCACCATATGTTGGAATTCATCTAAGTAAAGGCTCCTTGAAACAATAAATAGTTTCTTTGTATGTTGATTAGACCTGCTTGTGCTAATTAGATGCATTAAATTCTTTACATATTAGACGTTGAAGAGAATAGATCTATACTTCTAAGAGAAGAGATCTATAGTAAAGATTAGATATATTCATATATTTACAGGATCATGTTAACCTCTTCTTTAAATATATATGCACAAAGAGGGTTCATTTTGGCTTCCTATCGTAGGGGGTGGATGGGTTGCATTGTTTCTTAATAAAAACTATAGGGATAATTTACCAATGGTGGGAGAGCTACAAAATCTGAAAAACGGGTGCAAAAAAAAAAAACAGGTGCAAAATATGTGTGCCACTGGGACCGGGCACAGGCACAAGTCCTTGCACCCTAAAATTGAGCAAAGGACCTGCACTTTCTACCTGAATACAGGACTTTAAGGGGCAGATTTACGAAATTCACGTGGAATGATCGAAGTTCGATCGAATACCGATCGTACTAATTTTTCGTATATTCGGATATGTAAATTTGGCTTCTTCGATCATCGAATATCGAATAGATCGAATGATCGGATATTCGATAATTCGATGATCGAAGGAATCAAAATTTTTAAATTATTCGACTGCCTACTTCGCCAGATTGAACCTACCGAATTGCAATAGAAGCCTATGGGAAACCCCCCCATAGGCTTCTGAGGCTAAGTCCTGCTCGAATACCATTCTTACGATCGTAACGTAACGTTCATTCAATTGTTCGAATCGTACGAATTTTTCAGACGCTCTAAGGAAATTTCAAGATTTTTTCGTACGAATTCATCGAGCAAAATTATAGCCTAAAACAATTCAATAAGCATTCGATGGCCAAATGCTTATCGAATTGCGAATTTGGTTGAGCTAATTTACGGGAATAATAGTAAATTTGCCCCTAAGTGTTTGGCACACCTCTACCCATTACCTTACCCATTACTTGTGTATCATTCAGACATGCCACTTAAAGGAGAACTAAAGCTTAACTAAAGAAGTAATTTATAACTTTTGTACATTATGCTTTGGGCTTTTATACCAAACTAAGGCAACCACAGCCCTTTAGCAGGGAAGATCTGTGCCTTCAAAAATGTCCCAGTAGCTCCCCATCTTCATTTCTGCTGATTCAATGTACTTGATCTGTGCTCCTGTCACTGAGCTTAGGACTGATTCAACATATAAAGTACACATATAGAATATAAATGTGACAATATAAATCTGATTAGTAATTCATATAGGTAATTATTGCAGAGAAACAATTAGCATGAGAACATACATGTAACAATAGTGCTAAAGAGCAAAGGGGCAAATAATTAAAGTGGAAAAAAATGATTCCTTTAGCCAAACATTTTTTATTAACAATAGCTTTTGTGACTCTGGAAAGAATTTAATTACCTCATCTACAAGAGGAGAAAAGTGTGCATCAGTGCGTATAATAAATCTTCTTACTAAAAATTTTTTTGTGTGAAAACAGTATATTCATTTTTGTTTTGTTTCATTACATGTCCCCTAAAGTGGCCTGCTTAGTAATGCACTCTGACAGGAATGTAACTACTGAATTTAGGAGTCTGCCTTAATAATAATATCAGTGCTTACGAACACTGAGAGGCAAATTTACTATTATTCCCCAAAATTAGCTCGATCATATTCGAAATTCGATAAGCATTCGACCATCGAATGCTTATGGAATTGTTTTAGGCTATCATTTTGCTCGCTATTCAATTTCTCGATGAATTCGTATGATCGGATACCGATTGTTCGATTTCACGCAAAAATCGTAAAATCTCCTTCAAACCTATGAAAATTTGTACGATTCAAACGATCGAACGCTTTGATCATATGAATGGTATTCTAGCAGGACTTAGTCTCAGAACCCTATGGGGGGTTCCCATAGGCTTCTATTGCAATTCGGTAGGTTCAATCTGGCGAAGTAGGCAGTCGCACAATTTTAAAATTTTGATTCCTTCGATCATCGAATGATCGAATTATCGAATATCCGATCATTCGATCTATTCGATCTATTTGATAATTCGATGATCAAAGAGGCCAAATTAGAATATCCGATTTTACGAAAAATTCGTACGATCGTTATTCGATCGAATTCGATCGAACTTCGATCATTTCACGTGAATTTCATAAATCGGCCCCTGAGTCTCATCAAACTTAAAATACATGTAGAAACAGAACTTTCAGAAAGAGACTTTGGAGTTAATTTTCCAGCAACTTGGACATTGGACTGCTTCCCATTTCTCAGTGGATGTTTCCATTTTCTGCCATTTCTACATCCCCTCCTTTCCCCTCCCCACCTTTAACTTGGAATCAGGTCTGGTAAAAAGTTACAAGCATACAACAAGAACCATCTGAAAAAGGCTAGTTGTTTAAATATAAAAAGATATATCTGTATGTGAAGGACAGTCTTTTTATAACTTCCCCTGAAATAGAGACTCCTCCCTTAATTTAACTTAATCTCCCCCACTCTGTATGTACTGTACTATTTTTCATTTACAATAAAACAGTGCAAATGGGGATTTATTTGCTGTTTACGATTAAAGTAAGATCTGCCAATGCATACACATTCTCTGTGCAGTTTAATTACATCATACTACACAAAAGAAAAGACAGTTTGAAAATTAAAAGATGTAATGCCCCCTTTATAAAGTGCTAGGTACAAGGGCTTGAGAAAGAAGAGCTGCAAACTTGTTGCCCTTAAAATGTCATATATTATATATTAGCACAGACCCCAGGGATCAGTGGTGCAATTGAACATTGTTTTAACTACAGGGCTCTGGATGTACTTGATATTTACAAGCACTCCTACTGGCTTCATGGGCCATCCACATGGATATCCATTACATTGTTGGTGCAATTTACCACAGCCAGCAGGTACAGTCTGGGCACAAAGAGATTCAGCGAACAGAGCTGGGTGCTACAGACCACTGGCCATCAAACTGTAATTTTGCAATTTGCAATTCACTCCTTGCCCCAGTCCAATCAATTTTGCAGCATCATTTGCTAAAATGATTAATTGGTCAGTTGAGGGGTTTAACTTGATGGGCTTCTATCAACCCAATTTAGCTATGAGTGAATGCTCTTTAGTGGTCCAGTCTAAATACTGACCTACTGTAGCTGAATATTGTTTTTTTCAGGTGTGAATGTACAATGTATTATTTTGCTTTCATACTATAGGGGTAATATGTGGTGTTTGTGCAAGGGGCCTGTATGTGTCACTATGCACAAGATTATACTGTGCATACACAATACTTTCTATACTCCTTAGAGTGTTAGAGTTCAGGTTACTGTTGATGTGTAATGGGTGCATGAACCTGCTAATAAAGCAATGTTATACCTCATCCTCAGCTTCCAAAACATAACACTATGTGCACTCTATCTCCCCAAAAAGCTGAACAATACAGTGAAGTTAAATTATATAGTTCCCATCCTGCATGTACATGTGAAGATTCAGGGTATAATACAGCAAAAAGGCCTAGGCACAGGCATAACAGTGATTTAATAGCCTTTAATGTACAACAACTAATAGCCGCCAGGTATTAGAGACATATTTATTGCACTGAATTGAATTGGTTGTCTGTGCGAGCCACTGACATCATCCTGACATCCCCACAAAGGGCATTTACAGCACTCAACACAAACAAGTCATATCTAATTAATACCTATCACTTTGGCACAATAAGAAAGCTAAGCAGCTATTATCAATCAGAAACTTGTGATTCTAACCATTTTCCATATCATCAGCTTCTGATACCATGTAATGTTTATTGACTGTGAGGTTTAACCTATTCATAAAGAAACAGGAGATATTTTTACTGTAAGGATTCTGTATTTTCTATCAGTCCAGCACAATTCAAGATGGATGCAGGACCTCCCACATCAACAAGTTACACTCTTTCATGTATAAAGCATTATCATGTTATAGCGACACCTAGGGGCAGATTTACTAAATTCACATAAATTCACGAGTGATTAGAATATTCAATCGAATTTTCAAAAAGATTCGAATTTCGAATATGCAGATTAGGAAAATTTGACCAAATTCCACCATCGAATAGTCTAATTCGAATATTCAAATTTAATTTTATTAGAATATTCGAAAATTCGATGGTCTAATACTTCCCCTTTAAATTTTAATTTGACCACCTACTACCAGATTAAACCTACCAAAATGGGGATCATTCCCTAAGATCGAATATAAAAAATCCGATCGATTGCTAAAAAATCGTTTGAATATTCGATTCGAATTTGATTCGAATATTTGAACGAATTATCAAATTTTCTATATTCGATCGTTCGATCATTCGAATCGCGATAAAATCTTTCGAATTCGAAAGTCGAATTCGTAGGATTTTACCTCCCCACTATTCATTGGTCGAATTTCGAATTTTTTTATCATTCGAAATTCTACCAATAGTAAATCTGCCTCTAGTGTGTGCTAGTTATGTTATATGGGATCTCTGATACCAATGTGGAACACCACTAAAAAACATATGTCCTCATCTACAACCCCTTTCCAGTACAAAAAACTGTCACAGAGAAATATATGGAATATTTTGTTATTGGGCATGTTGAAGAAAAGTATTGCTCCATGCACAATGTATTCGGTTATATACATGACATCCCTTAGAACAGGGATCCCCAACCTTTTGAACCCGTGAGCAACATTCAGAAGCAAAAGGAGTTGGGGAGCAACACTAGCATGAAAAATGTTCCTGGGGTGGCAAATAAGTGCTGTGATTGGCCATTTGGTAGCCCCTATGTGGATTGTCAGCCTACATTGAGGTTCTGTATGGCAGTGCACCTGGTTTTTATACAACCAAAACTTGTCTCCAAGCCTGGAATTCAAAAATAAGCTCCTGCTTTGAGGCCACTGGGAGCAACATCCAAGGGTTGAAGAGCAACATGTTGCTCACGAGCTACTGGTTGGGGATCACTGCCTTAGAATATGAAGCAGCAGTAGAAATAATATAAATATCTGTACAGTGCTTTATTTCTTGTGGGCTGATTAAAGGTAGGTGTACAGTTGATCAAGGCAAATAAACACCTAAATATAAACGTATTAAACAATAAAGGCACATTTGTTTATTTAAATTAAAACATCTCTGTCCAATACAAATTCTAATTACTTGTCATATCACTCTGGTCTTGCTTTTGTCTCTACTGAATGCACATTCCAATCCATCCATTTCATTGCTCTCCACTTTGTTCTCCCGAATTTAAGACAAATTTACTTCAGAATCATTGTGAACTTTTACCTCAGCTTACAGTAGATACTGTACAACCATTGCATTTATAAGTATAATTGCAGTTTTTATGTCTCTGCTGAGTGTTCTGCTTTTGAAACAATGAAGCAGATGTTGGCTTTCTTCCAGCCAAGACTCCAGTTCCAACAACACCTTCCATATTTTTTCAATCAGTGGCATCCCACAACCAATGGCATGTTGGGAGTTTCCTGTGGTTATAGAAATTCTGGGGTTTCTGAGCTTTTTGTGTATGTTTTTTTATTAAGGGGAATTATCGGCTTTATATTGATCATCAGAATTGCAAATGAAACCAGAGACAAGTCCTGTCTCCTAGGTATTTACCCTAGCTGATTGCTGTCTGACCACTGATAGTCAGTGCCATAGTAATAATTGATTCAATAAAAAGTGAAAAACAACACTATGTTGAAGGATGGCTAGTATCACATAAAAACAGGTTTTTGAAGCTTAGTCATTTTTGAGGGAATTGCCGTCTAAACCTTAGCAATTGTTACATTCATTTATGCTTATAGTGGCAGTACCAGGGTACTATAATACTAGTTTATGTTAGACTGATGATTATTAATCAAAAAAAAATATCTCTGTAAAGTTTTTGGGGGTATATAAATAAAGTATGATAATAATTGTATTTGAAGGGCATTTTGGACAAATGGTGACATTAAACTTGACTATGATTCCTGTCCTTAGATCGCTCAACAGTTAATTCTATGTGACTGTAAATGACAAAAAAAGTTTCAAAAGGGTTTGTTTAAAGGGCAAGGAAAGGCAAAGAAATAAATTCCCATTTTTACTTTCTTTAATGAAAAAGAAAACTATCTCCAATATACTTTAATTTGTGTACCATTTTTATAAGAAATCTGACTGTACGCAGTGCAATTCTCCCTTCATTTAGTGCTGTGGATAGGAATTGTCAGACAGTCCTTAACTTCTGGCAGGGAAACAATCATACAGCAGTGGGAGCCCCTGCCTTACTTAACAGCCATGCAGAACTCAAGCAGCTTTGTTTTTGATAATTTATGAAGAAGCCCAGACCACACTGAGCATGTGCATGTAGTCTAGTCTTGCAAAGATGTACAGTATAACAAAGTTACAAGATGACAGCCAACTTTGGCCAACTTTGAAAGCAGAAATAATTTGTTTGATTAGGCTTGTGGTGCAGTAAGTTCATGTTTATGTTTAGTATACAAAATACAGCATTTCTAGCCTTATTCTATTTTACACTTTCCTTCTATCATCGAATGATTGAATTATCTAACATCTGATCATTGGATCTAGTCGATAATTCGGTATTCGTTGATCGAAGAGGCCAAATTTGCATATTTGAATATCCGAAAAAAACATACGATCGGTTTTCGAACGAATTTGATCGAACTTTGAATCCTTCACACGAATTTTGTAAATTTTCCCCATAGTGTTGCCCAGATATTTTTCTTTGTAAGTACTTAGTGATGGGCAAATCTGGGGCATCTCAAATTTTTTGCTTATTTCTCAGGAGATTTGCAAAACGGCAAAAAATTTGCAAACTGCCGCCGGCATCTTGTTTTGGACACGGGCGTCCATTTTTGCCGCACATTGCTGGCGTAAAAAAAAAAATGGACGACGGTGTCCATGTCCAAAACAAGACTTCAGTTAATTTTAGCCAGATGAATTTTTACTGGCATTTTGCGAATGTAAACTGGAGAGCTGCTGAATAAAAAGCGTATGCCCAGAAAAAAAAACTGAAAATAAAAAGTGAAGACCAGTTGTAATTTGTCTCAGAATATCAAACTCTTTAACATACAGTATTAATTAAGAAGTAAAGTTTAACTAAAGAAGTAGGCTAGAAATATTGTACATTATGTATTGGGCTTCTGTACCAGCCCAAGGCAACCACAACCCTTTAGCAGTAAAGATCTGTGTCTCCAAAGATGCCCCAGTAGCTCCCCATCTTCTTTTCTGCTGATTCACTGCACATGCTCTGTGCTGCTGTCACTTACTGAGCTTAGGGATTAACTCAAAATATACAGTACACATAGAACATAAATGTCACAAATAGTAATTAATACATTACTACATGGCAGCACAGAAACCAGTGCAACTAACATCAGAATTTAATAATCAGCTCTGTAGCATCAGCTTATATTACAGACAAACCTCATTTTCTGCTTGATAATTTGTGACAATCCCTAAGCTTAGCTTCTCAACAGCTGCTCAGAGCCCACTGAGCATGTGAGTGTTGCAGACAATTTCCTAGATGGTGAGAAGCTGAAACTTTAGGCTGGTGCAATAAGTTCAGTATATAAAATATAGCATTTTTAGCCAAATTAATTTTTAGGGTTTAGTTCTGCTTTAAATGTAAATTTTAAGGTGAAGAACCCATTTATAACCACTAAAAACCTAGAACAAAATATAGCTACATTCTGTCAGATATATTGGTTTTGGGTGCTTTGGCACCTTCCCTACTAAGTGACAGGTATACTGTACCTACTAGATGTTTCAGATAATTAAGTTGTGTATGATCATAAATTAATGACAGAGGTTTGTGAAGAATCTTACATTACAAATGAACAAAATGTGATACTTTAATGTCCATAGTTTGCAGTGTCAGCAATTTGGTTTCTAGGTTACAAATTACCCTAGCAACCCTGCATTGATTTTAATTAGAGACTGGAATATGAATAGGAGATGGACTGAATAGAATGATAAGTAATAAAAAGTGGCAATAACAATACATTTGTAGCCTTACAGAGCATTTGTTTTTAGATGGTGTCAGTGACCCCCATTTGAAAGCTGCAGAGAAACAGAAGAAAATTGCACATTATTAAAAAAAACTATGAAAAATAAATAATGAAGACCAATTGAAAAGTTTCTTAGAATTGGCCCTTCTACAATATACTAAAAGTTAACTTGAAGGTGAACCACCCCTTTAAGGCAAGGGTCGAAGTTCAAATTCATGTGAGTTTTTTAAAACTCACATTAACTTCCATAAATTCGAAATTGGACTGGTCAAAAATTATTTTTAAAATCAAACTTTTTCATATTGAAAAGACAAATGCAAAATTGTATCTGAAGGCATTCTAAAGGAAGGAATATAGCTGTACTGTGATAATCAGTAGCTTTGCATAATATGGAATAGATTGATAAATAGATGCCTTAATAAAGAGAGCATTTTATGTACAAAGTTAGACATTAAAAGATGATTTTAAATGGTGGAGGAAGCATTGGTACATGAAAAGCACAATGTAATGAGTAGCTCCATACAGCAATTCCATACAAGATAACAAAACACATAAGGCATCCGAGTAGATCATAATGAAATGAACAAAATAGAGGATTTATTTTCAGGGATTTCCATTGGAAGGAGTTAATTTGTCCAGTGCTTTCCCTTGCCCTATCTTTGTTTAGAATTATATCGTTTGCAGCAGGGAAAGAATGATCTACCCCCTTAACAAAGCAGACACTCAGTAGGATTGTTTTGGCAGTTCCCACAGCTGGCCTGACTCAACTCTGTATTATGTTAACTTCTGCTGAGTTGTGTATATATATATATATATATATATATATATATATATATATA
>CM044438.1:72612523-72661836 GCA_024363595.1 Xenopus borealis
TTTTTTTTTTTTTTTTTTTAAAACAAACTTTTTTCACATGTATTGCCACTAACATACCACAATAATGGCAGTGTGGGCCATACAAGGAAGTAGACATTCAGGAAAAAGGATCAGTGATTGCAAGCAGAAAAAGGAGAACCTTAGAGATAGGTTGCTGAAATCCGCACAATATTGGCCCCAACATTACACAAATGATAAGTTAATGCAATGATCCCAAAACTTGCAAAAGTTAGCCCTTATATTTCTAAACATTATTCAAAAGCATGGTATTAAAATATGTATATAGTATTTTTCCTTTACAATGAAAGGACCTACATTTTCTGTATCTGCATTTTATTTTACATACAAGATTTACAGTTCTACCAATGCATCTTGGTCCAGTACAGGTTGCCATCATCTGACACCAAATTCTCGGATGTTCAAAAAGGCAGGTGTCTTTAGTCTTCTGACACCAGATAGGTTTACTGGCAAGTCCAACCCAACACCTGGAGCTAAGGTTGCCACTAGGGTTACCACCTTTTCTATAAAAAAATACCAACCTTCCTATATATGTATCTTTTTTCCCTATTGGTAACATTGGGATCAACCATTATTTTTACTGGCCAGGTCTAGCTTTCCACCTTTTGGCCCAGACAGGGGGTGGTCCATGATGCAATGGGGGTGGGGCTATGATGCAATGTGCGGGACATGGCATATGGGGTGTGCTGCTATGACATGGTGATTGGCAATTGGCCTATTGCTGTGTCAGTCATAGGGAATCCTTTCCTAATTTGGAAAACCGGGCAGGCAGTTTTGACTCAAGCAGCCCTTCAAAAAAACGGGCTGTCTCGGTCAAAACCAGACAGATGACAACCTTACTTGGAGCCTATTTATTATGCTGTGTAAAAAATGGAGAGAAACATTACCGGTGATTTTGCCCATATCAACAAATCAGCAATTACATTTCAACAAACAAAAATATCTAATTGGTTGCTATGAGCAAGCTCACTGGTAATGCTTCACTCCACTTTTAACACAGCATGATAAATAGGCCGAAGATGTGAGGGATGAGGTGCAAGGTAACTGTTATGTCTCCTTTTTCAACATAGGAAGTTTAAACAAGAAAATAACACACATTCAAGGTTCAGTTTCAAGCACATGCAGACATGTAAAAAAATAAGTATCCTATAAACAGCGTGAAGCATGAATCATGCTTATATGGATGGAATATCTTGGATTTCTGGCTTGCAGCCTTCTTCCAAGGCTGCTGTTTCCTCCCCTATGCCCAAGGTATGAACATCTCCCAGGGACTGTGCTTCCTGTTGAGAGCTTCCACCTTCACTGCCAAGTGCAGCAAACCAGGAGTGTCAGGATTTGTCTGGCCAGCAGCTTAAGCCCAGTCCAAGCATATCCTCTTTAGAAAGGGCAGCCACATACAGCACCAGCGCCTTGTTAAAGCCTTTGACAGAATCATAGACATCTACTATTTGGCATATTTATAAGGACAAACATTAAATAAAATAGTAATAGAACAGAAATATTAAAACAATACACAGGTTGACTACTGTTATTTTATATATATATATATATTTCAAGCAAGTCTTTTTTATTTCCTAAATTATTTCTCAATAGGTATGCTTTGGCGAATCTTTCACTCTTAATAATCAGAGTCTTCAACACAGATATGTTTGTTTACAATCAAGTGAAATGTTCCTCTACCAGTTTGGTAAAAGGAAAGTACATATATATATATATATATATATATGTATATGCACCCAGGTGCATGTGGACTTCTGTTAGTTAGTGCAAGTTAGTGCCAGTTTTCTTTATGCATGTATAGATAGATAGACTTTAAAAAAAATCCAGAAACACCAAGATATTTTGGTAAAAAACAAAGTGCATGAATAGCCAACATTATGTTTCAGTGCCAACTGGACCTTTCTCAAGTTGGGATTGAAACATTAACTTGGCTGTTCATGCAACTTCAACTACTCTTTGTTTTTTTTCACAAAATACTGTATCTCAGTGTTATTGGTCTTTTTGGTATTTAAATTGTTTACCGTGCACCCAAGGCAAATAATATAGCAGTGTGCTACCCTCAGATCCTCGGGTTATTTCATCTATCTAGTATCTAGCTATTATCTATCTATCATCTATATATGTATCTAGCTATCTATTCATCAGAGCTGGGCCACACCGCCAGGCGCCCTAGGCAACCTGGCCTGCATCGGTGCCGGCGGGGTGCACACATACTTGAAGTGACGCCGCCACGTTGCACAAGATGACACCAGCCCGCATGCGCAGAATTGCCAATTGGCGAGCGAAGGCATGTAGGCACCAGAAGAAGATGGAGAGTGACATCATAGGTTACCAACATACATGCCAATAAGCTGATGACTTGGTCCAGAGGGGCATATCGATTTTACCGGTCTCACTGTTTGTCCATTAAAACTATTGTTTATATTTGCACCTTCTATCTACTCTCTATGCCACTGTAGCCAATAAATATTCTTGGTGGCTAAACTTAAACTGACTTCAATGCAGAAGTTGAACAAACTTTATTCACACTTTATTCTCACTACATTTAGATAACACTGGTTGCACATTTTAATTACTAACCCTATATATTAAGAGCAAAGAATATCTATATATATTTCATCTCATGTACAGCACTTGCTGCTACAATACCTTGTCCAATGGAAACAGGGAATTTGACAGCTTTACAGTAATCACAATTAAGCACACATACCTGTGATTTAGCGCCAAGCACAGCATTCCGGCTCTTTTTGGAGAGCTGGGACTGTGTCCAGGGAAGGAAATGCCTAATATTTGACATATACAGTGGTGCTGGAAAAAGCTGCCTAAAGTACTGTAGGTCCAATATGATTACATATTTTTGCAATGCACATGCATGACTAGTTTAAACCATCTTAGCCAGGATATTTTTTCAGTTCAACATGAGGCTTGTGCTGAACATACATTTTTGCATATTGTTTTATTTTTTGAAAAAATTTATTTTTTAATTTCTTGAGTTAAACAGGGAAACTGAAGCTACTTCATGTTTGGTCCTTGCATGCTAGATTAGATTAAATTAGATAATTCGATTTTCAGTGCACACATAAACTCCTGTATAATGGACTGTTTATCTGTGTACTGGTAGATATGCAGAAATGCAGAAAGAGCACATGGCTTTGCTTTCTTCAGTCGTAGGAATGCTAAATTCAGTGAAAAATCTTTTGACTTCGAATATCGAAGTAGAAGGATTTTCATTTCGATGGTCAAATTTCAAAGTATTTTCTACCTCGAAATTTGACCCTTAGTAAATCAGCACCTCAGTGCCTTTGACCAAATATGTGCAAACTGCAGTAAGTAAATGGTTATAAACAAGCCTGAAACCTGGTAAGTACAGTAAAGAACACTTTATAAAGCCTCCTGCTGACCCATATATCAGTATCTTAATTTAGTTATTAAATATAGGCATTTCTGGAAAAGGATGAAACCAAAACTCTTCCATCTTCCATTCAGCCAGAATAAACGGAGAAATGTCTGCAGCTGCAAAATTCCTGGAAAGAGATCTGAAGATCCCTGTTTTGCTCTTTGACCTTCTGCTTCGTTTTTGATTGTAAGCTCTAATAAGCACAACTCCGAGGCACTGAGGTTACTTTAGCTATACTTTTGCAGAGATGATATTCGAAAAGCAAAGCATTTCTGTAGAAAATTGGTTCCTGCAATGCCAGTATTTTCTCTAGTGTGAAACTAGTCAGCCATGGGGGTCAAAATTATATACAGGGATGGTAACCCATAGACTCAATTTTATCCATATAATCTACATTTTTTTAAATGATTTTCTTTTCTCCGGTACTAATAAAATAGTATGTTGTACTTTGTCCAAACTAATATATAATGAATTAATTTTGGAAGCAGAGCCAGCCTGTTGGGTTTATTTAATTTAATGCTTACATGATTTTCTTGTAGACTAAGCGGCAGATTTATCAAGGGTCGAATTTCGAATTTAAAAAATTGGAATAGCGACCATCGAATTCAAAGTAGTTTTTCGATTGAAAATGGTCCGTTTTCGATCGAATAGGTGCATGTTCGATCGCATTCGAATTGTTTGAATCGTACGATTTGAATGATTTCACCCAAAAAAACTTAGATATCTCAAAATGAAGCCAAAGACTTCATAAAGGTTATAGGAGGTCCCCCATAGGCTAAAACAGCAATTTGGCAGTTTTAAGGTGGTGAAGTGTTGAATTTGATTTTTTTTAAAGAAACAGTACTTTGAGTTTGAAATGGTCGAATTTAACAATGCAAATCAATTTTTTTTCTATTTGAATCGAACTTTGGTCTATTGAATAGTCGAAGTACCCAAATAACTTTGAAATTCTAATTTTTTTTAATTCGAATTTTCACTTGACCCTTGCTAAATCGGCCCCTTAAGGTATGAAAATCCAAATTACAGAAAGATCCGTTATCTGGAAAGCCCCAAATTCTGGACAACAGGTCCCATACTTGTAGTATAGCTCCTAACATTTTAGAAATAGAAAGAGGGACAAAAAAAACATATTTTAGACCACACCTGTTTTTATGGGCACACCCCCTAATTACCATGTTCATTTCATAAAATTTGGCAGGTTATTAATGTTTGAACCCATTTCTGTTTTTTTTTTCTGTTTTTATGTGTTATTACAGTTTTGCTTAAAAAGGTGAAATGCTCTTTAAGTTGCAAGTCACATTTTCCCCAAGAGACCTGTTTATCTTACAATTGTTTCTTTGCTCACCTTTTATTGTTACAAAAGTCTCTAAGTGCACCTGCCATGTAGTCTGGGCTCTCTGCCAAAAGCCAATTAAGTTTTAGACACGTTGTATCCTTTTTCTAGTTGTTCAGTACAGGATATCATAGAGAAAGTAGCAACACTTCAGTAACAATCCAGGTTTGTGGGTTCTGCTGTCAAAATCGTGACTGTCCCATGAAAAACAGTACAGTTGGGAGGTATGCTGTATTATTGTTACATTATCCAACAGGTTACTAAATGTGCACATCACATATTGCCCAGGTGGAACAACTTTGTAGAAAATCTTTAGCTTAGCAGTGTGCATGTCTGATTTCAATGCTTGCGGGTTGCTGGATAGGCCTGACTATTATGCACGTCTTATCTTATATAGCATCGACTGTCCTTTACTCACTAACAGTGCACTTGGCTAGCAGCACCCACGCAGCCCTCCCTCCTGCTGGTGAGTTACAGAAGCAGCATCAGCCTGTCCTAAATTCAGCATATTATTCTGCCTATCCTGCCTGAAGCAGCTGTACAAAACACTCCTTCTCCCCTTTGTTGGCAAGAAAATGGGGCCCCCGGAGAACCAGAAAAGAGCATCAAGCCAGATCGTATGGCCGGCAGCCGGCTGTTAATTCACATGCTAAATACAGAGGAACAAAAGGAAAGATAATAGTTCGAAGAAGAGTCAATGAATGCCACTATAAATAGGCTGCTGAGAAAGGGTGATGTCACCCATTTACATAAGTTGGCATTTAAATCAAATTCTTTTCTGTGCAGAGCAGAAATGGATACAGAGCAGCAGGTCATACATTATTTGCAAAAGGAGATTTTATGCATTGTAACTGAAAGTGTCCTATTAACCTCGTCTTCCTCTGTGAATGCATACGTCCTATCACACTGATTACTGGCAATCATTGCATAAGCTGTAATATTAATTCTGGGGTGGACCACAAGTAAGAGGCACAGTGTGCTTACTTTTCAAAATTATACCGGAGGCCCAGATTTAGTCAAGTAAAAAAGACAGTATGTGTGGTTTTCTTAGCAAATGTTATGCCGATGGAGTCAGATTTTTCTTTTTGCCTTGTAGATAAG
Organism: Xenopus borealis; assembly: GCA_024363595.1. Classification (NCBI taxonomy): domain Eukaryota; kingdom Metazoa; phylum Chordata; class Amphibia; order Anura; family Pipidae; genus Xenopus; species Xenopus borealis. The sequence goes on from CM044438.1 coordinate 72,618,373, forward strand.
TTACATAGTTACATAGTTAAATCGAATTGAAAAATGAATTGAAAATCCATCAAGTTCAACCCCTGCAAATGAAAATTTATAATTCATACACACACTTTTGGCTTCGAGGGCCACATTAGAAGAAGAAAAATTGTCTGGGGGCCACACATGAAATACATAAACACTTTTGATTTGTAAAAGTAAAGAAAATACACAAAATAAAAAAACTACAACACCAGTTGGATGACCAGATGGAGATATACACTGGAATATGGGACACCTGGACATTAAATAGACTTATTATTATATTATTATTACTAACTGGGCAATGGGAAGAGTCCCCCTCCTCATATATCCTTTGCAACATGACGTTTTCTTGGGAACTGAGTGTTTCAAGCTGGGCCACATTCATATCCATCCTGGGCCGCATTTGGCCCTCGGGCCACAGTTTGGACACCCCTGTTATATATAGACTACCCTTGTCAACTTTCTTTGAGCACCACTAGCACAACCAGCCAAGCCCGGATTTACAAACTAGCAGCCCCTAGGCCAATTTTTCTCCTCGCCCCCTTCCCCTACCGGCTCAGTCCCCCTCCAATGACCCCGCCCCTTGCGGTTCTGCCCCTTCTGGTTCCATCCCTCCCCTTCCGGTTCTGCCCCCTCCCCTGCCAGGCAGTGTCCTGTTCCCTTCCCCCTGCTAGAAGCCCTTCCGTCCCCTTCCTGCCCGTGCGTGCGCTCTTAGGCACACACGCGCAACTTTATTTGTTGGCCACAGCACTGGAGACTGATGTGCGTCTCCAGTGCTATTAACTAATAGCATTGCGGCTGGGCGGCATGCTTCTCAAACTCTGCCGGCCTTGCCACAAATCCGGGCCTGCAACCAGCAGCACATCTCAGGACCTAATCTAGTCTAATGTGTACTCAAGAAAAAAAAAATGCCAAAGCCAACGTTTATTAATTCCCATGTGAATGTACAGTCAATGTGAATCGTTCACTTCAGCGCTGTAATAAAAAAGTTTTTATTCGACCATTAAAACATATCGATGAGTTTCTCTACAGGAGGACAGTGCACTTATCCACTGAGGAAGGGAGCACGAGGCTCCTGAAACGTTTGGTTATATTCCACACATTAAAACTTTGGAGGTACTTTAAGTACACCACCCGCATTGGCATCACGTCTTCATTATTTTTGTTTCTTTACAGGAGATCGACATCAGGATGTGTCGCAACTCTTTTATTACAACGCTGAAGTGAGCGTTGTGCTGTGAGTACTTTCTACTATAGAATTATATATATATATATATATATATATATATCCAATAGAATCCACACTGACACTTCAAGTTTTTATTTTTAAACAAGGACTGACGTTTCGGCCGACCCATGTGAAAACGTCAGTCCGTGCTTAAAAATAAAACTAAAATTTTAATTAGTAAGACCTGTGAGTGTGGATTCTTCTGGATATATTTAGTGTATTTTGCTGTCTCTGCACCTAGGCACCTTTACTGCGGTTATCGAGAGTGCCGGTATCAGAGTGACGAAAAGGCTGCCTCCCATAGACTCCATTATAATCAAATAATCTAAAATTTTAAAACTGATGTACTTATTCTCTGTAATAAAAAAAAGTGGCTTGTATTTGATTCCAACTAAATATAATTAATCCTTATAGGAGGCGAAACCAGCCAACCAGATTAGTGATGGGTGAATCTGGGGCGTTTTGCTTTGCCAAAATTTTGTGCGATGCGCCAAACACCGCCGCATCTTGTTTTGGACACAAGCGTCCATTTTTAGACGCTGGTGCCCATTGCTGGCATCGAAAATGGGCACCGGCATCTAAAACGAGACTCCAGCGAAATTTCACCGTATATATATATATATATATATATATATATATATATATATATAGTATCAAGTACATTTTCTGGCCAGGGGGCTCCTCTGAGGCTGATGGCACAAGGAAAATATAATCTCTGCCTACCCTAAAAGCAGCCCAGCTCAATTTCAACTTCATTATTCTTTATGTCCGTAACAAGCAGGCTGCTGTTACAGTAACTCGTGTGGAAGAGCTTCATTCTTGCCAGCTTGTCATTTCTCACAAAGCACATAAATAATTTTTCCTGAAAGCATGTATAAGCACAGGTAGCGGTGGTGGAAGGAGGGGAGAGGGGGTGGAATTACAGGAACAGGATCTGAAGTTCCCAGAAAGAATATCTCTCTGTTAAACTTTCTCCAGGGGATCTCTCCTGTAAACTGTAAAAGCCCAGAGGCAACTAAAAAATGAAAAAAAGGAGTGAAGCAACTGCCAGATTGGAACTGCCACAAATGAAGAATCACACAGCTAATGTGCCCATATATTACATAACATGCTGTTATTCGTGCAATGTGAAATGACAGCTGAAATTAAAGAGATAATGGACTTAAAATAATGGCACCACTTTAATATAACATCCACAGATATTATAAACAAAGTCTATAAATTAATGATAAGGCTGGCCTTGCAGGCACATTTTTCAGTTAGCTTTTTGTTTTTTTAGCATCATCTTAAACAAGCTGACCTTAAACGACATTATTCTCTAGCTATCGTCTACTTTTTCTTTGCTTTGTCCATGGAACTACTAAAATATTCAATTATGGTGTGCTAGCATTCTTTAGAAGAAGTTGCTCTCTTCTGTAAAAAATTTTCATATTGTATTTGTGAAGACTGTCTCTTTCTGTTTCCTGTAATCTTCATTAATGCCTTCTGCATCTCATACACAGAATCCCTGGCTTTCTACACACCCACCCAGAGGCTGCCCCCCCCTTCCGCTCCGCGCTTCTAACTTGTAGCGTCGGAGCGGGTGGAGGAGGGGCCGCATTGCTAGTGCAGCGAGCGCTATTGCTCAATGCTCTAGAAGAGCCGAATTTCCATTTAAAAAAAAAAAAAGAAATTTGGCTCTTAAAGTTACCAGAGGCGGCTTTTTGCCGCCCCTGGTAACTGGCCGCTCCGTGCCGCCTGAGGTAAGATTCTCACCTTGCCTCATGGCCTGAGTGGCCCTTCACCCATCCTCTCTGTTAATAGGTTCTCATAGTTATTGCCAATTATTTGTGTCTTAAGGTGTCCATACACGGGCGGATAAAAGCTGCCGACAGCAGCTTCCCCGATCAATATCCTGGTGAAAGTCGGCCAGATGTCAATCAGGCAGGATTAAAAATCCTGTCGGATTGCGGCTGCATCTGTTCGTTGATGGTACAAATCTTTGTTTCACATCCCTTAGAGCTCTGGTGACATCCTAATGCAGAAACAAATGCACAGGGTAGACATGAGTACTAATGGCATGCAAATGGATGCAATGTCGCCTAATCATTGTGCCATTATCTTATATGTGAGCCCTATGAAATTCACTTAGGGGCAGATTTATCAAAATGTGAGATTATATCTTACAATAAAAATAAAGTCACTCACTTTCTATTCATTCCTATGAGATTTTTAGAAGTGTAATTATCAAATGGTGAACTCAAAATTGGAGCTCTAATCTCACATCTTAATAAATCTACCTCTTAGACTGCCCTTCTAAAAATGTTTCCCCTTTAGCAGCTTTTTGAATGGAAGACAATAGCCCCAGAATCGCTGAATATCAACTTCAATGGTAATTTTTTGAACCAGTGCATTCAGGCAACTGTCACTTGGAAACACTGTCCATTAACTGCCAGTTAGATCAATGGAGAGATTCTAGATCTTTTGCCTGTGAAGCTATTAAAGACCAAGTGCCAAAATGCCTGCAAATATGTCCTGGGCCATTTCCCTAACATAACACATTACATACAATAAAGTACAATAAAACGGAATCATTTGCACTTTTAAAGCAAGCAAGGCAGCCAGTATAGGCACACTAAGTACACTGGGAGACTAAGTGACTTTCCCAGGGTATCAAGGAGTTGCCAGAGGGGAACAAACCAGGGTCTCTAGCATGAGATCCTACATCAATGGCTAATCACTTAAAGGAGACATATAGGATAAATGAAAAAACCCACATTTTGTAGGCAATTATGAGTAATACATGTTGTTGCTTTTACATGGTGTTAAAAATTCAATCCTTTAAAAATAGCTCCTTTATTGGAGCTCCCTATAGATGACCACTGCTCCCTATCTGTGTTTCAAATGAGGGGTGGGTGTGTCCTAACGGTACCTGTCACAGTAGGAGGGGGACAGCCAATCACAGCCCTGCAGTCACACAAGCAAAGACAGGCTTCAGTTCCCTATAAGGTGCTGCTAGCTACTGATTGGCTCCTGTCCTACAGTGCAATGAGCTGAGAGCCGCCGGCTCCCCTGCACAGCCTGGGAATTCAGAGAGCAGAAAGTGGTAGAGAAGGGAGGGATTATTAGGGATTTTACAGATTTATTCAATAAATCAGCCTGAAACACTACTTTTTTTAAGCACAATACTTCTAAATCTAAATGAGTATAATGCACTGGTACATTCTTATCTTTACACAATATGTCTCCTTTAAACTCTAGACCAACTCCTCCTCCAGCATTCTTACTTAAAATAGATTATATGTGTAGGATAAAGATAAATATCATGTCAGGTCATAATATTAATTTTCATTTTTGGTTTTATTGAGCATTTGATTGTTTCCCCTTAGAGCAATAAGGTCAACACCAGGAAAATATATTTGTACATAAAATATAATTGATTGCATGGTGGTTAAACTCAAACAATTGAATATTAAAAAGTAAATGGAAGGTGGAAAATCTTGAGTCTTGCAATCAAACCTTTTATTTCCCTTCCATGCAAACTAAGCATTCTTAGCAGACGTTACTGAGCAAATAGCAGGCCATGTCTGAAGTCTGAAAGTCAAGGCAGGTCAGGAGTGACTGCTACAAAGACAGACATGTGAAGGGTTTTAGATTAGAATCTCAATGATAAAGCCAGGATAAGCAGAGAGGATTGGCATTGAGGTGGAGGTCAGCACAAATGTAATAGCTGATATATAATATGGGTCAGACGGCCTAACATGGCACACAGGCTAGACACAGTTTAGGTAACTTCTCATATATTAACTCCTCTTCCATATGGAATGGGATTTGATTACATTGCCTTTGTGTCAAAGTGCCTAATGCACTAAAATCCTTTCTTTTGTAACCTGGAGCTTACATTTCACCTGAGGACATAAACCTGACACTTGTGACACCCCTTTTATATGGGTGATAGTAATGTGCTGCTTAGTGATTAGTGTTGCAGCATGTAAAATGTCCTAAGTGAGCCTTTCTCTGCATGAAGCAGCCAGCCTGATGCAACCCCTCCATGCTTTCCTTATCTGGGTGGAAGGGTGGGGTGCTGCATCCCTATTACTATCACTTTCCCATAGACTCAAATGGGACAAAAAATAAAATATGAGAACGTGTAAAAAAAATGTCACATGCAAAAGTCAAGGTTTTTTTTTTTGGAGGAAAACTTGATTCAAATTTGTTTAATTCGATCAAATTTTAGATGTTCTAAATTTTTCATAAATAAAATACCATTAATTGTGGATAAAACTGGATTTATTAACATTACTCTAAAATTCGACCTACTTACTGTACCTTTAATGGGCACATTTAGAAATATCCTGTTGCCATTGGAGCATGAGCATTTTCTTAACAAAAGGTCTTTTCTGTAAAGTCAGAGGGGGTTATTTACTAAAACACAACTTTTTCTCAGTTTATGTTTTTTGACCAAACTCAAATCCCCTTAATTTACCAAGAATTATTCTAGAAAAAAATCGACAAAAGACAAAATTACAGATGCAGTCACTTTGGATTGTGTGTTAAATGTGTCGTGACTTAACTCATCTATCCCATTTATCCCACTTAGCACAGAATATTGTGTCACAGCATCCCATCCAATTAAAGAGTTCACCATTGAAAACAATGGTGCTTTGGTATGCTAATGAAAAGGTTAAATGCATTAAATGAGTTAAGATAACTTTGGATAACACAGTTTCTTCAATTAGCCCTGAGTCACGACGCATTTAACTTACAAATCCAAGTGACTGCATCTGTATGTGACTTTTTTGCGTTGAATCGTGCAACTTTTTTCGAATTGTCATTCCACAAATTCAGTTGTGTCAAGTTTGTAAATAAGTAAAAAAACAGTCAAAAAACATGAAGTCAAAAACCATCTTTAAATGGTTAAAGGGATCTCTGCAGTGGACTTTTACATTAAATTCAACTGGTTTTAGATGCAGTATTTTCGGATTTGGATTTTTTGCTGCTTTGGGGGATACCGTAATAAATCTAAAAATAATTTAGTTTTTTTTCCCTCTAAAAATTCTATTTTTTTTTTAATAAAAATAAATCAACCAGAGAAACTCGACCATTTTCAAACAGACAGACAGAGTGCAGAACTGAACTTACAGTATGCACAGTGCAAAGTGGCTGAATAGGACACATATTACTGTATTCCATTGTATAGTAATGTATTGTACCAGAGCCTATGTTGTACTTTTGTTATTATCATTACTGTTTAAAAAAGCCTCAAGGTTTTGCAGTAGCAAAATTAACTGTGACTTACAAAAACAAAGGCTAGCCAAACATACTCTCATAAACATGGATCTTATGTGTGTTTGTGACAACTTTCCATGATGTCCTTGTTCTGTCACTGAATAATTATGAGGGCAATCCTTTGTCTACCTAAATGCATATAGGACTGAATGCATTCCATTAGAAGAGCAAAAGGATAAACAAATGGAAAAGTAAAGCTAAATGCTTATAGAAAACATGTTTTTTTTTTCTTTAATTCAGCTAGTTTGCATTGACATGTCCCTTAGCTCTGAACTCTACAATTCCTTGACTTATTTTATCAGTCTTAATTCTCTCGTTATCCACATTACTAAGACACCTGCTGCTTTACCACCAAATGTCATTCCAATGTAGTAATAAATACTCATGTCATAGACTTTGCACCTGCCAAAGTGGGAAAATCCCAATCAGCCTCTGGAATACACTGAGTTCCAATTTCAGGGTTGGCCTCCTGCTAATTCTATATGAGGGTAATTCAATATGCTGGTCTCACCATGTCCATGACAACTCCCCTTGACTCAAACAGTTATGAGTCACTTGTAAATTTTTTCAGTGCAAGTTATTCTTAAATTGCCAGGATTCTGGGTATTGAGCAAGGTGTTAAGATGCTGAAGATGTTAAACATGAACTCTAGACCTCTACACTTGCTATAGTGTGTGGTACAGTATATGTGAATAAGCTTTTTAGATGCATGAAAGGTTATGTGATTTGAAATAGGCTGAATAATTATTTATGATTGTTAATTAAAGGTACAACTAGTCATCATATGTCAATTATATATATTTTATCTAATCTCTAGGTGACATTTTAGCACACATGGATTATGAGGCTAATTCTACCTGATATATATTTTTATAGTTTGGGGTGGCTGCTGGTTGTGTTCTAAATAATTAATAGGGGAATGTAATATACGTTGGTGACACAAAAATTATTCGCAATATGAAAAGTTAAGCCTTTCCACGAAAAAATGTTGCTTTGCGCGAATGCAATATACCTTTTGCAAACCTGGAAACTGTTTAGCGACCACTTCCGCCAGTGGAAGGCCATTTGCGAATTTGATACTTTGCATTAATGTGCTGTCAATGTAATAAAACTTCTTACTGAAAAAGTCGCAATGTGTGCTCCAAAAGATTAAGGCACCTTCAAGCACTTCTTAAGAGTGCGCAATTACAATCCGCAATGCGCAATAACGATTGGCAATGCAATAACCGTTTAAGGAATAATATTACATTGCGAGAGGTGGATTTTTACTCTTATTGGTGCGCATTGTTTTTCTCTTTGCGACTTTAATTACATTCCCCCTTAAGAATCTTAAACACTCACTATTATTTTTTAAAAACATCTAACTGGATCTGGCTTTGCTAGACTGTGCCATATAGGTTGATCTAGTGGCCCGAGTGTTCCTAGCCTTAAGCTGGCCATAGACGCAAAGATCCGATCGTAAGATGATTCCACGATCGGATCTTTGCATCTCCCGACCTGCTCCCGACCTGTCACTAACCTTCAGATCAACTAAAGTAGTAAAAAGCACAGACAGCTGATGTTCTGCCCCTGACAAGGATCGTACGAAAGTTGTACGATTAAAAACCTAGTGATGGTCTCCCACTGAAAATCGTACGATCTGCAATAGACGCAAAGATATTATCGCCAGCCGACAAAAATTTTCTAACCTGGCCGATCGACCAAACGACCGATCGGCATGGCACGACAAATGTCGGAGCACTCCACACACGATCCGAAAGTCGTACGATAGTCGTACGAATCGAGGATTCGTACGACCAAGTCGTTGCGTCTATGGCCAGCTTTACTGTATGCGTAAGGATCATCTGAATGTTAATTGAGGCAGCCTGTGCAGCTAAATGTATGTCAAGTCCTGTCTGTAACTAAGAATCACTCTCTTAAAGAAGAACTACACCCCAAACTTATTAAACTTGCCTAAAGATTCAGCATCTCTATAACTGTAATCAATCATCCCGGCTTTCAAAGTTGTTACATGAGTTTCCTATCTTGTATTTTGCTAGGAGTGTCTGCTACATGCATATGCTCAGTGTGCTTTCAACAGCTGTTGGGAATCTAAGCATAGAAGCTGATGCTAGAGGGCAGTTAAATTGTTCAATTCTGATGCTAATTGTTTTGGTTTCTGAGCTACCGTGTACCAGTAATCTGAATTATTTCTTGCCAGACTTTTATTGTGAATTTTAGACGCCTATTGATCAGAATTCAAATTTGTTAGGTTTAGAGTTTTTTCTACTTCAAATAAACTCACAATTAAAAAAAAAAAAAAAAAAAACTAGAATGTTTGGTTATTTATAGAAAATTCCAATTGTAAATAACTTGACTGAATACAATCGTGAAAAAAACTCAAATACCTCGAATTTATTGGCTTAAAAAACTCCAGTGTGTCAGTTTACAAACTCGAAAACTCGAATTAAATAAATGTCTTGAATTTTGCCCAGGACAACTCCGACTGACTTCTATATAAACTTGCCAGTTTTTAGATGACAATTTTTTACATTCGAGTTTTATTTGCTTAATAAATACCAGATATTAGAATTTTTGAAAATATAATTCAAATTCTGTGTTTTTGTGCAAAAAAATCATCCCTTTATAATGCAAATATACAGTATATTAAACTCAGTAGATGACAGCAGCACAGAACATGTGCAATGAATCACCAGAAAAGAAGAGGTACTGGGACATCTTTGGAGACACAGATCTTTACTGGTAAAGGGTTGTGGTTTCCTTGGGCTGGTACAGAAACCCAATGTACAACATTTCCAGCCTACTTCTTTAGTTAAACTTTAGTTCTCCTTTAAGCAATTTCATACTTTCAATGCACACAGTTCCAATTTTCTGATTTATGAAGGGAAATAAGAGCAACAGTTATTTCATGAGTTTATGTTGTTTACATGTGCTTACTGGCAGCTTGCTTGTAATCACAAGGCACACACCTACAGTACTTGGAAAACAAATATTTTTCATGCTGTAACCATTTATTGGTGCTATCCTTGTGTCTCTGTTTACATATTCATTCATACTTACTTTAAGGGCACTTATCTGTTGGCACAGAACTAATACATAGTTGGAGAGGCTGGAGAAAAGGCCTGTATCTATATCAACTATGGATGCACCAAATCCACTATTTTGGATTCAGCCGCACCCCAGAATCCTTCAAGAAAGAATCGGCTGAATACCGGACCGAATCCGAACTGCATATGCAAATTAGGGGTGGGAAGGTGAAAACATTTTTACTTCCTTGTTTTGTGACAAAAGTCTTGTTGAAAAAGGCCGAATCCCGAAACGAATCCTGGATTCGGTGCATCCCTAACATATACATGTACTTTGCTTCTAATTCATCAAGAACAGTTGTTGCCTTGCTTGGAAGTTCAATTTTTGCAACTCAACTCCCGGCTTTAGTTCATGACAAAGTTACAGGTCTCAGAAAATTTCAGGGTGCAAGACATTCAGCCTTATTTCTCACAATATCTACGACCCCCAACAAACTTTATCCCCAAATATAACCCTAACAGATCTTTACACTGAGCCCCTCCTACCACTGCTCCAAGTCCCCTCTAGAAGATGGTAAGGAATCTGTTGGGAGACAGTGGGACCTGATACATCAGTTCCAGGTAGTATAGTCAGTCCAATATTAAACTGTAATGTAAGCAACAGACAAGTAAAAGTTTACCTTTAAATTAAATTGTGATATGTATTAGATGGAGCAAACTATTGTGCACAACATTTTCATTAGTGTTCATTTTCAATGTTGTATTGTTTTTATATATAAGCTTTCCTATTCTGCACACCTGCAACTAAAATATGAACAGATTGCCTGTGAGTTGACAGATTAATATAAAGGGGCAGATTTCGAGGGTTAAAAAAAAACTCAAAAAACATAAAAAAAACCTTCAAAAACAGTCAAAAATTCGAATTTGAATCTTTTTAAAAATCTGATCGAATTTCGAATCATTCATGTGAATTTGATAAATCTGCCACAAAGGGTAGTCACTGCAATGCAAAGGGACAATATGGGGAAAATATCACAAAAAAGAAGACAGTCACTTCAATACAACACGTTGGGGCAGATTTACAAAATTCACGTGAATAATTCGAAGTTTGATCGAATTTAATATAAATTTGAATTTGAATCTTCAAATATGCAAACTAGGCAAATTCAACCATCAAATATTCGAATGTTCGAATAAAATTTTATTCGAATCATTCGAATTCAAATATTCGAACGATATTCAAACGGGGAAAAAAATCCTGTGGTAAATCCTTCAAATTTGATAGTCGAATTCAAAGGATTTTACTTTCCCATTATTCCCACTGACGAATTTCGAATTTTTTTTAATTCGAAATTCGACCATTAGTAAATCTGCCCTTTAGGATCCCTTAGAAATATGTTAAAAATTGAGCTATTATATACCTTAACATTACACATGATTTCAATACACTGTTTTTTATTGACAGTAAATGTCTTTTGAATCTTAAAGTGTTCTTGCTAGAACCTCACAAATACCAATGACAAGTATGGAATCCATTATCTGGATGTTTAAATGTTTAAATTATTTTCTAGTAGACTTAAGGTATGAAGAGCCAACACCCAGAATAGCAAATATTCAGTTTTTGTACAGTAACTTGTGAGTTATTTCTTATCAACCATTATTGAATAGACTCCTTTTAGATTAAAATAAAAAATAAAGTAAACAATTACAGACAGCAAGAGCAAAACCAATTTTCAAATAATATTCTAATTAACATGCACTGTGCAAAAATAATAATTTTTATTATATCATCTCTGCTTTAATTACATTCTTAGTTATGAATTCCAAGGAAGGTACAGCTCTGTCACGGGTTGGCCTTCGTTAGGCGCCCAGGGGAAGTAGTGGACCAAGGAGGAAGCCTTTAGGGGTGCAATAACGTAGCTAGGCAAGGAGCAGGCAGGAATCAGCAGGTTCAAGCAAAAAGGTGTATTACAGGAACAAAAATAGAACAAAGTCCAGGCAAGGCAAAATACAGGAACACAGGAACAAAAGTACAGGAAACAAGGTCAAAGGCAATATCAGGATCAATAACAACACCCAGGAACAATATCAGTATGGTCCTATAATTGGGCGCCATAATGGCGTCCAATAGCCCTTTAAATATTTGAAATTCGCGCCAAAACGAGCGCGGTGACGTCATCGCGTCAAGCGTGACGCGATGACGTCACTACCCGGCGCCGCATATCCACGTGGCGGCTATGGGCGCCGCCATTGTGGATATGCTGCCGGATGGAGAGGACGCGCCGCCCGGAGCTAAAGGTAAGCCTCCGGGCGGCGCGATCCTGACAAGCTCAGACAATGTTAGGTGGTGACCTTTTTGATACCACAAAGAATATAAACCGTAGCAGAACAATAGAATATGATTTTGTATTGAAAAATGAAAATGAAGTCCAGTATTAAAAAACTAAATTTTTCTACCAACTTATACAGTATATTAATAACTCACTTTTAACTGTGTCCTTCATAGGCTTTTCATTTTTTACTCCAACTTCTATCAAACCATGGGAAGAACAACAGAACATCTGTGAATACTCCTGCATCATTCCAGGGATGGAGTTACAGATCAAGAAGCATTGGGTAATGCACTACCGTTAGTAGGGGGCTCACCCTAAGGGCTAGATAGGTTGAGAACTGGGAAGAATGGAAAGTCAATATGAATTCAGGTTTGTAGTGTTTTGCAGTCATATATACTATTGGAACTATGGTTGGATGATTGAGATATCATTATTTTTTGTACAAATTTCAATGGTTAAAGAGGACCCTGGCCAAAGGCTGAACTGCAATGAGCCCCTGACCAAAGGTTGGACCTTCAAAGGGTCCAATACAATACAAAGGGTCCTAAACAAAAAAGTTTGAAAACCAGTACACTGGTTCATAAATTATTCAGCTTGCACTCCTCTATGGGCCGCTCCCAGCATCCATTAAAGGCATCTTTCAAAATATTCCTTTCTATATCTAGCAGCGAATAAACATTGGGGGTAATTTATAAAGTTTGCAGCACGTATTTATTCGCAAATGGTTGTTTTGCTCATTCTTTTTCCTGATCGCTAAAATATTGCACTGCTGTACCTGTTTTGACGGTTTTTACATATTTGCATTGTGAATAAATTTTCGTAAATGGTTTGAAATGGGACTGGTCTTTGCATGAGTACAGGCACTCTGTGAGGTTGTTGTGCAAAAAAATTGCATTGACAGTAGCTTAAATTAGCAATTTACAAAACTGTCTTGCGAAGATTTTCTCTGCTGCCACAATAATTCAAACTTAGGGGCAGATTTACTAAATTCACATTAAATTCACATGCGATCCAATTTGTATCAAATTCGAATTCGAATATTCAAATATGCAAATTAGGAAAATTCGACCATTGAATATTCAAATTCGAATGAGTCGAATAAAATTTTATTTGAATATTTGAAAAGTCGAAGGTCGAATACTTCCCCTTTAAATTTTTATTCGGCCACCTACTTCGCCAGATCAAAGCTACCGAAATGGGGATCCTTCCCTAAGATCAAATATTCGATTCGATCAATCAATCGAATTGCGGTAAAATCCTTCAAATTCGATATTCGAATTCAAAGGATTTTACTTCCCCGCTATTTTGTTGGTCGAATTTCAAATTTTTTTATATTCGAGATACGACCAATAGTAAATCTGCCCCTTAGCGTATGTGCATAAATATTCACAATTTGCCTTATATAAACAATTCTTATAGACATTTGCATTGTGAAAAAAAATTCACAAATCTGTTTGCACACTCTTATTTCGCTTTATAAATATAACCAGGCGCAGGACAAATATATTCACTGTGCAAACCAATCTGCCCTGCACAAAGTTTATAAAAGAGCCCCATTGACTTACAAAGAAAAACAGAGAGATTCTTGAACCTCCTGGCACGTTGCAATAAAATATATCAATATCATGTTAAAGTAGAAAAAAGACTAAAGGGGGTAATTGTTTGAAATGTATTTTTGTAGAGTCCAGTTAAGTGGCCTCTATTTATGACAGTGTGTGTGCAATTGGACTTGTTTGGAATCTTATATTTTCAGTAAGTTACAATGCAACAAAACATAAACAATTCATCCTTCACCAAGCTTATAGTGTGAGGTCTGTTTTGTTAATAAATTAAAAATGCAGATCTGAGTACACATGTTGTAATTAGTATCAGTACTGAAGACTAGATCACCTGTTTTAGTAAAAAAAAAAAAATCTGCAATGAATCTTGTGGTATAACTACCAGGTAAAAGGCATGTGCTAAGACACCCTTCTAAACCTTGTAGGTGTTCAATGATAGTTCAATACCAGTTTACTTTACTCTAGCTTTGCTCTGTAGTGCTTAGTTCGGCTTGAGGGCAGAACTACAGATATTTTAAAGACTAGAATGCCACATAACAGTAGTTAGAAACTGTTTCCAAATTAATTAAATTTACATTGGCTGCGGGAGGCACCCTTGAATGGAGAAACACCTTTATAACTGAGCCATCAGTGTCAACAGACCTCTGGTGTCCAGATGACTTGGTGAAATTATTATGGTGCCTATGGTAGAGCAGCAGAAAGTAGACAATTAATTAAGTTGTAATGACAATACATTTTCTTTAAATGAAATATGCCTTAGTGCAAATTTAACAAAATTTGAGCTGACTACTTGAGATTGTTATGCTTGGCACAGGAACTAAGCCAAACTAAGAAAAATAGCATACCCTGTGTGAATTCTATAATAAGAGTTACAGGTAGGGATGCACCAAATCCACTATTTTGGATTCGGCCGAACCCCCGAATCCTTCCTGAAAGATTTGGCCGAATACCGAACCGAATCCGGACCCTAATTTTCATATGCAAATTATGGGTGGGAAGGGGAAAACATTTTTTACTTCCTTGTTTTGTGCCAAAAAGTCACGTGATTTAGCTCCCTGGCCCTAATTTGCATATGCAAATTAGGATTCAGATTCGGTTCGGCCAGGCAGAAGGATTCGACCGAATCCGAATCCTGCTGATAAAGGCCGAAACCTGGCCGAATCCCAAACTGAATCCTGGATTCGGTGCCTCCCTAGTTACAGGAACAGTAAATTCAACTTTTACCAAGAGATTTTAAAAAATATGTTTGCGCCCCCTACAAGGTGTCTAAAGCAATGTTTAAAATAGTTACTGCACACTGCAATTTGCTAGTGATCCAAAGCAAGGATCAAGAACTAAAAAGAAATGTTTAAGTAAACACTAAATCAATGTTCATTACTGATGTGGACGTTACCCAGAATTTGTAGTTTGAATGCACAAAACCATCATTTAAACATGAACAAATAGCTTGGTGAAGAGAAAATATTCCCTTAGAAAATGCAGCAACCATATAATAAGTTCTAAGTACCATCCTTGTATCTGGATCTAAGAATGATGAACAGACTCAGTGAAATTAAGGGCATTCTGTGCTTATTAAATAATAATAAGAATAATAAGTGACATTTTACAGTTGAAGAAATGGCCAAGTATCCTGGCCATTCTTGCCAGACAGCACTCTTGATTTAATAGGTAGATTTGGAATGGCAGATAAAGACAGAGATACATTCATTCTAACAGACATAATGATCTGCTCCCTGACAGGTACCCGAGTCATTATTGATAATGTAAGGGACAGCTTTTATTTCACTTCACTTGTAAAAATTGCTTTAATTTAACTGGCCCTATTGCTAACAGGTAATGTTTGATTTACACTGCACATTTTGCATTTTGAATGGTGTCTCCATGAGTGCAAACAGTACAGGTCATTTGACCTGCTTTTAGTCTGAGCCCCCTAAAGCTCTCCTTATCTCTCCAAATATAAAGACTTCAAAGAGCTGCCTGCTTATCTTGTTCATTGGGAAATCAATCAGGCATGCACAGTTGTCACCTCTTTGAGGTCTTCATAGTTGAAGAAAGAAGATTGCTCAGGGGAGGAGCTTCACACTAGACAAAGAAGTAGCAAAAAGAGCAGCAGCTCAGCTGCATGTAATAGAGAAATTAAAGAAGGGAGTTACAAACAATGCTGTTATCACATCTGTACCCTGGTGGTTCCAGAAAACTTCACACATCCATTCATGCAACTCTCACAAGTAACACCTGTTTCTAGGAGTTGCATGACACATTGGTAATCCCATCACAGTAACTACACAGAATCAACACCTCTGTATATTTCAGATGTCACCTCTCTGAAGAGTTACCATGTGCCATTGTGATTGGATTGTTGGAAGAGTCTATATGCCAAGAACTTCCCACACCAGTTAGTTGAACTGAAGAAGCTGCTTGGATGAGCAGTGAAAAGTCTTCATTAAAAAAATTTCAGCAAGTCCACTTGTTTTTTTAAATTACTTATTATATATACTATGACCTGGATGAATGAAAATCTTCCTAGTCATAAATGAAGGGAGACCGATACATTTTTCTGGGGCCTGTTTAGAGTAATTTTAAGGGATTTTAAAATAAAAGGCTTACTTATCCTTTAGTAGATTTAAGTTAAGCATATGCCATAAATGTTCCTTTTCTAAGGTTTGTGAACTTGAACTTGCAAGGCGCCTAGTTGGCCTCTTCACATGGAAAATTGCTAGTTGCAAGAATACTGGGTAGAAGTAACTATAAGCAGTGATGAGAGAACTTTTTCACCAGGCATCACCATGAAAAAGACGCCCATAGACTTCAATGGGTGAAAACAATTTCACATGTCAAAAAAAATGTTGCCTATAGACCTCAATGCATTTGGAAAATATTTAGCTTTTTTACAAATTTCTGGGGAAGCAAAATTAGTCAGATTTGCCCACCACTAACTAAATACATGTCCCTGAATTAGAAGCACATGGGGATATCTGAAAACCGAATCTAATCGGTGTGGGGTGCCAAGGGAATAAGAGTTTGCTGGAGGAGGTGCATTCTGTGGAACAACACAAGGCACTTACTACAGACAAAGTGTAATGGGAATCTATGTGATTGGGCAATAGAACACTGGGGCTCATTTATCAACACTGGGCAAATTTGGCCTTGGGCAGTTACCTATAGCAACCAATCAGTGATTAGCTTTTTAAAGACAGCTGCAAGAAGAACAATTAATGCAGCAATTTAATCAGTTGCAATGGATAACTGCCATGGGCAAATTTGTGACCCTCAGTGACTCTCTGATGTTGGCACTATAGATAAGCTGTCAATACAGTATATTTGGCACTCATATATCTTCTAATCAAATGTAACTGGAGGTTATTAATAAGAAATACATTCTCAGGCCACACTGCTGTGAATGTCAGGTGGTAATCTTTATGATACCACAAAGAATATATAACTTATCTGAATAATAGGATAATGTGAGGTGCAAAATAAATAACAAAGTACACTTAGGGGCAAATTTACTATTGATCCCCAAACTTATGCTTATTCCAAATTCGATAAGCATTCGACCATCAAATGCTTATAGAAATTGTTTTAGGCTATCATTTATCCGATCATTCGATCTATTCGATGATCGAAGAGGCCAAATTTGCATATCCGATTTCACGAAAAATTCGTATGATCGTAATCTGTTTGAATTCGATCGCGCTTTGATCATTTCACGTGAATTTTGCAAACTTGCCCCTTAAACTAACTTGTGAAACTAAATATTTTTTTAGACTTTTAATACATGTAGAATAAATTACACTTTAAAGGAACAGTTCAGGGTAAAAATAAAAACTGGGTAAATAGACAGACTGTGCAAAATAAAAAATGTTTCTAATATAGTTAGTTAGCCAAAAATGTAATGTATAAAAACTGGAGTGAGTGGAACACAACATCCTGCTTTTCAGCTCTCTAAATCTGAGTAAATCAGCGACTTGAGGGGGGGCCACATGGGACATAACTGTTCAGTGAGTTTGCAATTGAGCCTCAGCATTCAGCTCAGATTCAAAAGCAACAGTTATGACCCATGTGGCCCTCCCTCAAGTCATTGATTGGTTACTGCCTGGTAACCAGGGTAACCAGTCAGTGTAAACAAAAGAGAGCTGAAAAGCAAGAAGTAGTGTTCTGTTCATTAGGTTAGACTTGCAGTCACTCCAGCTGTTATATATTACATTTTTGCCTAACTAACTATATTGAAAACATGTTTTATTTTGCACAGCCTATCTATTTACCCAGTTTTTACTTTTATACTGAACAATTCCTTTAACATTTTAAAATTTTAAGAATTCAGTATTTTTCTTTTGCTTCCTTTTAACAGTACTTTATGTTCTTAACTCCAGGCCAGTGTACAAAAAATTTACACATATACAGATTATGTAAAGCAAGAAATAAAACGTATAATGTTGCCAAACAGCTACAGTATATTTGAGTACTTGATTCAACTCTAACTAGATTGAACAGCACTATGCAGTAAGCGCATGAATGCGACCAATCTGTCATCTCCTCATGAACTGGATAAAGATTACAGACACAGTGGCTCTACTGGAATAGGGGAGCAAGTGATAAAATGTTTCAGTAACACTACAAGGTAAAGAGGGAGTCAGTCTGACTGATAACCTGGACTGGTACCATTATATTATGCTGGAAATGCGAGCTGGATAGAAACAGCCTGCTGTTGTGGATTAGTCAGAACAATGCAACAGCCAAGAATAATCCCACACACACTGATGGAGCCAAGAAGGTGTCTCAGCTGACTGAGAAAGCTCAGGAGGTTATCTTTTCAAACAAATATCAAATATCAGGGAGTTTTGTTAAGAGATGATTAAAACACAACAACATAAAGTATAAAGCCTGCAAAACATTTTACGTTTCCAGTTGGGTGCTCAATGTATACTGAATAAAATGTGTGGGTTATGCAATGAGCAGAATATACTTTAATAATCCCCAAGCAAATCAGGTTTTCCTCAGGTAGGTCTTGCTGTGATTTATGGAAACAGAAAAGGGCTTAAGTAAACAGAACAAGATATCCAATTTACGGCAAAAAGGTAATTGACAACTAGATGGCTACAACTGAACACCATTGTGTTTCACAGATTAACTTGTGTGTGTATGAAACTGTAATTTGCATATGCATATTTGCATGAATTCAGATAGATTTAATTATTATAGTCTGTCCTCTCTGTACTTTCCTATATGGTAACATTGTACTGCTCAGCATATCCTAGTAGTGCCAAAGTTATACATACACACATGCATAGAACTTTACAAAGGTCACATGAAATCAATAGGATCGACAGGTGAAGTGATACATCCAAAAATGTGTAGGCATCCCATGCACGGATCTGATAGCATAATACATTTATACAAAAGGACCTTCAAGGGATTACTGGGAACATGTGTAACTTTAGCCTATAAGCTTTTACAAGCAATGCCCTCTAATCCCCCCACCCAGGTTTGTTAATTTATTTAAGTCCTTTTATTGGTTACACTATTAGTTTAAAGCCCCAAGTAACCTGAAGACAAATTTATTTTCTTTCCTCCCAGTACAGTTTTACTAAGGTTAAAATTAGATGCACACACCTAAATAAATCATCATGTAAAACAAAAGAAGCCCTAAGGCATTGTTGCAGTTTGCAATGTGCTTATCCCTAGGGACATGATGTAGCCAGGGGACCCAGTAAGGGGCCATCACTTGGGCTTGTTGTGAGACAAATTCCAGCCCACTGCACCACAAATCAAAAAAATGTTTGCTTTGCTATAATAAGCACAATAAATCCAGAAATACCCTACTCTGAATTAGTCTGACATTTTTAGTTGTTTTCTGACTGTTGCAATTCATGTGAACTATGCAAAAAAAGACAAACACTATGCAATATAAAACAATGACATTTGGAGGGTCATTTAGCAAAATCTGAATGTTTCTTGTTATGTTACACACAACTTTGTTATTTATCTTAGTTTGCATTGTTGCTGCATCTTTCTATATTTGTCCTTCACCTCTCCCTGTAGTCCAGGAATCTGCGGTGACCCTTAACCCCCCTCCCTTCTTCAACTGTTTCCAGTGTTCATTTTAGGTGTTCACCAACTGCCTAACCAACCATGGGATGTTCTCTGACCTATTGGATTGATTAATGTATGGGAGATTTTATAACAGTTGTGAAATAAACTTCAACAAATCTGCATATTCGTGTCAGTCCGGTTGAGTTCAACTGTCTGTGGAGATCTGCTATTAACAGTGAGTAGTGTCCTGTAAAGGTCCTGACCCAGGTCTAAGGGAACTATCACTAAGGACAGTGGGTTGAAACAGAAGAGTTAGAGAATATAATTGCCAGCCAAGTTCAAATTGGGCCAGCTTTGTGTTAGTTCTGTGCTAGTAAGAAGCAGCCAGCCATCAGCAAGCAGCACAGTGTATGTGCATAACACAGAAACAGCTAGTATATGTATGTATATTTTTATTTGTATAGCACTCCTTGAGGGCAAAGCACTGTACAGCAACAATAAGTAGTAACAAACAAGGGATCACTGCATTAATAAGTAACAATAAGTGCATTATTATAAATACACTTTGCATAAATATAAAATATAATTACACAGTGTCGAGGAGACAAAATGATGGAGGACCCTACCCCGTGGGGCTTACAGTCTAAATGGGAGGGTAACTTACGGACACAATTTGGAGGGGTAATAAGGTGCTTTTACAGTGGATTGTATAAGTGCCAGTTCCCAGTTCAGGTGGTATCCAGGTGCTCCCAGAGGTAGTCTCTGAGTTTTGTTTTAAAAACATTGAGGGAGGATTCTCTCCGGAGAGATGCAGGAATGGCATTCCAAATATAAGGAGCTGCAAGAGTGAAGGGTTTGACATGGGAAACTGCAGTAGAAGTGGGGGGTACAACCAAGCGGT
Source organism: Xenopus borealis (assembly GCA_024363595.1). NCBI lineage: Eukaryota > Metazoa > Chordata > Amphibia > Anura > Pipidae > Xenopus > Xenopus borealis. Next base: position 72,638,727 of record CM044438.1, read on the forward strand.
TACTCTGAGAGGAGCGGAGGTTTCGGCCAGGAACATATAGAGAAACAAGAGATGAGATGTAGTTAGGTGTAAAGGAATGAAGGGCTTTAAAGGCTACGAGGAGAAGTTTGTAAGTTATTCTTTGTTTTATAGGAAGCCATGATAATTGCTTTAACAGGGGAGGGGCCTGTACCCTTTTGGATGGGTGTTTGAGCAGAGAAGAAGGCATAGGGTCAAGAGGGCAAGTTGTGAGTGGGGAGGACAAAAGAAGCTTGGAGACTTCAGACATTGTTACCAGAGGGAAGGAATTAAGACATGCAGAAGGGGGCATAGGAAGGAGGAGCTGGTTTGCACTAATAGAGGTAGGGATCTGATTGCGGATGGACTCTGTCTTTAAAGAAATTAGCAAATTCCTGGGGTGAGTGCGTCAGGTTGGTCGATACTGTCGATGAGGGATGGAGAAGAGTATTGAATAAGGAAAACAGGCGTCGTGGATTGGATTTGTGGTGACAAGGCAGAATTGAGGCATGAGATTAGAAATTTATAGTGAACAAAGTCTGCTTGCACACTCCAGTGTCCTCTCATCAGGATTTATCAGCATCCAGTGTGAATAATTACATGTACAATGTACAGATCTGCTTCAGTCAGGAAGAGCTTCTCTACATACCACTGTTCCCACAATACTGCTATCTATATTCTGCATAGAGACACAATCTGCCTGTCTGCTCAGCACCTGCCTCTATCCTGCTCTTAGCTGTGTGTCACACAGTCTTTACACAAAAATCCTGCAACAAGCACAGTCACTGCTATGTCTCAGTCAGGATCTATGGTTTCTGTTAAGGATATTTTTGAAATTGTGTGTCAAGAACCACAGCTCACTGATGTACAACCCATCAACACCTTGCCAGGGCAAAGTTTCAGATCCAAAAGGAAGATCTTACCTATTAAAGGAACATTTTGAAGCTACTAAAGAGCAGTTTTCAGATAATCTCACTGAGCTATGGAACAAAACAGTAAACTGCAACAATAGAAGGTGATGTAAATAAAGCCAAAATTAGATGTAAGATGCCAATGCTGAACACACTGTAACTATTGTATGACACCAAGACTGTGAATGCAACTTTTTCGTTTGTGAAAAATAAAAATTTAAGTTACAAAAAAAAAAAACAGTACACTGTATGTCTGTGGTTAGTGAACCTGAACAAGAAGTACTGCACCTAGAGGGCACTCTCAAAGGTCTCAATATTGCCTTTGAACGTTATCAGAGACTCAGTAGTAAATATTCATCTTTCTTAAAGTGCATCAATACAGAGGATTCTCTAGAAGAGTTAAGTAGATTCAATTACCTCAATGAGCAAAGAAATGACCTAGTGACCAAGGTGAAGAGACCAAGGTGAAGGCTCAAACAAAAATCACACATCAGGGGGATGCTACATCTCATGTCTCTGTATCTTCTAGACACACAGAAAGGTCTTCCAGATCTTTACATTCAAGGTGTTCTACTCTTAGCGAGTAACTACTCAAGGCCTGGGTTGATTTACAGACTGCTAAAACAGAGGCTGACTTTGCTAGAAAGGAAGCTAACCTAAAAGCAGAAATGGCTCATCAAAAAGCAGAAACTGAAGCTGCTCATCAGAAAGCAGAAATCAAAGCTGCTCATCAGAAAGCAGAGATTGAAGCTGCTCGTCAAGAAGCAGAAATGGAAGCAAAACTTGCTCGTCAAAATGCAGAAATGGAAGCCAAACTGGAGATCTTGCAAAAAGAACGTGACCAGGCAGCAGCGTTGGCTAAACTGAAAGTTTTAGAACAGGCTGCTGAAGGGATTGATAGAGATAGTGTCAGTCTGACCGACACAGAGGACTCCATCAAGCGCACCAAGGACTACGTTTTGAGCCAAAATAGCAGGCACTTTGATATAGCAGAGCATTCAAACAATTCATCAAAGCAGTCACTTCAAGGCATGGCAAAGATACCTTACAGCACTAATCATACAGTAAATACTCTACTCCTCCTGCTTCAATAACTGTGCTCCAACAAACTGAAGGTGACAATTGCATGGGCAGTCATCTACCTTTTAACAACAGTGCTACTGCAGATACATACTCCACTAGAATAATGGAATATAAAACTATTCCTAAGCTGAATGCATCAGCATATCCTTACTTCCCTGAGTCATTCAACGCTAATATGCCAGACAGGGCTGACGTTCCTCAAACAGCAGCACCTTGCCCAAAGCCTGACAGAACTGAAATATCAGACATTGCCAAGTTTATGGCTTGCCGCAAACTCACCAGCACCAGTCTTTCAAAGTTTGATGACCGACCAGAAACTGACAGGGGCTGTAAGAGTACATTTGAGGCCGCCATAGAAGATCTTGGTATTACAGCTGGACAAGAATTAGATCTACTGATTCAGTGACTTGGCCCACAGTCTTCAGATTGCATTTGGACTCTGAAATCTGTTTACACTGGCAATGTAGCTGCAGGTCTAGCAGCTGCATAGGAACACCTGGAACAGAGTTATGGCACTCCAGAAGCCATTAAAAGTGCATTATTTAAAAAACTGCTAAGTTTTCCAAAAATAACCAGAAATGATTCAAGACCTGAGTGACCTCTTGCTTGAACTTCAACTGGCAAAAATGGATCCTCGCTTGCCAGATCTTAACTATTTGGACACCGCTCATGGTGTGAAACCCAATAGTAGCAAAGCTGCCATACCACATTCAAGAAAAGTGGGTAACACAAAGTTCTAACAAGGTAAAAAAAACAAGCATCCTTTCTACCATTTTCTTACTTCTATGACTTCATCAAAGAGATTGCAAACACAAAGAATGATCCAAGCTTTATATTTAGTGAGGCAAGAGTTCTTAGCCCCCCTTCATCAAATCATACACGCGCCAATTACAGGGATCCTGATGTTGTTCCTGAAATTACTTCTCCTAGCAAAGGTGATCAGGGTGAGAGAATTGAGAATCCAAATCAACACTGCCCTATCCACAGGATGCCTCATCCTCTCAAAAAGTGTTGTGGCTTTAGAGCAAAACCACTGCAGGAATGCAAGGAACTCTTAAAGAAATTTGGAATCTGCTACAAGTGCTGTGCCTCTGTGGAACATCTCTCCAAGGACTGCACAGCTGTTATTAAATGTTTAGAGTGTAACAGTGACAAACACGTGTGGGCCCTTCATCCACGGTCCTCTCCAGTGTTACCTTCAAACAATTCTTCCCAAGAAAATCATGGCGGGGAGAGCTCCAATGGAACCTGCAAGTCAATTAAAGAAAAGAGAAAAATGTTGGTTCCTCTTATCCTTTGGCATCTACCAGCCTAAAAAACAAATCAGATTAGGGTAATGTTTGACTCTAGAGCTCAGTGTGAAGATCTGTCAGTGTACAACACTCTTTTCACTGGGCTCAACTTGAAAATCAGCCTTATAGAGGTACTCATTTCAGTCAAGAACTTGTGGTGAGAAAGGCAGACATTCAACAGATGTTCCAAAGTTTCATTGTTCATGAGGATAGCAGGAAATACCTGCAGTTCCTATGGCATCATAGCAATGACCAGAATGATGAGGTGACAAACTACCGCACAAGGGTACATGTTTCTCCTGCCATTGCTATATACATTTTGAGAAGAACCTCTCAAGATGGTGAAAGTGAATATGGAACTAAAACACATTAGTCTGTTGAAAGTAACATCTCAGGTTCAGTCACCTTCCAAGGAACATGTTGCCTAGAAAGCTGACTTCTAAAGTGGACAACTTGAACACCTCCTTCTCATGGCAACACAGCTCCCCTAAACTTATCCCAGCAGCCTATCCAGCACATCTGCAACAATAAAACAATGTGTTCATCAGTTCCAGTCAGTGTCGGACTGGGATGCCAGGGGCCCACCAGAAAACCTTAAACTAGGGGCCCACCAAAAAACATTAGGCCATGGGCCCACCAGAAAACCTTAGGCCAGGGGCCCAACTTTCCAAAATATTATTCCTTCTCTCCTCACCTAATCTATTTATTCTCCTATTCTTTTAGATCTACTTGCTATATTCTATTCTGCCATTGTTCCAGCCTCTTTTTCCACATAAAGAAATAGGGAATGAACACGAAATAGGCCAAATTCTTATAAGCAAGAGGGCCCACTGACACCTGGGCCCACCGGGAGTTTTCCTGGTGTCCCTGTGGGCCAGTCCAACACTGGTTCCAGTCTTCTTCCAAAAGGATAATTTTTTATGGCTAGAAACAGAACATTTCAGATTTTTTAAATTAAAAAAGTCTGACCAAACTAGAATCCAAATTTTGCCCTTATTTATCAATAAAAAAAAACAGAAAAAACGCAACTTTTTTAGATTGTTGCTCGAAAAACCCAAATTTTTCACCCAAAAACTCTAAACATTGTGAGTAGGTTGAAACATCTTCAAATGGTTAAGTGGACATCTGCCATTTACTTAATATAATAAATCGTGAAAAAATTGTGTCTTTTTTACCTCAACTTTTTCAGGTTGGCGTCCAAACAGAGTGAAAAAAATCAAGCGTTAATAAATAACCCCCTTCAAGGTCAATCTGCCTCATCCTCGTCTGATTGATTACCCGGTTTTGACCCTTTGTCTGCCTGACGTTCCTTGCTGTCTGCCTGCCTCGACCCAGCCTGTCTGACCACATATCTGCTTATCCTGCCTGTACCATGACCTTCGGCCTTTATAGACTTTAACTACATTGCTGGCCAGAACTCCTGCTCTGCAACTCTCGTTTAAGTCCAGGTGGCATCTGAGTAGCTGAGGGCTCCTCCCGAGCACGAGCCGAGACCAGGGTGCTTGGCATCTGTTCTGGTATTGGGTGCCGACCGTGACATATGTATTGTGGAGAGGTACCGACCGCTTTTCACTGGGCTTAAGAATTGGAGAGGCTGGGGAAAGAGGAACTGTTTTTGTATTATTCAAAATTTAAGCCAGGCTATATAAAAAAGGGAGAGTGGGTTTTTATATACTAGTATAAAAAAAATGTGTGTGCAAGAGGTACAACTGTAAGTGGGCAGTAAGTTGCAGTAACCTATAACACAAATTAGACTTGTGTTGCTGTTAACTGGTTGCTATGGGTTACTAGACCTGTAGCAAGCATTGTACCCAGTACAGCAGTCACTATTATTTTGTAGTTACTTCAGTTTGGCTGCGTTCATTGCTGCGTCTGAATCTGCATTCGGCACTTACACGCGTCTCATGGGTACAACCTCATTGAAAAGAATGTGGTGCATCTAGACCTGCGCTCCCCTGTGGCTGAACGCAATGCAGGGTCAAAAATGCCTTTATGTAAGGACACTAAAGGCAATCTGGCAAGCAAATAGTTTTGTTTAAAAATCAATCACATGTGCCATAAGTCATGTGCTTCCACTTGGAATTAATCAGAAGTAATGAATGTTGCTCCTTGTTGTGTAACCACATATGACAACGTTAGAAGAACTCTCAAAGAAAGGTACACTACATGCTCACATAATGCAGAGTCTGCAAAATTCCCTGAAAGAGTTGCCAACACATCCCTTTAGTTTCTGACTATAATGCAGTCTGCAGTGCTGTGCTGAAATGTCAGCATCCCTCATAAGCATCACTAACTAACGAGATGGGCTAACAAATCTGACGTGCAGTATATATAGCAGGAATTACTGGTAAGGCATGTGCTTTGTAGCATGAGTGAGGCCGCTGTACACACATTTGCTTTATTGTTTATAATTCTTTGCTTTTCTAAGACAGACAACAAAAGAAAGCTTGGTTCTCAGCTCCCATTCACAGTATGTCACTCCAATAAACAGTATGGCAGAAATGAAGCGATTACACAGATAAGAAACAATGTTAAATCATCGTTTACCTCGTACAGGCTGCACCCAGTTAAGCAATTTAAGTAAATGATTAAAACCCGGCCTAGAGGATCTTTATATCTACAAGCAATTCAGTTCACTCTCAGTTCTAGATGTCAGTTGGTCTGAGAAATGTAAATGAAGCTCTAGAGAACGAGAACAATAGCAGCTCGTGAAGTATACGTGCAGAACGAAATGCAGTACGAGCCACAGGGAGAGGAGCTTGCCAAGTAGCCTGGGAGATTTGGTTTCACTGTTATTCCAGTCACAGCTGGCAACGCTCCTAAACTGAGTCCTCTGTTTAGAAATCTTTGGCTATCAGACCAAGTAACTCTCTCATTGCTCTGGCCTTATAAACTTCAGAGCCATTCCAAGGAAACCAACATCCTTTATCTGCAATTTCTATTTTCAGAATGTCACTTCAGTAAAAGAGAAAATCATTAACTAGAACAACGTCTTCAAGTGACAACTGTAGATGACATGTAGGATATGAGCTGTTGCTAAACTACAACTCCTGGAACCTTCCATCAACCAGTGCTGGGGGTTATATTTCAAAAACAATTGTGGCTACAGGTAAGCTTAAAGGAGAACTAACCCCCCACCATAAGCCCCCCAAGCTGACAGGCACTGTTTTATTATTACAGAGAAAAAGGCAATCATTGTTAAAATGTGGATAATTTGATTATAATGGAGTCTATAGGAGATGGCCTTTCTGTAAAATGAATTTACAGATAACAGACCCCATACCTGTACAACTGTGTCTGATATAAGTCCAATAGAGAGGGCATGAGTTAGAAATACATTCTATTATATTATTTGCAAGGGGTGAGTGATAATAATCAATTGAGAGGTGCTACCAATTGGCATCCCCCAATGAAAACCCTTCTCTGAGTATGCCACAGTCTATATTTGTGTACTTGCACTAGCAAACGGAGCACAATACAACAAACAGGACACATAGGAAACATTATTATCCTTATACAATTAGACTAACATTTGTTTTGGGACATATAGATCAGGTTCTCTGGTGGGCCCATGGTGCTCCAGCTAAACACTGCAAATTACTGATACTTTTTTCATAATGTTTTGTAGCAGCCCTTTCCTATGTAAGCAGGCTAGGGGATGACTAAAGCTGACTAAAGCTGTCCCTCCTTGAAGTAGCCAATATCGGGCTGATCCAATTGGTTGCACTTATTTGCTATTTTGCAGGACATGGGAATGAGGATTACATCAGAGCTCAGATTTGATCCTCAATCCGCTGATAAAATCAAACCTCTGTGATCCTCATCTGCCTAATATTTGGCAAGATACTGTTGGGTAGGCCCAGTGTCAGACTGGCCCACCAGAATACCAGGAAAACTCCCGGTGGGCCAAGGTGTCAGTGGGCCCTCATGCTGCTAAACTTTTGGCCTATTTCATGGCCATTCCCTATTTCTATGAGAACAAAGAGGCTAAATAGATAGAATAATTGATAATAGTGTGTAAAGAAAACAAACTAGGAGAACAGAGGTTGATTGAGGAGATGAAGAATATTAGTACTGAGAGTTGCCCCTGGTATAAGGTTTTATGGTGGGCCCCTGGTCTTAGGTTTTTGGGTGGGCCCCTGGTGTCCCAGTCCGACACAGGGTAGGCCAATCAGAGTGCTCCATACGTTGAAAGATGGTCTGAAGGGGCCAAGTCAGCAGTTTAAATCAGTCATAATAAGTCATTTGGCCACCTTTAGTTCTTTTCTTAAAATTTTGTTGTGGTACTGTACTTGTCATGTCATTCTGTAGTGTTCAGACTCTCTTACTTGGAAAAAAACACACTTCTAAGATATAAACAAATAACTGAAAGAATAAGGACCTGCCATATTTCAAAATCAAAAAGACATTAGCCATTAGTCTAAGTTATCATCTTGACATATACCAAACCACCATAATGATGTGTGTTAAAGAAGTTCCAAGGTCATCTGAGTGGAAAATCTAAGATGAGCTACAGAAATTGGTGATGATACTTTGAAAGCTTTCATATACAATTACCTTTTTTATTTTAGGGAAATATGCTGTAGAATGAATCACTTTCTACAATAACTAAAGATAGTTGGTCTCTTCTCCTATCAGTGCAGAATCCTTGGTGTTCCTTAGCCTCCCTGCCCTGAATGTAAAAAAATGTGATCCAGAGTTGTCTGCAGGAGCTTGTCATTTTGGGTCTTGTTAGGCTTTAATGTGTCAGCGACATTGCACATGCTCAGTGTGCCCTGGGCAGCTGTTAACTCATTAGTAGCCATGTCCTAAAGATGAATTGACATGAATAGCAGACGGCTCTCGCTTTTAGATAGACCTCAGGCAGTATGAACAATATGCTGTGGGACTTTCAACTCTTCTGTGGCCCAATTATTGGTGATGTGCAGAGATAACTGTGTGATAGCTACTCATGTTTTATTAAGATTTAATTCCTTGCAAGTGAAGCACATTTGTTTTGCTTTCCTGTGCACAATCGTGTTGCAGATGCAAACTTTCTAATACATGACCAAGGTAAGACTCTACTTGGTTCCCTTATAACCTATCATGGATCAGACTGGGTTGTAAAAAATATTTGATTGATTTACATTTGTATGTTTGCCTAGTAAAGTGTTCTATACCCGCTGTTTTTGCATCATACTTAATTTTAACTTTTTTGACTGTCTCAATTGATAAAAATGTATTCTGACCCACAATGTAGGTGTCCAGTGGTACATGGGGCCCTTCATCACAAAGGGTGTCATTTATAAAAGTGAAAAATGTTCTGAAGGCACCATTTTTGGACCCTACCCTACTGTAATCACCCATAGACCCAGGTCCTATTGTGCCACCATTTGTGCAGGCTGCAAAGGAACCATGTATCTGCCCTATAGCAGACAGTATGGACAAGGTGCCATCCAGAATGTTAGTAAATTACCCCTTGACCATATTTTTGATTTAAACCTTTTTTGCCTAAAGTAGGCACAATGAGCAGGAAAAAGAAGCAAATATAGAATAACAATTTGCTTGGAGCTGCAGTAAACCTGTTAAACCTCTAATTATTCATGTTTAGTGATGGGCGAATTTATTCGCCAGGGGCGAATTCCCGCGATTCGCCGCTGGCGAATAAATTCGCGAAACGGGCAAAAAAATTCGCCATCAAAAATTCGCCGCGCGAAGACGAGTCGCGCGTCGTTTTTGACGCGACGCGCCGAAAACGTCGCGACGATTCGGAATCGACGTGACGCGCGTCAAAATCCCGCGACCCGCGACAAAAATGACGCGACGCGCGTCAAAAACTACGCGCGACTCGTTTCGCGAATCGCCGAAAAATTCTTTTCGGCGAAGCGAAACGCGGCCGTTTCGCCCATCACTATTCATGTTTTTAGACATACAGTATAAAGTATAAATATTAGTATAGTTACTAATTCAGCATGGCTATCCATTGGAAATGCTGATTTAACATTGGTTTTGCTGCACAACTATTCCAGAACTTTGCCACTGCAGCAGCAACATATCTCAATATATAACGTAAAATCGGTCTAAAGATGGCCATACATAGTTACATAGTTAAATTGCGTTGAAAAAAGACAAAGTCCATTAAGTTCCAACCCTCCAAATTAAAACTCAGCATACACACACACACACACACCCCTACACTCTTTCACACAAACCATATGCCCATAGCTATACTAACTGTAGAGTTTAGTATCAAAATAGCCTTTGATATTATGTCTGTCCAAAAAATCATCCAAGCCCCTTTTGAAAGCATCAACAGAATCAGCCATCACAACATCACCCGGCAGTGCATTCTACAACCTCACTGTCCTCACTGTGAAGAACCACCTACCCTGCTTGAAATTAAAGTCCCTTTCTTCTAGTCTGAAGGGGTGGCCTCTGGTGCGGTGATCCTCTTTATGGGTAAAAAGGTCCCCTGATATTTGTCTATAATGTCCTCTAATGTATTTGTAAAGTGTAATCGTGTCCCCTCGCAAGCGCCTTTTTTCCAGAGGAAACAACCCCAACCTGGACAGTCTCCCCTCATAATTTAAGTCTTCCATCCCTCTAACCAGTTCAGTTGCACTTAGTCTCTGCACTCTCTCCAGCTCATTTACATCCCTCCTAAGGACTGGAGTGCAAAACTGCACTGCATATTCCAGATGAGGTCTTACTAGGGATCTATATAGAGGCATAATTATGTTTTCATCCCTTGAGTTTATGCCCTTTTTTATGCAGGACAGAACCCTATTTGCTTTAGTAGCTACATGACACTGCCCAGAATTAGACAACTTGTTATCTATAAAAACCCCAAGATCCTTCTCACTTAAGGAAACTCCCAACACACTGCCATTTAGTGTATAACTTGCATTTATATTATTTTTGCCAAAGTGCATACATAGACCAGCCAGGCACAGTATATGGAGGAGCCAGTAACGTAACTATAACTAACTATGTGAACTATGGTGAATGCCCCCCTCCAGAGATGAAATTTGCTGTGGTTTCACATGTAAACAAACTACCTGTGGGCCTGGGTGTAATTGTACCTCAGGTAGGTTTGTTACTGTGAGGATCCATACAGCCGTAGTCACCTTTCTATTGCTCTGTATTGGATTGATGGCCTGAACATTTAAAACAGTAAGAAGCTAAGAAGATCTGCCGATTTTCAAACCCTCTTCCCTTTTTGATAGGACTGATAATTTTCAGTCCACCAGGATTCCAGGATTATTTGTCTACATGGGCCCAGTATTACTGAAATGAAAGCAAATCTGGGCATGTATAGCTGCATGAGTGAAAAGGTGTATTAAATCATTTTTTTCATTTAGATTCATTAGAAAAGAGAAGGTAATGCTATCAATAGGGCGATTGGATGGTGGATGCAGAATACATTTTAGTAACACAAGAAAATACACAGGGTTTCTTACAAAATATCAGCTATATTTAAATATATATGAGAACTGAATAAAATGGAGCAGGGGTGGATGTCTCCACCTTTCTGTAGACTTCAGAGTTGGCACATGTTTAGAAAGTGTAAATACATATGTATTGCATTATCCCTGACACGTGAAATCATAAAAGTAATAAGAGATTCAGCAACAGAAGAATTAAACGGCAAAGCATAATTTATTTTAATTGATACTTGTTTCACGTCAACAGGGACCCTTTACAATGAACTGACATATGCAGTGTATCTATTAAAATACATTACTATGTTATGCTTGGCAGTTTAATCCTGCTCTTGCTGGACATTTTCCTACAGCTTTTTTAGTTTATATATTGCTTTTGGGGGTTTGGTAGAGAAACAACATGGAAAGTTGCTGTAGATTACTCTGCTTATTGTTTGCAAGGTATTTAGATTGTTGGATGGGCACCTATTTATTTAATATTACGTGTGTTACTAATGTTGCAATATGGTATTCCAGGAAAAGATATACTTATATGGCAGACTATTGCCTTCTTGAAAATGCGCCAGTAATTAATTAAGCAAGTTTTCTATGGCACACCCAGACATAAAATAAATATTTATCAGCCCTATGACATTTATATTGTTTTTATAAGGCTTTCTAGAAGTTTTAACGGTACTTCCCTACTTAATAATTACATTTAGAAAAACATCCTCTACATATACACTGTGTATTGCCACTGACCCCTTTAACACTTTCTCTTCTCCCTAAAAATGATAGAGCTGCAATCACTGTAAGTCAGAGTATCAGAATCTCTGATATGTAATGTTCTTAATTATAAATACACTTACAACTATAACATAAACATGTTACTTACCCTGAAACAAATACTGTCATGACATAGTTAACTGCTTTTATTTTGACAACCTAGGGGGATAGGGCATATGCGGTCATCAAATTATTTTGCCCCCTGGTCAAATGAATCCCGTTAGTCCCAAAGGGTTTTCAAGAAGATCAAGATTATTCCAAGCCCTAACCTGATACCATTTGGGCATGCATTTGCAGTTAATAATTGTTTTATTATCTGTTATTAAATAGCACCAATATCACTTTACCTAGATCATCATTCACATCAATCTCTGTCCCAGTGGAATTTAAAGTTCAAGGTACCTATCACATTGACACAACACATGCATACACTAGGGTCACTTTCATCTGGGGCCAATTAGCCAGCTTTTATGTGTTTGGAGTGTGGGAGGAAACAGAAGAACCCACACTCAGCTATAGTTTTCTTCTTTTCAATAATGTCTCAGTGTACCTCTGCAAAATGTACCTGCTGCAGTGTCTGTAGCCGTACATTTATGGTTGCTACCTGGCCAGTATTTTACCAGCCTGGCCGGTATTTTTGATGGTTGATCCCAATGTTATTAATAGGAAAAAAAGATAAATATATAGGAAGGCCGGTATTTTTTTCAAGAAAAGGTGGCAACCCTACCTACATTAGATATTTGATTTCCAATTTTAAGAGAGACTAATGCAGTCCACCCAGTCTGGGGCTGTTGAAATTCGCTATTATAGGTAAATAAAACTAATAATATATACATTATTGTATTGTCTATTTTAGCTCTCCTCTGCTGTAGAGTTCATATTACAAAGTACATATTGGCAGCCTGAAATAACCAGTAACCAGGGTGACTTAAGCTACTAATTGGCATCCAAGTGTTCTGAAAACAAGATGATCTACCTGGGATTTCAGGACTGTGTTTGCAGTAGGGCTTTCAGGCCTACTGGGATCACTGAACCATTTCGCAGTAATATCAGTAATTTGAAGGCATTTCATTTTGACCTTCTAATTTGGAAGCATACTGTTGGGTGTGTCTAAGCTATTACTGCAATCAGGATAATGAATAGCTTGCACATAACATGTCTAATAAGTTGGTTATTAAAAGAACATATCAGTTAGCCAATTAGTGACAAGATGCCAGATGCCAAATTATCCAGTTTATTTTTACTAAGCCCATTTTTGCAATTGTTGATTATTCCCTTGGTAGCTGGTCATCTGATCTTGACTGAAATATTGCTAGCTTCTGTAAATTGTATGCAACAGCATAGTCACTACTTGTCTAATTGACAAGTCTTTTTTCAATAATTACAGGAATTATTAGCATTTTTCATGTTCCAAATGTTTAAAACTTAACCGCCTTTCAATTTCCCAGTGATCTTACTCTGGCTATTGGTAATGCATACATGAAATGGCAGAAAACGCAACCATTAGATGCTGTTTATTGTTAAAGGAGAGCTAAAAGTCTGAAAAGTATTAGGCTAGCCACAAGGAACCCTGGGGCAGACATGAAGATGGTAGCCCATCTTTACTAGAATAGTATCCCTGAGAACCCCCAAACATATTGCCCCACCAATAAATAACTACTGTACCTTCTACTGCTTAAAGGCAATCATTATGCCTGTTTACTTTGTAATGTAGGCAATCCAGCATTCCTGGATAGTTAGCTATAATGTGCTTAGCAGGGAGAACTGTCAGCATGCTGATATTACAAGGTCGGTTTATTCCTGGAAAAATTAAACACATTTTTTCTGCATAATTTGTAAAAATGTAAGCGGACTGTAAAAGGGTTTTGGAAATGATTTGCAAATATTTTTACCAGCTAAGGCCAAAATCAGTTCCTCATGGTCATTCCTTCTGTGTACTGGGCATATACACATATGCAACATGTGCACCCGATTCCCACCTGCTAACCAGTTCATGTCCAGCTCATGTTAGATTTTAGAGGCTTCTTTCTGAGAGAGGGTTCCCAGAACAAAATGCCTGGTAGTATAATTTCCACAAAAAAATACAATTTCAGTGGGGAAGCATTCAAAATTGAAAATATTGGTGTACTGTACATTTTATATATGCCATTGATGCATCTGCTTATGCTGCGCAAGTCAGCAAAGAGTAAAGTAACTTTGGGAAAATATTTCTTGTTAATAGAATTCAACAACATTATTTTAAAGTTGTACAGATGGTTAAATTAGTAAAAGGGAAAACTGTACTAAACTGGAAAAACATGCCTAGCAAAAGAATTCTGTGGAAAATGTTTGCACTGTGTATGTACTGGATATGCTGAGACTCAAAATGGGTTAAAAATTGTGCTCAGAAAATAAGTCATAGAGTAGTGTTTTCCCCTAAAGCTCAGCATCGGTCCTAGGTTTCTTTATGTTTTCTCTCTTCTTTATATCTGCCATTTTTATGGCTTGGCAGTAATCCTCCAAATGTCTGACTTCATGAATTCTCAGGTCACAGAGTGCAGGCCTACAAAAGGCAGCCAAATTTCACTGGCTACACTCAGGAAGGAAGGAAGGAATGAAAGGGTCATGGTTTTCATAGAGCAATGACGGCAATGCCAGGCTGTGGGGGTGAACCATTTTACTGCCAATTTGGGTTTTCCGCCATGAGAAAACAAAAAGGATAGACGTTTATGCAATTATATTTTGCTAGTTATACCTACAGTCATATGAAAATGTTTAGGAACCCCTCTCAGCCTGCATAATAATTTATTCCACCTTCAACAAAAAACAGTGGTATGTCTGTCATTTCCCAGGAACATCTGAGTACTGGGATGTTTTTTAGTGATACATTTTCAATTTTATTAAATCAAATGTGAAATTCTGGCTGTGCAAAAATTTTACTTCTCTTGTAATTTTGCTAACTTGAATGCATGTAACTGCTCAATACTGATTACTGACAACACCAAATTGGTTGGATTAGACTTCATAGGCAAGTGTGTCCAATCATGAGAAAAGGTATTTACAGTGGCCAGTTGCACGTTGTGCTTCTGTTTGACTCTCCTCTGAAGAGTGATAGCATAGGATCCTCAAAGTAGCTCTCAAAAGATCTGAAAACAAAGATTGTTCAGTATCATGGTCTAGGGGAAGGCTACAAAAAGCTATCTCAGAGGTTTAAAGTATCAGTTTCAACTGTAAGGAATGTAATCAGATAATGGAAGGCCACAGGGACAGTTGCTGTAAAACCCAGGTCTGGCAGGCCAAGAAAAATACGAAGGATTGTGAGAATGGTTACAGACAAACCAAAGATCACCTCCAAAGACCTGCAAGGAAATCTTGCTGCCGATGGTGTATCTGTACATCATTCTACAATTCAGCACAATTTGCAGAAAGAATATCTGTATGGCAGGGTGATGAGAACAAATCCCTTTCTGCTCATTTAGACAAGCCACAGTCATTTTGGAACAAAGGTCTTTGGGCTGATGAGCTTCTGATATACTTTATGATTTAACATAGTTAAAAGATGTGACCACCTTTGGCCAACTTTGAAAGAATAAATCATTTGTGGTGCAGTAAGTTCATGTTTATATTTAGTATACAAAATACAGCATTTCTAACATTATTCTATTTTAGACTTTAGTTTCCCATTTAATGGTCTAGAGCAGGTATTAGAATGGCCTCTAGACTATTCCCATTCCCAATTACTTTACTTGGATGAATAATAACTGGACCACTGCATTTCAATGGCACTAGTCTAGAGGTTGTCCCTAACCCTCCTATATCTTAACACGAACATTAATTATAACGTATTAGAGCCAACTATTTACTGGATTAGAGCTCCTATAAAAAGTAGATCTATTATTAAGGAAAATTATTCCAACCCTACTTAAAATACCAAACACTTATTTTTTTAACCTTCTTCTAAATAATATTTGGGAAAGAGAACTTGAAGTATTTGACCTATTTAAAGAGATTCTGACACCTGAAATTAAACTCTTTTTTTATATCTATTATTATATTGGCTTTGAAAGCTACTTCTAACTTTGCCATAAAGTATTTGCACGATGCTTTTACATTACCTGTCTGATCCCCCATGTTCCTGTATGAGGGGGCTGCCATATTTGTGCACCCGGCATCTGTTATCATTACAAACTGTAACTAACAGACTGAGATGGAACTGTTAGGTTGGCAAAGTAAGAGTGTCAGAGTCAGGCTTAGAATTTTCGGCTAACAGTTATATACAAAAACAAACCTTTCAGCAAAAAATGATCAACATGACCTATAGGTAACAATTAATGTGCATTCATATGTTAAAATTAAATTTTTAGTGTCAGTATCACTTTAAGAAATGTATTTTGTCAATAGGAATTAAAATATAGTCATTTCTGCACAGGGAAAGTCTAATGGAGTGTATCTGTGTTTAGTATTTAACTAGCTGTGCATTTTTCCCTGGAATTTATTCTAGCCCAGCATATACTTTTTATAGACTGCACTAATGAAATAGTTTAATCCCTAGGTTAATTCCATGGATTGTAAACTTTTCCACCCAGATCATTACCTTTCATTGATTTTCTTCTGCTTTTTTTTTTTTGCTTCCTTGTTTGTTGTGTTTCTGTGAAATACATCCTTTAGAACTATATAATATATGACTATAATATTATAAATTAGTGGCACATGATTTTATGTTAAACATATCTACTCGTTTTTTTATTTGATCATTACAGCCAAACCAATGTTAGGCTAGAACCCAGCCCATTACTAAATGATAAGAAAGAATTAAAGTCTAGGAAAGTCCCTAAAATCATAAGAGCAACCATTTTAAATGACTATGTTTGTAGCTAAAAATATGAAAAACTACCTCAGTAAAACAGATGACTGCAATGTCCCAGCCAGGGACTTTCCGACTATTTCTAAAAACGTGTGATTATTCCTAAATTCTGACCAGCAAAGTAAGCCTTGTGTTTAGAAAGAACGCTTGGGTAACATAATGACCTGTATGCCTAGCTTTGTTATCTAAGTAAACATTAAAACATGTTCAGATATTTCCAAATCAACCCCATAAAAGAAGATTCTCTCTTCTAATTTTTCACTGAATTTTCTCTAATGTTTCTCTGATTTTTCTGTGAAAACTCAAATTCCCGGTGCTTTCACAATGTTGTCATAAAGCAACAATGAAATGGAAAGCAAGATAAGATAAGAGTGAAACTGCATGACACTTTGGTTAATATCGTGTTTTCAAAAAGTGCAAATACAATTCAATTTGCTGACATGCCAAAAAGGGGATGCATGAAATTACACAGCCAAAAAACAAATCTTCATACAATTAAGGACTTAGTGAACAACTTTACCTGCTCCCTTTGGACATACACAGACCTGCAACAAAAAGCTCTGACCATTCAACTAAAGTCTGAATGCTTTCGAAGTTTCATTGTGAGGGAACTTCGGGCAACTTCGGAAAACGAAGCACTGCATGTGCTTTAGCGCTGGCGTCTTTTTCCTTGTAGTGGACGGGAAGACATGGGAAGGCAGTTCAGGGAGATGGTCGCCCAGAATAAGAGTTGATTAGTCACCAGGCGAAATCTCCCAGAAACTGCACATGTGCCACAAACCTTAGATGACACATTTTCTTCAACCTGACTTTCAACAAGTGAAGTCATCACCTCTTCTAACTTTCAGATCCCTAGCCCTACCAAGCCTACCACAAAAAGGCCTAATTTATGGATTATTGACAGACCTGCCATTTATCTGAGAGCCATGACGGGCTTGAAACGTTGCTGTGAATGTTGCCCTGCAATTTAAAATAAAGACTTTTTATTTAAAAAGAAAATACATTTTGGAGTGTTGCCCATTTCGGATTCCCACAAGTATTCCTAAGTGTAGAAGGACACTGAGGGAGGTGCACCCAAATTACTGAAAACTGAACAAGGTGTATCCTGCCTGAATTTGTTTAAAACCCATATATGGCCTAATGGGACCTGGCTTTTCCACAACAACCAACCACTGAAGAGACTGGACTTTAATTTGGGTCAACTTCAGAAAAATAGTTACCTGCACCAAAAATAGAGTATCTATAAGGTATTATGTTTTGGTATCATACAGTAGACAAATTATATACATTGTTCCCAGACCATCCTAAGACTGGGACAATATAGTTGGCCTGCTAACTAAACTAACAAACCATTTCTTGCCTAAAGATACACTTACTTCTGGTCTTCATGGTAGACCATTTTCTGAGTTCTCAAAACAATCCCTGATCTTAAGTAATCATGTCCTAACAACAACCGGTATGGCCATATCAGCTCAATTGCAATCCTTAGATTCTCCAACCAAATCTGATGTGGAAAAACTGTGTCAAAAGCAATAGATGGTTTGAAGAAAGAATAGCTTTCTAGCAAAATAAGACCTATCATTTTCTGAAGATCTGCTCTATTTAGGAGTTCAGATGCCATACAGTTTATATTATCTGATTCAAATGCTGCGTGTAAGACACACTTTGCATATAACTTTGATTCTTACTTTTGCTCCTTCTAAGTTTCATGGTTGACCATTCCTTTTGTCACCCCCCATTTCCTTCCTATCTTCTCCATTTTCATTAAATAGCTTTAGTTTAATTTACATGTGCTGGTGGGGGTTGGGTGTTACAGTTATTGGTGTTGACTAATGTTCACTAATTAGCCACATTATGATCACGCATTATGAACCAATAAACTTATGCAGTGTCAGCATATGCATTTGTTTACCAATTATCCCAGTTTTATCAATGTATCAGTAAATGTGGCTTGATTAAAGATAAATTAGTCTGAATATAGGAAAGATGAGTCATTTGGTCTGACCTCTACACAGATTAAATTCATGATAAAAATAATTACAGGCACAGATGGATTTCTTTTTGTTTTGTTTTAGATGATTATATCAACGTTAGCTTTCCAATTATAAAGAAAAAAAAATTGGCCGCTGTTTGTATTAGTACTCAGTTTTCCGCAATGCCAGATTCACTCCTCCGACTGGTCGGTATAAAGAGTAAGCAAAAGATGATATACAGGAGTTTAAAGGGATATTGTCATTAGAATAAAAACTGAATGTGTAGTTTTTGTTGGGGAAACACTGATAAACTAATAAACTTTAATTCTGAACAGATGCATAGGGGTGAATAGCAGCTGCTTCTCTTTTGCTCCTGGCAAAAAAAAACATAAAAGCTCTGCCTTTTATTATTAAGATGCTATCAATGGTCACAAGAGACACATAGAAACAGGGACATCTCTGGACCAAATGCATCCTGTGGCAGGAGACCAAGGGCACCCAACCCTCACCCACAAACTGTCTGTGCTAGATTCCTGATTAAATAAATGGGAATTCAGCTCTTACAAAACACAGAGGTGGTAGAATGCTATGTGAGGTTGCGTTGTCATCTTAAATACAACAAAGGGGGGTGCATTGAAAATAGCACTTCCATTATACTTAAATATACTTTAACTTGGCCTTTTGAGTGCTCCCACCCCTATTATTGTATATTGTATTATAGCATGAAGCAGTGGCTGAGCTTCATATGTGGTTTTCTAATAGCACCCCATACCCACTGGTGGTCCATATGTTTTTAACTGCACCATGTAACACTTTTGAATCCATTCACTTTTACAATACTTATTACTACATCTAATTTAGTTGTGCTTTACTTACTTTAACTCACACCTATATACTTATTTATTATTTATCTACACCCATACCAACATATATATACACTTTCTAAGAACTCACTTTATCCTCACTATTTTTACATTTTTAAATTGTTAAAAAAAAAAAAAATGGGCTTTGGTTTGGGCAATCATTCTGTTTTAAAACAGTTGTACATATAAGTGGGATCCAGAACAAGTGTTCCAGAACAGCTTCCAACTTGCTGTTATTTACTCCTGTAATGATAACCTAAACTTGGTTTTACAATGGCTAATCCAGAACAAAGGCCCACATAGGGGCCTTCACCAGCACCAACATTTTTGCAAATCTGTGCCATGTGTTCTGTTTTGCAGGGAAAAAGTCTATCGCACTGGAAAAATCACAGATGTCATTATTATCCATCACATGTCTCCCCTCCCACTGTCTGTCAAAGAAACTTTCCAGGTGCCATGGCTGGAAGAAATTATAACAGTTGTAGTATAGTGGAAAGGAGCTTCACTAACAAGGAAGGAAATGTATATGCTATTTCAGAGCTAAAAACACCTTGACTGCAATTTAATGTTGCCTTCCCATTGACTCCAATGCAGTGTCAAAGTTTTGTGAATTTTCTGGTGTTTCACTCAACACTAATCATACAAATGACATCCATTAACATGCAGTTAATTACAGAAGTACAGACCATCCAGTCATACGGCAGTTCACACAAATACAAACCTCTCTTATTCACAGAATGGTATTCATTATCCGGAAACTCATTATCCAGAATTACAGGAAGACAGTCTTCCATAGACTCCATTTTATCCCAGTAATCCAAATTTTTTTAAATGATTTAATTTTTCTCTGTAATGATAAAACAATACCTTGTACTTGATCCAAACTAAGATATAATTTACTTTTATTGGAATCAAAACCTAGGGTTTATTTAATGTTTACATGATCTTCTAGTAGACTTGGTATGGTTTAGGTAAGGTATAGAGATCCAAATTATGGAAAGATCCATTGTCCAGAAAACCCCTGAGCATTCTAGATAACAGGTCCCATACCTCTGTATCCCATAAACTTCTAGTCTTTAAATAAAAGTATCTGCTCACATTGCTAGACATATCACATACTTACCACCCCTTTTCACACATGTCCACTCATGTTACATTCTGTTATTGTTAAAGTCTTTGGTGCAGGTTCTCTGGTTTATTGTGCACAGTTAAATTTAGTACCCGATCAAAGTGCAACACCACAATCAACCACAACATGTTACCTATTCTGTTGTTGGAACTATTAAGATTTATAAGATGTCTCATTGGCTCATTCATGATTATAATCATAATCCATGTAAAATTTTTCTAACAACAAAAGAACCAAATTACTGATGAAACACAGAGTTGTTTGAAGGTGATAACATTCAAGAACACTGTATTGACTGATTATAGATTTTGAAAACAATACACATTTTGCATGGCCTATTCCACAGAGACACTTGCATGTCTAAAGGTGGCCATACACAGGCAGATAAAAGCTGCCGACAGACCAAGTCAACAGCTTATTGGCCCGTGTATGGTGCCTTCCAACAGGCTTCCTCAAGGAAGCCTGTTCCCTTCTTAAGGTGGGCATATCGGGAAGAGATCCACCCGTTTAGCAACATCACCAAGCTAGCGGATCTCTCTGTGTATGGTCACCTTAAGAAGGAAACAATTCATAGATTTTGCCGGTAAAAGCACTACCTCATTTTGGCATGCAGATAATATTTCATACAGGCCAATACATTATACATATTTATTTATTAAATTACATGTATATTATGTATAGTCCAAACAGAAGTACTTCTACTCATAGATGAGCCCAGTTCAGATTAAATTGGGAACTTCCTATTTACGCAGTGAGGAATAGTTTATAATCTATATAGCGTATCCACATGTTTCTTGTTCGTTGCATTATCCTAAAACTGTCACTATTTGCAAATTCTTGTGCCTACGAATGTGCATTTATATTGGTATTCTAGCATCCACTTTGGAGGCACAAACAGCAGTTTGATCTATTGTAAGGGAGCTCTTTACTTAATTGTTGCCTGGACCAAGATAAGTACATAGCTCCCTTTGTGGCTACAGATGTGTGATAAACTCAATTAAATGGAGAGTAAATGTACAGATGTATCTCACATTGGTGATCCCCCTCCTTGCAAGTTGTGCCAACCAGTGCACTGTTCATTAGTTGTCATGACATATTCATTTTTTTTTAGAAGGCCATTTTTTTTAGAAGGTAAGATGTAATGTATTCCTGCCTCATGCTGAGCAATGTCTGTTTAAAGCTGCTCTACAGAAAAGATAGCTAAATCTTTAAAAAAATTATTTGTCCAAATTACACTCTTGAGCAAATTAAAACATTCTATAACATTCTATAATCATTAAGCCCCTACAGGACATTTACATAAACACATTTAAAAAGCTCAGCTGTCAATCATACATTGCTTTCCCTGACTCTGTTCCTCAGATGCGGCAATCATTTTCACTTTCTCTATTCACTGCCTCCTCACATTCCCCATTTGTACTCACTGTCTATAATTGTGTGGCCTGTGTATAGGCATGGGGATCATTTACCGTATCTTGGGATAATATGAAGCACAATAACACTGTCCACAAAATGGCACCTGCTTGCTTGCAGTGATTGTGAATTGCAAGACTGAAAGAAAAAAGATAACTAAATAAGTTATATAGTGTAAGTAAAAGTTTAGTACTTCATATGGTGACAGGCCCCGTTTAACTTATATGTGAAAATGGCAGCAAAATGGCATGACAATAAAATGCTGACAAAGAAACAAGCTATTGAAACTTACAGTAAACGTGGTAATGCTATCATACCCTGAGTAGCAATGATTTCAGTGAGGTTGCCATGGTTATTGTCTCCATGACAGTGGTCTAGATATGGTTTCCATAACAATGATCTATTTAGAAACAGTCTCCATGGCAATAATCACTTTGGTTCTCATGATTCTCTTGATCTTGGTCTCCATGGCTCTGTTCACTGTGGTTTCCATGACGAGTAATCTGCCATAAATACTGTTGCTATGGTAACTGCTTACTTGACAATGGTTGCCATGTAGCAAACTCCATTAAAAGTTTGGTGACAGTTGCTATGTTTATAAGGATGCCGTAGTTTTTTTGACAATGATTCCATGCAGTTTGACCTGGTAACATTCTACTTTAAATGGCCACAGTTTCCACTGCAACAGCCACATTGTTTCATAGTACCAGTAAAATGACAACATGGCAACAGTTTACATAGCAGTGACTTTCGTGGCAATGGTTTCCATAGCAACCGTTTCCACAGTAACACTCTCTTCCACACAACATGATGATGATGATCATAGAGCATGCTACAGGCTCACTGGTCTGAAATGCAATTCCTAGTAACATGTTTTATATACTGATGTTATACAATTCTTGTGAATAGGTCATTTATCCTATTTGTATATTGGTCTTTCACATATTAAGGATCATTGTTTTGTTTCAACCTTATTGACAGCATATTTTTTTAAAAGTATTTTCTTTTTAAAATGCATTTGCAAGAAGATATCCGCAGCATTCCTTCTGACTTTCTCAAGGCAACAGCCTCAAAATTTGTTATGTGTATTCGGTAGAATGGTGTGCACAGCAGGATGCCAGACTCTATGCGAGTACTGAATTAAACATATCTTGTTTCAAAAGATTCCTGGCATATTGTATCCCGTCAGTCTTTTTATCAGTATAAGATGAAATACTAACTGCATGGGTTAAAATAAACTTACATGGCTCACAAGCATTACACATACATCAATTTGTATTTTTTGTATTGCTCAGTCATTTATATAGTAAAGTATACTCCCAACTAACATTTTTTCTGCATGTTTGTTCTTAAAGCATTACATAAACATCCCCTACCCTAACATACATCCATTGTTTTTTTTTTTTTTTTTTTTTTTTTT
>CM044438.1:72661847-72707412 GCA_024363595.1 Xenopus borealis
TTTTTTTTTTTTTTTTTTGTTTTTTTTTTGTCATTTTAGTAAAAAAAGAAGTTTTAGCAGTGTTCCCATTCACTTCAAAGAGATTTCAGTCAACATGTTAGCTTGGGGGACTGATGCTCAAAGAGGGGTATCCTATTTCATCAAAATGCAACTTTTCTTCATACATAAGCTATACTTTCAACATTTCAACATTTTTATGTTGACTTTTCTGCAAAGAAGAAGCCAGTTCTGCAATTGGAGTGTACAATGGAGAGCTCAACCCACCATAAAGTTTACAAGCGTGGAATTGTCTTAAACCTTTACACTACTCAAATTATTTCTCCATTAATACTGCAACTAGTCTGGTGTAGGGAGTAATACCACTTGGTCCATTTTCCTCCAAAGCTTGTTTATGGTAGCCACAGGGAAGAAGTTGTAAGCCAATAAAGTTAGCATGGTCCTGATCATGCCGTGTTCAACTGTGCAGGCCGGATTTCCTTGCCCCTAGTTTAGCCAAGTATTTTTTTTTAGCTACTATTTAGGACTATATAGGCCTGCTCTTATGAAGCTACCTTTTATGTACCTCTATATAAAGTGACCTGACATTTTTCAGTGCTTTATCTTTGAACCATGCATCAGAGCATTTTGCTGCCATGTGTAGTGCTAGTTGTTGTCAGGCATAAGTAATCCCTTTGCTACTTGAAGAACAGTTCTGTGTTTTGAAAGTTTTATCTCTCCATCCTTCCTTCTGAAGGGTTTCTGCTTGCAGTTTTCACAGAAGTCCTGCCTCTGAAAGCTTTTCATCTCCCTCCAAGCTGACACCTGCTGACGTGTAAAATGACTATAGAGGAAAGTAAAGCCAGCACATCAAGGCCAATCACATACAGACAAAGCTATTTTTATTTCATGGCTCTGTCACTTCACTCTTTTATTTATTCAGAGATGGGATTTATTAAGAAAAACCATGGTTATCAGCTTGCAGCTAAACTCTGAGGCCAAGAGAACTTTCCTGCAACAAAAACCTCTTTATGTTCTATGCTATTTCCTGACATCCCAAACACAGATCTGTATATACTTTGATAAAAAAAACTGTAAAGCACACAAACTACAGCCTGAAGAAAGTGCTGTATATAAATGTAAGTTATACAATAAATGGCAGTTTGTTGGGCGTTTCCTTAAGTGAGAAGGATCTTGGGGTTTTTAGAGATAACATTCTGGGCAGTGTCATTCAGTAGCTACTAAAGTAAATAAAGTTCTGTCCTGCATAAAAAAGGGCATAAACTCAAGGGATGAAAACATAATGATACCTCTTTATAGATCCCTAGTAAGACCTCATCTGGAGTGTGCAGTGCAGTTTTGGACTCCAGTCCTCAGGAGGGATGTAAATGAGATGGAGAGAGTGCAGAGACGTGCAACTAAACTGGTTAGAGGGATGGAAGACTTAAATTATGAGGGGAGACTGTCCAGGTTGGGTTTGTTTTCTCTGGAAAAAAGGCGCTTGCGAGGGGACATGATTACACTTTACAAGTACATTAGAGGACATTATAGACAAATATCAGGGGACCTTTTTACCCATAAAGAGGATCAATGCACTAGAGACCACCCCATCAGACTAGAAGAAAAGAACTTTAATTTCAAGCAGCGTAGGTGGTTCTTCACAGTGAGGACAGTGAGGTTGTGGAATGCGTCAGGTGATGTGATGGCTGATTATGTTGATGCTTTCAAAAGGGGCTTGGATGATTTTTTGGACAGACATCATATCAAAGGCTATTTTGATACTAAACTCTACAGTTAGTATAGCTATGGGCATATGGGTTGTGTGAAAGAGTGTAGGGGTTTGTGTGTGTATGCTGGTTTTTAATTTGGAGGGCTGATCTTGACAGACTTTGTCTTTTTTCAACCCAATTTAACTATGTACCTATATATATTTGAAGGAACAATTAATTTGGAAATTCCAAAAATAAATATAAATTTAATTTTGCACCCAGACGTACTTGATTCTGCTGATTGGAAGGAAACCATGATATTTTGTCTCTATGGGACTATTCTCCAGCTCTCTTAGGCCCATATTGTAATCGGAAATCTTCGCACAGTAGTACCATCCAGCAAATGCGTCCTACTGCGCATGCACTAATATGAATTTCTCATATGAATCAAACATGTCTAAATGTTTCATGACTATGAATGGCCTGTGCAATAAATAATTATGTATGCCCCAAATTATGATCCAAACTCATTGGATAAATATTTATTTTGTCTGAACCTAAATATTTCCTACACAGATCTTTAAATAAGACCTTTCTGCCAGAATTTATGTGAAGGGTTCCCAGTAGGGTTGCCACCTGGCTGTTTTGACTCAAACAGTTTGTTTTTTCTAAGGCCTGTTTGGGTCTCAACTGTCTGTTTGGCTTTCAGCCTTGTGAAACCTGATCAGTAAACATTTAAATACTAAGATACTTGCCTTAACATGTCTATGTTATTATCAAGTGCAGGTAATCTCTTTATACAGGTATTACAGAAACAAAAAAAGAAAATCAATCAAAAGTAAAAAAAATTATAAATTGGCATTAGCTATATTTCAGAGCTTTCTGTATAACTGATTTCTGTGTACCTATAAATACAAGATTGGGCTTTCTGATAAGGAAGAATATGGGTAGAGATAAGGTTGCACCCATGTGGGTGACAGAAAATCTCAGTTTTTCAAAGGGCTGTCCATTCAAAACTTTCTGTTTGGTGTAAAACTTGACATGAATCCAGGCACTTGCATCTAAATGATGCAATAATCCTGCTCTAGTGTCATAACTCCATCATTGTTGTCACCTTGATGTGATCATACCCACTTCAACATCAATGCCTCACCCCCTAATCTATCTGCCCTGCTCTCTTTGTTTGGGTTTAGCTACTGGCAAATGTAGAAACTCTAGTTTCCAGTGGTTTCTATAGAAAGTCTCATTAACTTCAACTATGCAGTTTTTTTTTTTTTACTAAACCATAAGCATAAAACATGTAGATAACACCATCCTTGTATATTTTTGATTGCTTACTGGAGAACTAAAACTTAACAAAGAAGTACAGTAGAAATTCTGTACATTATGGTTTAGGGTTGTGTACCAAGTGCACCCGAGGTGACCACAGCCCTTTTGTAGTGAAGATCTGTGCCACTATATATGCCCCAAGTAGCCCCCGTGATCTTTTCTATTCATTCACTGCACATCTCTGTGCTGATGTCAGTTACCTGAGCTTTGGGACCAACTCACACTATACTGAATATATAGAATATAAAAGTCACAATACAAGGCTTAGTAGAATTAATTCAGATTCTTATTAAATATGCAGCTCAGAAACCAGAGCAATCAGCATTATTATGAGCCCTGTAGCATTAGTCCATATGACAGGTAGACCTCATATGGTCAAAAAAAAAAACAATATTTGCTTCTAAACAGCTTCTCAGACCACACTGAGTATGCTTATGTCACTCCTAGGATGGAGACTCCCTGTATACAACTTTAAGGGCTGGATCATTTCTACTATTGAGATGATAAACCTTTAGGTTGCTGTACTAAATTAAGTCAGGGTAGGATTTCCTGGGTGAGCGCCCTTAGGCTGTGTGGTCTACCCACACTACCCCCACCCCCACAAACGCAAACACGCATATGCCGGAGCACTGGGGAGCTGCACACCTTCAGTGCTTTAGTATATGAAATATAGCATGTCTAGCTATATTTGTTTTAGGATATAGCTATACAGTACTTTAAAAAATGCCACAAGTGAAAACTCTCAGCCTTGCCTGTTTTAAGAAGTATAGTTCAGAAATGATATTAGAGCAGTGAAACACTGGGCAATTTTTACCAGGGCTGTAATTAGGCATTAATTAGCTTTTCTCAGCCAGTTCCAGGTTGAACAATGAAAGCAATCATCTGATTGCCATGGTGCAAGTCTGCCCAGTGTTTAGATATTACTCCCACAAACCCGTTACTAAAGTACAGCTTCCAGCATACAACATAATGTTGTGCAGTTTCAGATGGACAGTCAAAGACAATACTGCTCTGTACACTTTTGCAACTTACTTTCTGTTTGGGTTTAGAACCATATATAGATATATATATATATATATATATATTCAATATATATATATTGAAAAAGCACCTGATGAGGACCAAAACATTGAACTTTGATACTATGTAATAAAAAGATAAAAGTTTTTTTTTTACAAAGAGTGTGCCGGTTTTAAGGTATTTGGTGTATATGTAGCACCTATTTGGCGGTATTTAGGCAAATACCCACTAGCAGGGTCAGGGCCTTTGCCATGTGAGTTCCCTTTAAGAGGTAGTGCAACTACCACCCTCAGGCTGCTGTGCATACAAAACATACAAAAATGATTGGGCGCCAGGAGGTTCTTATGATGCAAACAAGAAACTGTTTGTTAATCCGAAGATAATGTCCCCAGTTTTACTCACATCAGAGGAAAAGCGTGCAGCCACATCACATGCAGTTTCCCACATGCTGACACTCCCTTATGACTGATTTGGCAGGCATATAGTCACAACCCCACTCACACAGAACTTCTAGGGTAGATGTAGACTATACAGGCACACCTCAGCGACATATTTCGGTAGTGGTCTCTGGATCAATCTCAGGGAAATCCTCTATCCCGATTCCCTCTCCACTGGGATCCCTAGAGATACCTCCAAACTGTCACTCCTGCATTGGAGCTCTGTACTGCTCTTTTTAGCTCAATCCTGACTATCTGACACTCCTAGAGTGTTCTAGTACAGGGAGCTCACCTGCCACTTTCTATTCCTCATTCAAGGGGTTGCCTGGTCCCTGACTTGGACATATGCTTTCTGGGCCTTGCTGCACCCAGGCTCCCCTGGGCACACCCAGCTGGATCAACACCTGGTCTGTCTGGGGACTCCCAGAATACCACTGCAATAGATGATGGGAACTGTAGGTTGGCAGTAAAATTTGTAGGCTTCCTGGACTCATTTTGCCCTTTGTGTATTAAGTGATAGAAAAAAGTTCAACAAAATGAAATACAGTACATATACCATTTTCCCCCTAGCCATCAACATATTCAAAATCTTGCAAGGGAGTGAAACGGTTACATCCATGCTTGATTCGAATGGGAAAAAGAATTAAAAAAAAAACTTTTCAATGGTCAGTTTTTCAACTAGGCATTGTGGTTAAAACAAAAAAGATTCAATTACAAATTGTAAAAGCCATAGCAGCTATAGAGAACATGAAACATCGTGGCGGAAGTCAGAAACTTACTCATCTAAGTATCACAATTTTTCCTGGCTAATGGATTCATTACTGTGTTTGACTCAGCTTTCCTTAAAGATAAATAGGTCCAGAGCAATGATTTCAAATTATATTACAGCAAATATACATTTCAGTCTTTCGTTTGGAAAAAAATGTGAAGATATGAAAATGGCAATTAAAGTATTTTGATAAAAACATCCTGCAATTATAAGAAATATTATAGTCTTAACAGCAAACTGGTTGCAAAAGAGCGTATACACGGGTGGGAGGGGGGATCCTGGCTCCTCTGCAGCCTGAGGCAGCTTGCTGCTGCTCCCGTCGCCCACACTCTCACCTTTATGCTCTGGATGGTGTCAAGAGAGGGGATCCATAATGTTGGCTTGGGGTCCAGGGAGGTCCTGGAGGCTAGTACAAAAAGCAAGTGTGGTCTTTGCCCTAGAAGAGCTGAATTGCCAGTTTTCAAGCTGGAAATTCAGCTCTTAAAGTAACAGGAACACAAGTGGGCGTTGTTGCCTGAGGCTTATTGCCACATTGGGCAGTGCCCCTGCATATACACAAGGTAATGGGCAAAATAATGACAAAGCCTGTAATGGGTTTTATGCCATATTTCACCAATAATATAACTTAAATGAAAATAGTTTGTATTTTTTTGTTGTCTTTTATATAGGGGTTTGTATATCTAAAAGCAAAACATTGTGACTTTATATTAAAGCCACTTTTGTGAATTCCCACCACATACAATACTTACTGTAAATGAAAGGGCTAAAACAGAGCACACCACAGTTTGCCGGAAGGAAACATACAGTAGCTCTCTGTTCACTTATATAGAATTTCGTTGCATATTTAGTTAATGGGTGACAATAGAGAGAATCCTATTTTCTCCCAATGATAAATATGCCTGAAGTGACCAGAAGGCTTTGAGTTCCCCTCTGGTGAACAGCTGCTTGATATTCATTCTTTGATGACTATGCTTCTGTGAACCTTAGTGAATGTCGTGTTAAAATTGCCTCCAACAAATTCTCGGCAATGGTACCACATTCGCTGAAGATGGGAATGCTGCTCAAGAAACACTAAAAACTAGGTACGTTTTAAGGGGAACTTAAAACACAGACCCAAGTTTTACACAGGCTTTCACTGAGGTTCATTTATCAACACTGGGCAAATTTGCCCATGGGCAGTTCCCTATAGCAACCAATCAGTGATTAGCTTTTTGAAACCAGCTGCAAGTAGAACATTGAATGCAGTAATCTGATTGGTTGCTATGGGTAACTGCCCATGGGAAAGTTTGCCTAGTGTTTATAAATGACCCCCACTGTGTATCATGCACCGAGAATCACTTTTCAGATCCTTTTAGCACTTCTCACTAACCATGATGGTTTTTAAGCATATATATATATATATATATATATATATATATATATATATATGCAATGTAGGTTTCTTAGTGAATTTTCTCTAGCATTCATTTCTTCCTAGCAAAACCGTTAACTTACACTTACGTCAGTTAAAATTCAGTGGGTAATTAGGTCATATATATGTATTTATTAGTGATGTTGGTGAAATTGCTGGAAGTGGGCACTTTTTATTTTAAAAGGTCTAAGGAAGCAAAAGCAAGACAACAGAGGAATAGGTCATGAGTCCACCCTAAAACAAATGTGGCATGAGCTTCAATTGTAAAGATATTTTTAATAGGTACAGCACGTAAACACAACTTTTTTGGAAGCCAGGATTTAATGTCACTGACATATTAATGTTGAGGATGAAGCGTCATTTTATTAATTTGCCAGCCAGAACAAGCAAAATGTACGATGTAACAATGTAACGATCATTCGAGTGAAAATTTGCCTTGCAAAATGATGCAAAAGTTATTTACGTTTGTTGCTAGTGAAGTGTCTTACTCACCTTTTTATAATGTTAGAAAGCTGACATGAGATATTGCTTGATGTGGCAATGCGATGAACATACTAAACATCACAAAAGAAGTAAACTGTGAATGTAATATTGACTTGAATATGTGCAAAATGTGCAAAATGTAACAAGAAGACAGAAACAGCATTTATGAACTGTTAGCTAATAGAAAGGTATTTCCCCCTCTTTATTCCTAAATATACAAGAAGAGGCAAGCAGCAGCAAACATGATGGATGCTGATAGGAGAATATTTTCTGCATGTGTAATTGTGGGGTAGCCTACATAACCTTTGTTCGCTAATAGAGCACTCTATTTAGACAAAGGTGCCTGATGCTACTACTGAAAGACACCCTTCGCCAATTGGGATCTCCTTTGTTCCCCAGGGCATGCCTCGATTGACAAGGGTACGCCTCCTCTCTCCCAATTCACTACAGACCCAGTATATATTGAAGTTAACCTTTACTGGGAATTTTCTTAATTTGTATACTGGGCTTCTAGACACAGACAATCACCAGATTTCAGCAAATATTTATCTGAAAAGAAAACTTTCACCTTGCATTTATATTCAGTTATCACCATTGTTTTGGGGATATGATAGATTTTATGGTTCCAACAGACATGACCTACCTAAACCAGTAACTTGTGTGACAGAATAGTGATGCTGCTAATAGATAAAGCCAATATAGTATCCATAAAGGACTAAGCATCGGTTCAGGTCTTCCAGAAGTCAGGAAAGTACAGTCTATATACATTAACTAGTGTGCGAATTTGACCCGTTTCGTTTTGCCAAAAATTTGCAGCCGGCGAAATTTTGCTGACGCCCATTAATGTCAGCGTTAAAATAATTTCCACAGCGAAACAAGGAGAACAAATTTGCTCATCAATATTAACTTTTTCTGTATTTGTTGGGATTAGCTGCCAAGATAGTTTGTAATATATTATGTATTGTGCTGCAGTCAATACGACATTAAGAAATAGAAGACTGTTCTCTGAAGATAACATTTTTCAGCATGGAGCAGAGAGACTGCTGATGTAAAAACATTAATTACATACAAAACAGCTTTCTCTGTATACTCTAAAGACATGTTACCATGGCAGGGATATTCTCATTTGTTTTAATTGCTGCTAATCTTGTTACTTCTAATTGACTAAACATTCAGAAAGACCTTCAGACATGTACTAAAGGTGCTGTCCCATTTACACTGTCAAATTGCAATTTTAAAACCACCTTCACTTTTCTGTTCTCATTTAGGCCAACTGCTTGCTTTGTAAATATGCCTGTATTTTCTGTTTCTGTAGCACGATTTCAGCATTCTACAATCCCTGTTAGCAACCTATGTTCATTTGTTTCCAGGGAACCCTTTTACATACATTTAGGAGACATGTAAATACTTGCTTATTACTGATTGAATGAATTAATATTATATTTATATTATATTTTGCAGGAAAACACTTATTGGTATACATATTTCTATAAAAACATACAAAGTGTGAATAGCTCTCTGTGGTCTGTAGTCAAAAGTTACCCTCCAAAGGAGTGCACACACCAAGGTCTTTCTAGCATATTGTCATTTTAATATAATATAGACCATAAATGTGGTGTTTATTAAAAAAAAGTGTTATTGTATATACATTCTCCCTCCCTCTCTCGTGTGGCTTATTGCGTGTGGCTTGTTAGAAACAAAATGTTAGGTTGATGTCTTTAACCAGTGTGATCCAGCCTTACCCACAAGTGGTAAGATGCAAAAAAAAAAACCTTTTGTCATAAAATTATTTTTTTTTAAAGAAAGATTTTCAAAGGGGTGTTAAGAGATAAGATACTTGAATTTATTGCAAATCATAATACTATGAGTTTGTGCAAGCATAGTTTTATGCATAATAAATGACAGATTAATTTCTTTTTTTTTTTTTTAAGTTTTTATTTTGCTTTTTTAAAACTTTGGGGAAGGGTACAGAAAGAAAAAAGGGGGAGGAAAAAATAAAATTACATTACACATGGTTCATATCTGAGTTACATAGCATGCAATGGATCCACAGTTTTACTTACATGAGTACATTGAATAAAATTACACACATTTTATTATACCCTGCTTTTTCCCTAGGGTGAGGGGAGGCAAGTTATCAGTAGAATTAGTTAGGCATTTCTATTAGATTGACATCTAGCCAGGGACTCCACACCTTTTCGAACTTAGCAGGACAACCTCGAGCCATATATGTAAGTTTAAGAGATGGTAGGGTCTTATTAATCATATTAACCCAAGCGGTCACTGTTGGGGTATTTTTCCCCATCCAGCCCATCACCACTAATTTTTTGGCATAGAACAGTATAGTTCTCATGAGAGTTCTTGTCTTAGTCAACTCGAGTAGCTCCTCTATTAGCCCCAACAAGCATATCTCTGGAGAGCACACACCCGGCAGGTCGAGATTTGTTGCTAAATACCGTGTGACCTGTTTCCAGAATTTCTGAATTGGGAGACATTGCCATGCTATGTGCAGAAATGATGCCATTGGTTCTTGGCACCTTGGGCAGGTATTATTGCCTTGTCTGTTCATTCTGCTCATTTTTGCTGGTGTAATATATAACTGGTGAATGAATTTGTATTGTACTAGCCTGTCTCTGAGTGAGATTAGGCCATCGTATAGGGTGGCTTCGTCCCATTGTTCTTCACTAAGGGTTGGGAGAGATTGTTGCCAGCGTCTTTTGGCTCTTATGAAGGGGGGGGTATCTTGTCTACTAGGGCTTGGTATAGCCTTGAAGTTAGTTTTTTCCCTTCGGGAGCTTGCAGGATTGTCTCTATTGTGGGGTTAGAGTATAATATGGTCGTATCAGGAAATTGCGCCCTAAAGGCATGCCTAAATTGGAGGTATCTGTACAGCTGGGGGTGTGTGGTCCCCAGCTTTAGTTTAAGCTGCTGGAAGGTTGGGAAAGTTTGGTCTATTAATAAATCCCCAAGGACCTTGATGCCTAGTGCCGGCCAATAATGAAAGTCTGGTAGGTTTTGTAAATGAGGCAAGTTAGAGTTGCACCAGAGGGGCAGGTGGGGTGACGTTAGTGGGGGCTTGTGACTATGGACTGAGCATGCCATCTTCCAGGCTCTAAAGGGGGTGGATACAGTTGTTGGGTAGTCTCTATAGTCTTTTAGTTGTCGGTATGGTAGGTGTTGCATAGCCTCAAGTGAGCCAAGCCTGTTGGCCAGCAGGAGTAGGGTTGCATCTTCTATGTCTCTTTGAAATCAGCAATGCAAGTGGTGCATCTGGCTGGCCAGGTAGTAATAGCATAGATGAGGGAGCCCTCCTCTGGTAATTGGTGCAGTTAGGGAGCTCAACGCCATTCTAGGGGATTTGTTGGCCCACAGGAATGATGTGAGAATTGAGTTGATTCTGCGGAATACTTTTTCAGGGATCCACACTGGGGAGTTGTGAAGTTTGTATAGGATTTTCGGTAGGTAAATCATTTTAAATAAATTGACTCTACCCCATAGCGTGATGGGTAATCTGGACCATACCGTGGTTGCGGATTTAAATTGTTCTATTGTGGGTTCTAGATTGTGCAGGGAGTATTCTGAGATTACAGGGGAAATGTTTATGCCTAAGTATTTAATTTTTGATACCCACTGCAGATCTTGAGCCTCAGGAGGTGGAGCCGGCATGGGGTCTATTGGAAGCACTACTGATTTGGACTTGTTTATTATTAGTCCAGAGTAGATTCCGAATCTTTCAATGTCTTGTAGTGCCTCCTGTAATACCTCGTATGGGTTTTCCAAGAAGAGCAGTAGGTCATCTGCATATAAGGCCAGCTTTTCATTTAGCTGACCAATAATAGCGGTGAAAGGGGGCAATCCTGGTGGGTCCCCCGGGTGAGTGGAAATGGGGGGGATAATGTATCATTGACCTTTACACGTGCAGTGGGTCGGAGGTACAGGAGTTGGACCCAACCCAGAAATCTCTCCCCAATACAAAAGTGTCTCATTGCTTCCCATAGGTATGGCCACTCAACTGAATCAAATGCCTTAGCGGCATCCAGTGATACCATAGCTCTAGAGCCTCCATTTGTGTGCTGGGTTTGGAGATGTGTGAAGACTCTCCTAAGGTTAGTAGTGGTAGATTTGGTCGGTATAAAACCGGATTGATCAGTGTGGATTATGGAGGATATTACCTTAGCTAGTCTGATTGCCAGTATTTTGGCAAATACCTTAACATCGGTATTGATGAGGGAAATGGGTCGGTAGGAGTCGCATAGTTCTGGGTCTTTCCCTTCTTTAGCGATCAGTACTATGATTGCCTCGTAGAATGAAGGGGGAAGGGAGCCTTGCTCAGTGGCATGAATAAATGTCTTCGTTAATTGCTGGACTAGGAGTTTGCCCTGTAGGTTGTACCAGGCCACTGGAAACCCATCGGTGCCTGGGGTCTTGCCTATTGGGAGGGCAGATAATGCCTCCGCTACTTCCTTTGCCGTTATTGGCTGGTCTAGGTAGTCGGCTTCTGACTTGGAGAGGCATGGAAAGGGGGTAGCCTCGAGGAATTTGGCTAGGTGATGTTGTGTGTAGGTGGCCCTTGTGTTGTACAAGTCTGTATAAAAAGCGCTGAAGGCATCAAGGATTCCTTCTGGGGTGTCAGTCAGATTTTCAGTAGTATTTCTTACTCTTGCTATTAAAGTTTGTGTGTTTCTGGTGGAGGCTAGTCTTGCCAGCAGTTTCCCGGCCTTGTCCCCTTGGTCAAATATTTTTTGATCTGTGTATAGGAGTTTTTTCCTAGTGAGTGTCGTTTGGGCCAGTTCGAGTGATCTTTGCATCTGGCATAAATATTGGTGTGAGTCCTCGCTAGGGGATTGAGCATGGGTTTTCTCTGCCTCCCTAAATTCGGCTTCTGCCTCCTCTACCTTCGCCTTGGCATTCCTCCTGACTGCTGCTATTTTATTAATTAGTGCTCCCCTAGCCACCGCTTTAGAGGCCTCCCAGAGGATATCGGGTGTAGTACTAGTGAGGTTAGTGTCCCAATATACCTTGTACTCCTCTTGGGAATGCTCTCTGATTTGCTCATTGTTAAGCCACATGGGGCATAGACGCCAGATTGGTCTTCCCCTGTCCCCTGTCATGCGTATGTTTATGACCAAAGGGGAGTGGTCGGAGAATGCTCTGGGGAGGTACTCCGCTGACACTGTTAATTGGGCAAAGTCGGATGAGGCCAGTGCCAAGTCTATACGGGATAGGGTGGCGTGGCTAGAGGAGTGGCATGAATACTGCCGGCTGTCTGGGTGTTTCCAGCGCCATAACTCCACTAGGCTCAGGGCCTCAACCCAACGCTTGAACCCTGACCCCTGCGTGCTTGCCTGTCCTAGCCTGTCTAGGTTGTTGTCTAGTACCGTGTTATAGTCTCCTAGCATACACAATGGGGCAGGTGGAAAAGTGGCAATAGCCGTATATATATGTTCCAGTAATGCAATTGAGAATGGTGGGGGGCAGTATACATTGACTAGTATGAGGGGCTGATTGACTATCTTACAATGCAGTATTATATATCTCCCATAAAAATCAGTTTTAATACTGATAAGTTCATAGGGGACTCCTTTCTTAACTAATATGGAGACTCCTCTAGAGTGTGTAGAGAAAGGAGCATGGTATGTGTGGGCCACCCAGTGCCTCCTTAGGGAGAGAAGCTTTTGACCTACCAGGTGGGTTTCCTGCAAAAGGAGGATTGCTGGTTTATGTTTCTTGATATACTCAAATACTTGGGCTCTTTTAAACTTACAATTTAGTCCCCTGGTGTTCCAGGATATAAGTGTTAGATTTTGCGGAGGGGTGTGCTTCCCGTGGTGACATGGATTTGGTGTGGTATTCATAGTACTCTTAGTTGTGTTTGTATCTTGACCTTCGCTGATAAAGCATATATTTGAACCATTTAACAGAACAATTAACAAATACTGTCCCAAACAAACCCTAACCCACCCTGCCCAACCCCCCAACATGGGTGGGCCTGTACCCCAACATAACTGAAATATTTTCATGGGGGGAGTGAATAGGCTAAGCTGTAGCCGTCTGCCTTCCTGTCACGTACTGATGTATTGACTTTCACATTACCAGGATTTCTGGCACAAATTGGAGACTAATTTCTTTTTATGAGAAGGTGTGCAGAGATCGTGCTCTAATTATCTTGCACAGGCAATAAACATATCACTATCCACCCATTTGACATACATTAAAAGAGGGTACACAAAAGGCTTGGTCACAATGTTATATGCAAGGTTGCTTCAAGAAGTACATGGAAATAATTTAAATGGGCTTCAAAGTAAATGGTAGGTGGATGAGGGCCCAATCTTAGATGAGGAATGGCAAGAAGTGCAAGAAGCCCCTCAACTAGTATCCCCCAATCATAGGCTAAGTCTAATTCAGCTGTACATTCTCCACAGAGCCTACTACAACCCTGTTAGACTCCACTATATCAATCCTAACACCCCAGATGTCTGCACCAGGTGTGCTCTGGATAAGGGAACCTTGATACACATGATGTGGAGTTGCAATAAACTTACTGTGTATTGTAGGGAAATACTAGATACATTAGAGGGTGTGTTGCAGGTAACAATCCCCAGAACACCTAAAATTTGTGTCCTGACCATAATTCAAGACCTTAAATTAGATCACTACCACTCACTATTTCTCCTGGAGGGAATATTACTAGCTAAAAGACTAATTACTCAAAACTGGAGAGCAGAAACTCCTCCTACTTTTGCTACCTGGAAAACAATAATGCAAGATACCTGCACTACTGAGTAACTAATATATCTTAAAAGGGGAGTCCCCACTAAGTTTCATAGAATATGGGGTCCATGGTCCGACATTTACCCCCGACAATCAATGCAACATACTGCAGTTTAAGTCAAAAAAGGTCAAGGAAAGACAATGGAATCTTTATTAAGGATAAACATTTTGGTTTTCAGACTGAAATTTATGTTGCATGATATGTCCTCTGTTATAACATAATGTTTTTACTTGTTTTCATTTACGCTGTTGTAAAATACATGCTTTTACTGATTCAATAAACTACCCGAATTTAAAAAAAAAGGAAATTATAGACACATAGCAGGGGATCTTTTTAACCCATAAAAAATCTATATGCATAGATAGATCAATATATATAAATATGTATATGCATCAGAAAAGTGACCTAATGTGGTCTACATATCAGATAATGGCTTTAGATTCTTATAATTTCAAATGCACCCACATTTCCTAAATGGAAGTGGCAGGGTTGTACTTTGTATATTTATGGTCCGAAGCCAGAGTATTTTGACCTAATACCTGATCTTAAAGTGACTAAGGATTCAAATTCAGAAATGATTAACACTAATTTCAATAAAAAAACACAGCTATTTCAATAAAAAAACACCTCATTCAACTGCTGCTCTTATCAGATAACCATCTGATTTATTTCATTGTACTTGGTAATGTTGTGGTTTGGAGGGAACATTATCTGCCTAATGATCTTCAAGGGAATTGTTTTTTTTAAAAATAGTTAGAAATACATTTGCGATTTTAAAATCCACTTTTTGCATCTCGAATCCTTTGCCAAAGATTTTACGAATACTGAACAAAATTGGGGCAAGGAAGCGTTAAAGAAAAGTGAGTGTATTGCATGGTTAACACTGGGAACAATCCAGTGGGCCTTGTTGACCCAGACCCATGAGTTTGAAACCCTGCACACTACACTGTGACTTTTTCCTGGCCTCTATGGTGGCCACAAGAAGAGAAAATAAGTGGGTTGGGGGGTGGAGGAGATTTTACCTGGGGTTTTTGCACTTAGTACACCTGTAAATGAACCATAAAGTGTGCAAAATGCATAAGCTACAGATCTGTTCTCCCAGGTAATATATACTAAAAAATGATCATGAAAGACTCAAAACTGCACAGTGCTTAAAGAAAAATGTGGGGCACATTGGAAAGGTCCTAGACATGTCTTCAAGAAGTATAACATGACTAGAGTAGTGTAGGAACATTTGGGGATTAAGCTGTACCCAAACCATATTTAAAAATTGAGGACTCATCTAACTTAAGACAAAGGCTATATCTAGGTTTAGAAACCTGCTGGATTCCTTTGTATAAATCCCCAGAATTTACTGTATACATTGTTTATTGATAGGGAGAAATATCAATATTTTATTCTTACAATGCATTACTGGTGAGAGAAAACTTTGGTACAGGCACTTTTTATGCTTTTACATCTTTTTACATCATTGAAAGGAAAGATACAGTAATTATAGGTCCAAGCTAAATCTGACAAGACTCAGCACACACCTTTTATATAAACACAGATTATAGCCCATTTCCCGATAGATGACAGCTCCCAGTCTGAGCACATCTCAGAGCTGACTAACACTGCAGCACGTGACCAAACTCAGGCCTCATTAGCAAGACAGCAGTGGAAAGTTTTGCAGAGAAGTACAGAGCTATAAAATGCAGAGGGACAGAGACTATAATATTTGAAGTGCAGAGAGAAAAATACTGCACATTCCATTTTAGGGAACCCAAGAGAGCAGTATATATTAGAAAAAAACAAAGAAACAAACCTTACAGAACAATGTAAGTAGAATAATTGGGAGGGTGACCATGTATTATACACTTCACAGTGACCAAACAGGGGGAAAACTGTTTGTTGTCACCACCCAGTTTTTTTTCCTTTAATTGCTCTGTACAGTTTAATGCCACTTAGGACATACAGGCGTAAGGTACACTGGTACCAAGTACTACATCAAATGCAGATGCAATTAAAATATGGTAAAGTCTTCGTTCTCCTTAGTTTGTTTTAATCAGTTTACTGCCCAAAAAAGAAAGTGCTGTCACATACTTTCTTTCACAGACGCTGATAGATTTTTGTTATGCAGTGAGAGTTTTTTGTAGTTTGAACAAATTATTCTGGCCAGAATAATTTGATCTACCTAAAACATACATTTGTGTACTACATGATTTTATATGTTATATAGTAGCATTGATCCATACTTTAAGTCTAATGTTAAAAGTAATTGAAGCTATAACATTGGCATAAACATCAACACTATGCCATTGACATCACTCAAGTTTGCTTTGTCTTTGGCTTGTGAGACCATAGTCTTTGACACTGCTTGCTTCCACCCACCCAAGATTAGTTTTTGCATTTATTTGCTGCAGAGATGAGTTACATGAGACATCAGTGTACGAACATCACTGTGGGAGAATATACTGTATGGTTTTGCCTTCAGGATTATATGCTACCTTTTGGTGGCATAACTAGTGTTGGCCGGCCCACCTGCAAGAAAATCAAGGGGCCCAACACACAGCAATGCCTAACTGGTCCCATAGTCAGCCAGCTCCCCCCTTCTGTTGGCTGACTATGCCTTCCCTCCCAGCTTGCAGGAGAGTGGCTGAGGGTGAATATTTTCCAGCTTTACAGGAAGCAGACCCCTGCCCCCCCGTTCCCTGCTCTCCCCCAGCCACTGGGGGTTTTGCTTCCTCTCCACCACTTTACCCCCCAAAATTAAGCAACAGTTTATATTATATTAAGTGGCATATCAAAGAATCTTAATAAACTGGAATATATAGTAAATATATATAGTAAATATTGACCTTTTAAATCTCTTACCTTGAACCCCCCATTTCTTGATATTCTCTGTGCTGCCTCAAAGATCACCTGTCCAGAAATACTACAACTCTAACTGTAACAGGAAGAAGTGTGGACGCAAAAGACTGAACATTGCCCATTAATTGGCTCATGTGACATAACATGCTTAGTTTCTTTCATTTGTTTGTGTGCACCATGAATCCTGGGATCCCAGAAGTTTATCCAATGACATATACTACTAAAAAAGTATATTATAATGAAAAATTGTTTATTTACATGACACCGGGTTTTATATATGAGCTGTTTTATGCAATATATTTTTATCAAGATCTACATTGTTTGGGGGTATAGTTTTCCTTTAATATATCCAGTTCTGCCCAATAATGAATCATGTTTCATGTTCATTTAGGTCTAGCCTTTTTAACAGAAATGCTTTTATTATTGCCTCTTTGTATACAGTTGTGCTCATAAGTTTACATACCCTAGCAGAATTTATTGGCTCCAAACATACTACTTAATCTTAATCACCAGGGCCTATGGTTGCAAATTTAGAAGGAGTGCCTCCATACCTCTGGACAAGAGCTTAGACAGTGTTTGGAAATGCAGGTAGAAAGTAGAAGGTTAATAGAAGGGGGATTGGTAGAATAGAGTTTAAAACAAGTAGGAAGTGAGGTCTGAATAGGGGAAGCTATTAATATGAAAAAGGAAGAGGAGGCCTCTTTTACCTTTTGAAAGCCAATGAACATTCTGACACGTTCCCTTTGAGTGCGACAGGTGAAGCGAGTTTGTTGTGATAATGCTTATGTTGAAGAAGATGGCCAGAAATGTCAGGGTTTTTCTTAATTGGCAAGAATTCCATTGCGGGTATAACATGTAATATTGTATAATGCTACTGGTTTTAAAACACTGCACTTTAAATTAATGTTTTTATCTTATGTTACTACCTGTTTGATAAAAGTTGTGGCCTGTTTACATCCCATCATGGTCCTCTTTATTGTCTATGTTAAAGGGAGGAGTGTTTGGTAAAATGGGGAGTGGGAGCTGAAAACATGCAGGGGATTTTGGTAAGGAGGCCTGCTAGATTGACACTGCACAGTAATATAAATTCCATGGAACAGAGACTCATGTCTAAAGAAAGGCTATGGCCTTCACTTTGTTTAAAGCTATAGAAATGTCATACTTTACACATTTATGATATTAACCAGAAAGAGAAAGCACGGAATAAAAAAAAAAAAAACATAAATAAGAATGACTGAATATTTTACTATAACATGGGATTTGATGACCATAACATTCCTTAGAGTTTTTTTTTCCATACACAGAGTAATAGCAGAACATCCCAAAAGTTCTTGTAAATGGTTAGTAAAATCCTTCATGATTGTTCTTATTCCTAGTTATGAGTGTACATATTATAAACATGCACCATGCTTTGCACATGTACCAGGCCTGTGCTTACCAACTCATAGATCAGATATCTCCCAATGTATCACTTCAAATGAAGCCTGCTGAACAGATGTAAATCTTCATTGTGTATACAGATGTCCTTTATATTGTACATCTGGATAATATATGGCCTAACTCTCTGTAGAATTGAAGTGGTTTTAACCCATGGCACATTTCCAGCTTTCTGTACAAGCTCCCACCTCCTACCTTTATGCAGGATATTTCTATTGTGTATTCCATCCATTTTTTGTAAATAGAGGTGTATAGCACACAGAACTGTATACTTTACTTTCAAACGAGGTTCATTTTAGATTTATATGAGGTATATATATATATACATCACACATATAAATCACAACTCATATAAATAATAGTTTCAAGCTTTTCTTCCTCCTCTTTCACATGGAACACCAGAAAAAGAATGACTTGCTGCCAAATATCAAAATGGCACTAGTAGTATAATTAGAGAGTTTAGCGTAAAAACCAAGAAGTCAATGTAAGGAAATACAAGCCAAGCACCAGATAAACTATGAGTCAGATAAAAACTGTTTTTGAATATTTCCAGATCAGCTTTAAAAGTTCTCACATGCCAATTCCCCTCTGATGTACTAAATTTAGCCCATGGATTGTGATGTGTGATTTGACAATGCAAGATGTTTGCACATTGCACTGATCTGCTGCTTCATCGAATGCAGGTGCACACAACCTATGTTACCCAGGAGCCACATCCAAATGTAAAAAGAGTTAGGGAGCAATACAAGCATGAATACAGTTCCTGGTGGTGTAAAATAAGGGCTGTGATTGGCTATTTGGAAATCACTATGTAGACTGGCATCCTACAAGAAGTTCTATTTGGCAGTATACCTGGTATACAACAAAAACTTCCTCCAAGCCAGGAATTCAAAAAATAAGAACCTGATGTTAAGCCACTGGGAGCAACATCCAAAGGGTTGGAATGGTGAAATGTCCTCATGAGCCGCTGGTTGGGGGTCACTGCTCTAATGGACCAAAAAAGTGGATCACTTGTACCTGTAAGAATGCATTCAAAATGTAGACACTATTAAATAGAGCAAATCATGTCCAATGCGGGCATATTGGTGAAAAAGCATTTTATCATTCAAGTGAGGCCACTTGGAGCTGAATGTGCATAGACATGAGTACTGGCATTCTACATGATTACTTCTATAAATCTAGTTTTTGGTGCATAGTTTGTCAACAGGCTTTACACTGGAAGAAACATTTAGATGCAAAGGGACACATACAGTTTCAATAGAAACATGATCTTGCCACTGCGTTTTTATTTTTAAATGGCATCTTGTGTCCACAACAATGATTGCCTGTAGTTACTTGTATAAGCTAATACTGTATATGCACCTTAGACAGGAGCACAGCATCCTTATTGTGACCAACAGGTTTGATTTCAGGGTTTTTAACTCCCCCAGAAATTAAAAATCACTTCAGAGTTGAATATTAAACAAATGTTAACAATAATCTAGAGCTTTTAATGACCATGAGTAAATTAATTAGCGCTAAAAGTGGCTAAAAATAACAAAGGACGGAATGTAAAAAAAGTTGTTAACGCAATGCAAAAAGTTATGCCTTTGCATGAAGAAATTTTCCTTTGTGAGAGTTTAATATAGCTTGAATAAACCCAGAAACTGTTTAGAAACAGAAGAAAGATTGAATAAGTTATGTTTGCTCCAAAAGATTAGACCACCTTCAAGCACTTCTTAATAGTGTTCAGTGCACAATTAACATTCATAATTCAAACAGTCTAAGGAAGGATTTTACATTGCAAAATGAAAATTTTTATTATTTTTTGTGTTAATTATTTTTCTCTTTACAACTTTTATTTTCCCTCCTATATCTCCTAACACAACCCACATGTACAAATAAAGACTAAATTCAACTCTTGCTCTATCAGTAAATAAACATAAAATTTGTAAGGTCTGCTTATTAATGTTTTCGTTATATATAGCACTATGAAAGTCTCACAGAATTATTGAGCAACTTATGTTTTGTCTTGTTTTTTTCCTGAAATAAAAGAAACATTAGACTTGGCAAGGCCTCAAGCAAATGACAGCATCACACACAACAAATCTAAGACTTAAATTGTTCATATGCAATTCTATATAGTCACCCAGTTAAGCCCATTGGCAGACCATTTTACTGTTTTTGGGGAATATATTGTGAATAAAGTACCCCCTCTTGTAAATTATAAGGATATTATAAGTTACTGAGGAGTTTCATGGCCATATAAAAACACGAGGCCGAGTCCTTTTATAGTGGTCATGGAATTCTGAGGTAACTTATAATATCCTCATATTTTGCAACTAGGGGTACTTTATTATAATACAGAAGTTTCAGTGAGTCATATGACATAAATGACATCAGAACTCACCGTTTATAACTGATGACATTAGAACTCACCCTTTATAACTGATGACATCAGAACTCACCATTTATAAAGATATAATTTAAAGAAAATCACGGCTTTTGTGAATTATATTATGATATATTTTAACAGAAATCTGTGGTGTTTATACAAATGGCCTGCAGGTGTCACTGTGCATACACAGGGCTTTCTATACAGCTTGAAAGTGAAAGTAAGAAGTTACTGCTGTTATATAATGTCTGCATTAACCTGCTAATAAAGCACAGTTATACCCTGCTTATCCTT
Source organism: Xenopus borealis (assembly GCA_024363595.1). NCBI lineage: Eukaryota > Metazoa > Chordata > Amphibia > Anura > Pipidae > Xenopus > Xenopus borealis. Next base: position 72,682,709 of record CM044438.1, read on the forward strand.
GGCTATCAAAACACAACAAAATCCATTTGAAGATGACTGGTGAAACAGGATAGAAAATCTGATTGAGAGCTGATCATACACTGTATATTCACTAATCCAGTCTTACTCCCTAATTACTTCTATGTAATTTTAAGGGCTACAGTAACTTCACTGTTCATTTCCTTTTGTGTTTATTTAATGGAAATATTAATAGGGAAAGTTATCTTATTTTCTTATGCTTTTTATTCTCTAATTTGTTTTTACTGCTTTTATCATCATTTAAATGAAGACATTTATGAGGGTGTGCATAGATTCACAGCCACCTGAAAATTACTTTTAATAAACTTATGCAGGGCAGGAGCAGGCACCAAGCCCTGAGTTAGTAACTGCACAGCACATTACCATAAAACTGTAGTGGTCCTTTGATCTCTTACGGGGCAGATTTACTAAATTCACAGTAATTCACATGAAGGATTCGAATATTCGATCGAATTTTCAAAAAAGATTCGAATTCGAATTTCGAATATGCAAATTAAGCAAATTCGACCAAATTCAACCATCGAATATTCGAATTTGAATGATTCGAATATTCGAATTTAATTTTATTTGAATATTTGAAAATTCGATGGTCGAATACTTCCCCTTTAAATTTAAATTCGATCACCTACTTCGCCAGATTAAACCTACTGAAATGGGGATCATTCCCTAAGATCGAATAAGAAATATTCGATCGATCATTTAAAAATCGTTTGAAAATTCGATTCGAATTCGATTGAATTTCCCTATTCGATCATTCGATCGATCGAATTGCGCTAAAAAAATTTGAATTCGAAATTCAAATTCGAATTTAATTTAATTTTTTTGGCATTCGAAATTCGACCCTTAGTAAATCTGCCCCCTAAAGTTAGACAGTCTGCAGCAGGACATGGTTTATACTTGCATGTTCTGTATGTTTTTGATCCAGTCTATCACACTAAACTATGCTAATAATGTAAACAACAATAACCTTACCCTAGACCTATAGTCATAGTAAGCAAGTACCAGAGCTGCAGATTTTTTGGTTTGTACTTTTGGTGTCCCCATATTGAGAAGGTTAAAGTTAAGAATGCAACAAGCTTTGATTTTGGAATTACAAACGTATTTTGTTTACATAGTGTAGATATTAATTAATAAGTTAATTCATTAGGGCTGTATTATTAGCTGTTTTATGTCTACCCAAATTATTTAATTTACTTTATATGATTTCAATCAATAATTTGACCCAATCTAATGTACTTCAAGCTTCACTGCATGAAAAAAAGAAATAGCAGTAAATGCTGATTGGTTACTAGGGGTTACTTCACCTGCTGCAAGTGTACCTCTTACACTGGCTCTGTATTAATTTAGTCTGTCTGAACATGTAGCACCCATGCCTTTACAGTTATATTATCTAGTGCATCACTGGGTGCACCAAATGCTGCATTTGCATATACACAGCATATCTGTAAATAGTCCATTGCTTACCATGTCTTGTATTTTAATCTGGTTTTGTTTTGGTGGTTCTGGTTTTGACATCATATGGGGAGAATTAAGTACAGTACTGGCATGATGTTGGAGCAGAACATTTTATGACCTCTGCCTAAAATAACATCACCATTATTACATCACTACATTATCTTAGTATAGAAAAATTATATTTTCTCAGTAAAAATACATAAATTAAGCCTGGACACAATTTGTCATTCATATGGTCAAGCTCATCTCTCCAACAGAGAGTCTGTGACTGGCAAGAGTTGCACATAAGTCCTATCTTTCAAAGATGCTTTATAAAAATTGAATAATATTGTTGAAACAAAAGAAGTTCATTACTTGCTAGAAAAAATATTGCAATATTTGCCTTGGAACATAGGGGCATATTCACTAAAGTCCGAAGTGACTCACGCTGGTGTAAATTCGCCAGCGTTAGTGCAAAGTACAAGCTACTGTTTTATTATTACAGGGAAAAAGGAAATCATTTTTAAAGTTTATTTATTTGATTATAATGTAGTCTATGGGAGACGGCCTTTCAGTAATTAGGAACTTTCTGGATAACGGGTTTCCGGATAACGGATACCATACCTGTACTACTAAAAAAACAAAGCTACAAAAGTATTACATCTTTGCTAAACAGATTACTCCTTTCTAACTTTCATTCTCACATTCAACAAATTACTGTTCCTGTGGCTTTGGACTCTCTTCAGATTTGAAACCCAATCCTGGAATTAAGTAAAATAATGCTTTAAATTTCTATATTATATAGGAGAGCTAATTTTAGTTGAACTAATTTTTTTAGGTTTACAACAACATCACATAAAAAGGCACTTTAGTTTGACCAGACTACATAGTTCCACATGTGTATATTCTAGTCTATCCATTGTGTATACAAAATGTAAACATTTCTGTGACCCAACAACATGATTTCATTGTGGGCCCTGTGTTGATAAAAGACATTTCTTCAGGCTGGATTAATTTAAAGCCACATGAAGTACCTATAGTATGTTAGTATGTGGGTTTTTTTCATGGAGAAATTATTTGGTGTGCACGGAAAAAAAAATTATCTATTTATTCTGCTGTTTTAAGCTGCAACAATTCAATTTTGATTTTATCCACAAATGTCACTTTGCTTGGCCAGCTTTTTTAGACAGACCAATTTTGCATGTATGTCAATATTTTCATTTTGTTTTATAGCATACTACAATTATTAAGACTATAGTCACCTCAGTAAAATATGATTATCAATGCCATATCCATCCAGTGTCAAATTCTGCTATAGAGACTATTTCCCTATATTATTATTCTCATTTATATAAGTATATATACCACAGCACAATACATGACAGCACATTTCAGAGATTTTTAAGTGACCCTTTCAATTTCCTGTTCAGAGTCACAAAAACATTGATAGACCTGTCAATATTGGAACTCATTTTAGACCTGTAGAGTCAATCATTGCCTCTTCTATGTTGAAAGTTTATGGGGATTATTTATTAAAGTCTGAATGCCAAAAACACAAAAAATTCGAGTTTTTGGCATTCAGACTTGTTGGAAAAAACCTCAACATTTATTATACCTCGAGGATGGAAATCATCTGAATCCGAAAATCTGGCATCTTAGACCTACGAAGGAGAGGTCCCATCACATTTGGAATTTTCTGTGGTCTGCATTGGAATTAGCCCAAAAGTTCTGGCTTTTCGGCAAGAAGGCCAAAAAAATAAAGGCATTCGGGAAAAAAACTTGTTTGCTTGTTTGTCCCTGATCCAATTAATTTGTGCTTTTTAAGTAATAAATATGGTCTAATTGTGGATTCTAGTTTGGTAGGACTTTTTAATTGAAATAGTCACAAAAATTTGGATTCTGATAAATAAGGCCCCCTCGTGTTTCATATGCTATATCAATAAGCACAGATAGCTCAGTATATTAATTTAGAGATGCAAACTAGTACAAGGAAGTTATTGCATCTTTTTCATGCTCTTCAAAATTTGTCAGGGCAAGTAAAATTCCAGTTCAGTAACATGTCATTAAGCAGCAGAGACCTAACTGATATTGCAGTAAAATATTTAAAAAGGGTTATTATATGACATTGTTTAAGCCATATACCCATCAGATATGACTTTTGTTGAAAATGCATTTTGTTTCTATTTGCATAGTGTATATATAGGTTTATTTGCATTGGATTGCGAATACATAAGAAACATATCATTTTTGATGAACCATTAAGAATGATGATGATTGCCTTAGGCACTCCCTCCTAAATGTGATAGAAGTTGTCAAGTGAGGAAAGGTGTGACTGTTACAACGTTCTATATCTGCTCAAGGAAAACTAAGCATTCCAGTCTGTATAATCAGCCTGCCCTCATCACTTTAATCCAATAACCCCACTTTCCCACATTTTTCTCTAGGGTTTATATGGATGCATTTATAAGTAATGCCACTGATGCAGTTACAATAGTGAAATAAATATCTCACTGATGCATTTAAAAAAAAGTGAAGGATGGGAATCAAGGAGGGTATGAGCTTTTGAATAGTCCAGATAGAAAAGGACAACTGAATTTAATTCCCTTGTTAACAAAAGAAAAATAGCTTTTCACTTGGGAATAAGCAATCATCTTCACAATAACGTACAAAAAAAAACTTCACCACTCTTGGTAAGAGATTAAAATACATTTTTTACAGTATATATTTTTGCTGTCACTAACCACCTTAAAATCATTATAATCAAACAGATTCCATGGCTCTTTAATGAGAAACTAACTCACTCATGTTTTTGAAAGTAAAAGTTTGTTTTCAATTTTGTATATTTAAAAAATATCTGTTTTTATTGTTTTTTCTCTGTCAGGGATATGGCCAGACAGGTATTGATTCCATGGATCCCTAGCAATCTTGCAGCCTGTACCTTATGTGTGGTTCAGTATTCCATGAAAAACAGTTGGTATTAAATAGTCAGTTTCATGATAGTTAGAGGGTTTCTGACACTCTGCCCTTAGGTTTATTATTATTAATGATAATAATAATAATAATAATAATAATACAGGTACAGCAGGACCAAAGGGAAGCCCTCTGCGTTTTAAAATATTACAGAAATGTAAACAGCAAATTAAAAATACTAAATGAACATGCAGAGCTTGTGGTGAAAGGGTTAATCCCGTCCCTTTCAGGCCTGTCTCTCTCGCCCACGTGTATGACTTGCATATGTGCATAGATCACTGTGACGACTATACGGGAACAAGATCAGTACATGTTTGGTTTCCATAAAACATGCCCCCGCCAACATGACTGGAAATGATGCTGCTTGCGACAGTCCCAAGAAAAGTTATTTATAGATGTGGAAAGGCTACAAAAGGAAACATAAACAGAAAATTTTGGAATCTCTCTCTCTCCTCCAGCTTTCAAAGATCATGGAAAAGTCTACAATTTATCTGCAAAAAGAAAGATAGCGACTGTGTTCGTGTGCACAGTACTGGGTGCAAATTGTAGGTGCTCAGATTTCACTACTAGAGCCACTATAAGGCACCATTGGGACCAAGGTTAAAATTGCATTGGTGGACCCCCACAATCTCCTCAAGAAATATGTGATAGTACTTGCCTCAAGCAATACAACTTGAGTAATATAAGGCAGGCAATAAAGAAATGGTTAGCGCTAAGTGAAGATTTGTGAGTCAGCAACCCTGTTGAGTGGATAATTGCTAAAGAGGGACACTGAAACATAAAAAGTCTTACAGTTAAATGAAAACAAAAATAAATAATTCCAATAGTTTAGTTGCAGAACTCCTTTAGTTTAGTTAAGTTTGAGTTCGCCACTTCTGGGGATGTTTCATTCAAACATTATAGCAGATGAAATGTCTGATGATAAAACCTTCTCTCTTTCTTGCCTCTTTTATTTAAAATCTCCATATTGCACTGGTAATAATGAACATTTGTCAAAGGGAAACTATCACAGAAATGAAAAAATAATATAAGCTTTGTCTCATGGAAATACGAAACATTCTAAACCTAATCAATTAAAATTCTGCATGTTTCTGGAATGTTAATTTTCTCTATCTCCTGCTCAGGAATCTGACTGTATCTGAGCTCAGTTATCCCTAATACTTTGTCTATACATACGAAGGACATGCCAATGTATTTAACTTAACTGTCAATTATCAAAAGTTGACTCTGACTTCTGCATAAAGACAGAACTGGTGCAGAACTGATTGCAGAACTGGTGATACTAAAGTGTAACTTTTCAAAACATGATAACATTTTGAATTGATTATAATTGCAGAGGAAGAGATGTGCCTTGGGATTTATATGTTAACAGAAAAAGGACAGGGCATGTGTCAGCAACCCTATGACAACAGCAGTTTTTAACTGGTCATCCCTTACAAAACCAACTTCTTCCATCCAACCCCTTTGAATAACCCCAAACAATATTCATCACACAGCCCAGAATTAGGGTTGCCACCTGTCTGGATTTCACCCAGACAGCCCAGTATTTGGAAGGGTTGTCTAGGTGAAACCTTCCTGTCTGGATTTCCAAATTAGAAAATCTCCACAGGACATTGAAAATAAACACATCAGCCAATCACTGATCACCACATAATCATCAGTCTCCCCCTAGATGTCATCGTACCTGCCCCTGATCTCATACCACCATCAGCCTCTCTGCCTGTTTTCCGGATCTAGCAAAAGAGGCAACCTTACCCATAATAAACATGAAGGGTAACAGATTTATTTATAGAATAACAACATTGAACAATACTGTTTAGGTTCAATGTAAAGTAAATCACCCCAGGAATGACTGGCAAAAAAAAACCCACAGGAGAGATTAGGCTACTCATCATGCCAGCCACTAGGTACAGCTGCACACTTTGAGCATGTGAAGGCAAGATAAGCCTCACTCACACTCCTACCTCCTAGGACTGATACCCAAGTGGGTACTAAACTGAACTGTTCTAAGCGGGGAATACTAGCCCCTTCCCCCTCTGCAAGCATGGACACTGTAACATGGAAAAGGAAGCTAACACACCTGCAACCTATTTATTTACACCCATTATAACCCTTTTCCCTGTTTCTGCACAACCCTATACTCCCTTACCTTTACCCCTTCAGAGTTTTGGGGAGCAGCAATACCTTAATATACCTTATAATATCTTATTTGTTTTAACTATAAACTGTATCTGCTTTGGCCTGTGCATGTGGTTGATTGTAAAGGCATTTCTTGGAAATATAATGAAGGCATGCCTGAGACCGAAATTTTCATTACAACTGAGTTTTGTCCATCTTACTGTTGTAAAGATCAGCTTGTTCTGTAAGTGAGCCAAACACAGATTTTCAGCATGCTTTATTAAATTCTATGCTTCCCCACCCATATTTATGCCAACATAAAATAGTATAAAGCACAGATGTACTATTTTTCATATTACAACAAATTTATGTAACTTATATATTTTATAAAATATATATGACTTTGCTGTTTCAGTTTAATATATATGTGCAATATTTGCCAGAAAGTTTACTGTGCCTTGTAATGTACTGGAATGGACAGAGGAAAATAAGAGTTTTGCAAGTATAGCAGTTTCTATCATATGTATGCCTTCTGTGCTGACAGAGCACACATGCTTCCAAAGGATCCTCATTCCTATAATGCCCTGCCAGAAACCTGAAACTTCCAATGGAAGGAAGCCCTACCTCCTAACCCAGCATGCATAATAAACACTCATTTAATGTGTCTTGAAAGCCTCTATTGAAATTAGAATTTTTCCTCAAGGTTCCTTTCTTTCCTTTATACAGAATAAATTATATTTTTTTATGAGTCAGGGAATTCCATTGAGTCAGGGCAGAGCAGGATATGGCATTCACCTCTCACATCAGAGTCATACTCTCTCACATTAAGATTAGTGAGTAACGCAAAGAAGTGGTGGCGGACGCCAAACAATTAATACTTCTTCCAAGTCAAGATTCCTGTTTATAAAAGAAAAGGGCAAAGAGCAGAAGGCTTCACATCTGCATCAACAATTAGTAAAGGGACTAAAATCCAAGAAATGCAAGGTTTAATGAGAAGACTAGGCTTGTATTAGATACAGATGCGATCTGCAAAAATTCATCATGATAACGTTTTGATGCTATGCATCTTTGAAACCAGCTACCCTGAGTCACACTATGTAGGAAAGAAGTAAATAAATGGAAACTTTAACCACTTCAACCCCAACGCAACTTTGACAGTTTACTAAACCACAGAACTATTTCTAACAAATAGGATATTAAATAATGCCACTGTGTGCCCTGCCTGTTGAAATGCAACCAATCAAACTGCAAATCAATCAGCAGAGTAGTTGCATCTTTGCCTCCTAATGTATTGCTTTAGATTTTAGAGCAGGGCTGTCCAACTGGCAGCCTTCTGGTCGCATGTGGCCCGCGACTCCTTGTGTGGCTGCCCATGAAAGTCTGCCTGCTGTGTCTGCTTACCATATGTAAGATTTGAAGGGTATCACTAAAGAGAACTGGCCCCTGCATTGTTTAAAACTCAAATTCAGACTTTAATCCCCTGTATTGTTCACACATATAATCCCCCTGCATTGTTCACACTTGTAAAACCTCTATTGTTCACACCCCTAAAGCTCTGTACTGTTCACACCTGAGACCCAGATTGAAACTGCCCACATTGTTCACATGTTCACACTTCATACAAACTGCTGGAGGGGCACCAGCACTGTGTCACTGTATGTAGTACATCTTAGAGTGGTCCTGATGGGTTTCCCTGTCTCTTGCTCTGTTCTGCCTTCCTTGTGCTCCATGTGTGTGCCATTCTCTGCTTGCCCAGTGCTGCTTGTGTGTGCCATTCTCTGCATGCCCAGAGCTGCTTGTGTGTGCCATTTTCTGTTTGTCTAGTGGTGCTTGTGTGTGCCATTCTCTGCTTGCCCAGTGCTGCTTGTGTGTGTCATACGTTACTTGTGGTATTGTCACGAACGGCACCCAATACCAGAACAGTTGCTAAGCACCTTGGTCTCAGCTCGCTTCACCAGTTAAGTGACCACCTTTGGCCTCTGGAGGAGCCCTCAGCTTACTCAGATGCCACATGGACTTATTGAGCGGTGCAAAGCTAAGAGTTCTGGCTAGCACAGGGGCAGGATCGTCTCCCCAAGGATACTGGGTTGAAGAATACCACCAAGTGGAACAGGCGGGCCAGACCAGCACAAGTGGAGTAGAATTGTCAGACAGGCCAGAATCAGGATTGGAGAGAGCAGAATAGTCAATGGACAGGCAGAGGTCCGGATTGGAGATCAGAGAAGTCACAAACAGGCAAGGATCAGAGCAGGAGAGAATCAGAGTAAACAGGCAAAGCAAGGGTCAAACACAATATATCAGGCAGGAAATAGCTTTGGAAATAACACCCAGGAACTTCAGATTGAACCTAACAAAGGATTTGTGGACTAAGTTCCCTTTTTATACAGTTTGATTTTCGAGCCATTGCGCGTGACGTCATCACGCCAGCGCATAAACCCGGAAGTGCGCCGCCGCGCGCGCCATAGAGGAAACCGGCATAGAAGAGGACAGATGCACGTGGTGAGCATCCCCGCCAGAGGCACGGCGGGAGCTCCCGCATGCTTGGAGAGCAGCCACTAGACCACCAGGGAGACTGTAAGCCCATACAGGTATGTAAACCTGGTAGGGTTTGCTCTGGGAGTTTGTTAGCTTTTGGAAATTGTTGCTAGGGGTCCCTAAGATGTTTAAGCATGTGTTGTGTCTCTTGCTCTGTTCTGCCTTTCTTGTGCTCCATGTGTGTGCCATTCTCTGCTTGCCCTACGTTACCTGTTGTATGTAAAGGGAGTTTGTTAGCATTTGGAAATTGTTGCTAGGGGTCCCTAAGGTGTTTAATCATGTGTTGAGGGGTTGTTATATTATCCACAGGAAAGGATGAGGCATATGGATTTAAGGGTATATTTTAACATGACTTTTTACATACAAGTGATATTCCTGCATTGAGCACCAACCATTTGGTTTTTTGGCCTGTTACCGCTGTTAATGTGCATATGATCTTAAAAGTTATTGTGGTAACGTGGGTGTGGTTTACAGTGGGTATTGTTTAAAAGGGGATCAACACTTTTTCAGTGGGTATAGTTCAAAAAGTGGTCTACACTGACTTCCATTATCAGCTCTCCACCATGAAAAATTCCAGAAAAATTTCGGCCCTCTGTACTACAGCAGTTGGACAGCACTGTTTTAAAGTATTAGTGGTAGCTTTATACAATAATTTTGGTCCAATCTGACCAATTACAGTAATATATGTAGTTTCACTTATCTATTTGGAGTCGCAAGGGTCTTAAGCAGTTATATTAAATTACACTTTATTGAGATCACACTTTAGAATTATATGAGCCATAGTCACATTAAAATCAAGTTTGGAACAATTTCATGTGTACTGACCCAACCTCCAGCCCCCAGCATATCTAAATTGCTCCAGGATGATCAAGAAAAGTGCTGAAGAGTTAAACCAACTAATCAAGTACTTACCTTATATTCAAAGGATTTTGAATATCATAACCATGTGTCCCCACTAGCTATAATAAGAATATAATAAGAACTGTAGTGAGCAATTTTCAGATTATTATGAATATGCTTCATCTTTATGGTTTCCATTTCATATGTACACATACAGTGTAATTAAGAAGAATGCTACTTAGAATAGTACAGAAAGTAGACAAATATTTATGACTACTGCAGTCCATGCACAAGTGGCTGTGATAATAAACAAAACACTGTTGAAATAAGCACATGTTTCAAACAGTGTTACAAGAAGTTACAAACAGTAGGTATATACTTGACAAACCAAGCTTTGTATATGTCTAGTTAACGCTGTCTATGTTTGACACTTACGTGGCAACATTAAAAGAAAACTAAAGCTTACAGTGGCTTTATTGTGTTGGGTGTGCTACAAGTGGCAAGGGCTTGGGCAGACCTTAAAAAAATATCAATAACTTCTGAGGCATTTGTTCTCGTAGAAAGACTGAATTACAAGCAAACATTTATTTAGATTTTTTGAGTTTGTGGATCATAGCCCTAGAAAACGTTAAACCTACATTCTCCAAGCAATTGGCAAGTATTGAAACTTTTAGAATATATTGGCAATTACATTTTGCATTACATTTCTTGTGCCCTATTGCCAAGAAAATTTACGCTCGAGGAACAATTGTTACTCTGCAAATTCACTAAAGTGTGAATTTTACAGAACGTTACCTCTTTCCTCAGAATTTCCTTTACAAGCTTAGATCTGGCAAAACTGATTATATTAAACTACATCCTCCTCAATTATATGTAAGTGACATCATATCCTGTATTGCGAAAAGTCACAAAAATGATTTTAAAAAATGCTGGCGTTTTTTCATATTTTCAGGAGGGATTGACTTTACAAGTTATAAATAGTAAAAAAAATTTTTTAAACATTTTTTACCATTTGTGGGGCAAGCCACATTTGTTTTAGAATGGGCTCATGTCTAGGGCATTAGAGGATCTATTTTTCCTTTATTTTGCTTCCTTATTATTAATAATAATAATAATCATTTGCACCAACATCACTAATAAAAACATACATACAACCTATATGAACCCGGGAAAATTCGTCCTTTAGTGAATTTGTCCCATCAGGTCTCTCTACATGCAAGATTTGTACAAAAGGTAGTTAAGTTGTTTGATTTTGTTTGTACTGGAATCAGTTATTTGAGTGAGCTCTAATTTGTATGTTAGGAAAGGAACCCCCTATAAGATATATTGGATATAACTGTCAATAAATATCTGACACCCAACTGCTGCAAGAAGACAGAAGGAAAAGAAACTGCTGAGAGAGAGATAGCAAAGATAAACTGCATTATTTTAGAAACTATGAAGAATATTTAATTATTTATATTTACAAAGTTTCTTATTCTTTAGTATGATGAAGCTTATATTAAATTAAAAATTTTTTAGTTCCCCTTTCTGGCATAAATATAATGTTATATTTTCCATGATTTTGTCCTTTTAAACAGTTGTCTACTCCAAAAATGCAATAAACAAACAGAAAACTATTAGTGCCACCATAAAGAGTAATTTGTACACCCCAGGCTGGGAAACACTAATACAGAAGTAGGGAACATAATTCTAGAGAGGCCTTGTAGAAGTTAATTTAACATTTAACAAAGATTTAAGAAGCTCGTTAGTGCAGAAGGATAGCTGTTTTTTTCCACACAGCTTTGGACAGATATTTTTTGGTTGCAGAATTTATCTTGTTTCATAGATTTTACAGTCTCACTTTGACAGAAAAGACACTTTACAATGGCTTGCCTGAGGACACATGAAACAAACAGTATTCACAATCTAGCTTTCCCAAATTGACTCCCAATGTCCACTCTTACAGAAATATTTCTTAGTAACAAACACAACCAACGATATAGATTACAGGGGTAGATGTTGATGAACTTTTTTCTGAAACTGCAGTTACACTGATCCGAGACTGGACTGGGAGTCAAAATAGGCCCTGGCATTCCTAGTATACAGAGGCCCAAACAGTCCCCATCAGCCCACTTAATAGTCACTTTCTACGGCATCTTTTAGTAGCACCTTTCGCATTTGCCAGAACCCACAGATTGCCAGTCCGGGACTGAACTGACCAAGAGAATGCTAAACGCTCAATGTTCATTTCTAGCTTTTAGTTTCCAGTTGTAGTTTCCATATTACAATGGCCTTCCTAAAATACAACTGGTAATGTTACAGTGAACATTGCTTACCCTACACCAATTACTCAAATAAAATACCGTTTTATGCAAATGTATTAATTAGAGCAACCAGAATTATATTAGAGTCATGCAGGTGGCATGCAGAGGTACAAGGCCCACAACCACAACAAAAAGGGCTTATTCAGTTACCTCCATTAAAAGGTACAACTGCTATCTGCTCTTATTATTTGTTGGGTTTATTCTAAAGCTAGCTATATACACGATGTAATCCTTTTAACCTGAATAATGTCACTGTTTTACTGGTGGTTCACTCTGAACATCCAAATCAAGGCCAGGCTAGAGCAAACCTAGCAACCTTTACCTCCTTAAAGGAAAACTATACCCCCCGAACAATGTAGGTCTCTATAAACAGATATTGCATAAAACAACTCATATGTAAAACCCTGATTCATGTAAATAAACCATTTTCATAATAATACACTTTTTTAGTAGCATGTGCCACTGGGTAATCATAAATAGATAATAGCCATTTTAAAAAATAAAGACGGCCTCCTGGGATCCTAGGATCCAACAGTGCACACAAACATACCAAACAAACTATAAAGTTAGGTCACATGAGCCAATTAACAGACAGAGTTCTGTCTTTTGCTTCAACACTTCTTCCCTTTACAGTTAGAGTTGAAATATTTCTGGTCAGGTGATCTCTGAGGCAGCACACAGACCATCATGAAATGGTGGCTCAAGGCAAGAGATGTAAAGGGGCAATATTTACTTAAATATATATACCAGGTAGGTAAGATTCTTTAATATGTCACTTGATTTGATATAAACTATCTGTTGCTCAAAAATTCATTTTCGGGGTATAGTTTTCCTTTAACTCCGAGCAATGTCTCTGGGTATTTTTATCAAAACTTCCATCACCTTCTCCTTACCATTTTTTCTTTTGATGTTTTACCTCTCATTCCTCAATGTCTTCTTTTATTTACTGCATTGGCTTCCACCACATGTTTTACTGTTTCCTCTCTGCCTTCCTTTTCCACAGTCCATATAACTACATAATGCGGTACCCTTTGCCCAATGTTCATTTCAGTTTTGGGAGATATGAAGTAACATGCTTATGTATCAATGAATATGCAGATGAAAGAACAATAATATCATGCCTGCATTTAATTTTTTTGCATTACAGAAAATGACACATGACTTGCTGAATTCCCAATGGAGTTCTTTTGCTCATGTCTAGTCCAGACAGAGCTCTCTACTCATGAGAGTAGCTTGGTTCCATTGTGTCTGCATGTTGAGCCCAACAGTTTCTATTTATTTACACTTCTTTCATCACCACTAAATATAAGAGATTAGCTAATGCCTGTTCTACAGGCCCTGGCAGCAACAGAGTTTATTTACATTGCAATTATAAATAACACAAATAGACAGCGGCAGGATGGCCTTGTTTTCAGAAGTGAAGTCATGCTATTTGAGTTCTGCAGCCAAACTCAAACATAAACAAGACAAGAATGGAAAATCCACATTACTGAGAAAAGCCAAATGTACTACCAACCCTTTTTAGGGTGAAATAACATTTTTGTTTCTGGGTATGATATCATCTCCAAAGCAAAATGACCCTTCCTTCTATAGCTTGCTTATAGGGATGCAAAATGTAAATATAGTACATTTCATATGAGAGTTATAAAGGAGGTATTGCAATAATTTAAAAAAAAAAATCTTCAACCTGAGATGTTTCCAGAACATTGCTTGCCACAGCTCAAGAAACTCTGGCCGAAACTGAGTTAACATATATAAGCTTTCAGCTTTCCCTGGAGCATCATAAAATATAATAAAGACATTTTGCATTATGCGCAATACAATGCAAAATAATTAAGTTTCCCAAACAACCAAACAATATTGCTAATTAAATTGAATGGATGAGAAAACATATTTCTATAGCAAAATAACATATTTTGAGATTGGGCATATGTATAAAAAAAAATTGTTTGCACATCATGCGCTATTTATTTATTTTTTTAAAAAACACAAAAACCCTACTTGATATGCTTGTATGTTTTAAACTTTGGAAAAAAGGGTGAGGCAGACCAGGATTCCCCCACAATTCTTAGTAGTTTAATTCTCTTTCTGATCAAACAACAATTTCCTGACTGTCATCACATAGGTACTTGAGGTGCTGGTAGATGGTGCCTGTGCTCTCAAATAGTCACATTTAACCTTTGTGGCACACCACTTATAAATATCATTCAATGGTTGCCAACTACTGTCAGTACAATGCTCTATCAATTTGTGTTGTCCTTTCAATATAAATATCTCCTATAAATGTCATGAAACAAATTGCATTCATACTCTGTCTAGCCAATGGTGATAAATACTTACATTATTATTACCTATATTAAAACAGCATGCTATCAAGGCGTGCGAGGTAAGGAAGCTTTAGCAAAGCAGCAGTGATATAGGTCTTCCAGGTTGAATTACAATTACCATAGAGGATTTGCTCCTCTGAAGCTAACCAAGATCACTGATACCTGTACATTGTTGGCAGAGCAAAAATAAAAATAGGGAACCATTGCAACTTAGTGTATATTAAATCCAAGGTGGTGCTGCAACTGAAAGGACTATGTTTCATTACACAGTTCTCCAGACACAGTATAAAAACGCAAGGGTGTTCACACTGGAATCACTCCTGCAGAACAAAATATTTAAGAAATGCAATATACTTTCCAAAAGGACTTTGAAAAAATATCCTCAATGAACTTTAATCAGAGATAAAACCACTTCAGCACTACAGCAGCTCAACTGGAGGAAAAAACAGAGAAGCTTTTAGGAATCCATAATAACCTAGTGGTTGAGACAAATAAAGCTGACATATCTAAAATTGAAAAACAGAATACCTACAAGACCAATCTCAGAAAAAAATCTTGTGTAAGTGGTATATAAGAAGTGATCCTATAGAACCAGTTTCACAGAAGGTTAAGAAATTATGATTAACTAAATTCATAACACTTTTAAAAGTGGAAGAAGATGAGACACAATAACTGCCTGCATACAAAAAGAGGTTCATCTTAAAAAATCTGGACCTACCATAAATGGTATCCAGTTATATATAGTTAAACTGACCCTCCAAAAGCAAAACATCCAGTAGCCCTGTGGATACCCAGTGCACCTGACTAACTAGTAATGTTTTTACACCCTTGAAAATGGGGCCAATGAATTGAATCTTCCTCTCAAGCAGGAGAAGAATGCTTGCAATTTATCATTAAAATAGTAATGTGCCCACTTATTGTATGTGTAAATTGTTAATTATTGTTACATATTGAGGTCACACCACCTTGAGGAAAATAACTATCAATTTTATTCACAAGTCCACCACTCATAATTAAGGATATACCTTTTTTATGCAGAAGGAGTTGCTTAGAAATTTTACCCAACCACAAGTGCAAAATATAACATGTTCTGATCAAACCTTCAGGCACTCCATAGAGACTAAATGCATTTATTATTACAAACTAGTTACACCATAATTAAATCAAACAAGACCTGGAAGAGAATTTCCACTTTAATACAAAGGAACACAGTGATGCATTCACAATTTGGAATGCTCACAAAGCCTCTATATGTGAGTTTTCATGAAGCTGCTGCAAAAATTAAATGAATGAACAAAGGCAAATTAGCCTTTTTATAAACGAAATGAGTTTATTCAAACTTTCACAGTAGGCTAATTTCCAGTGAGAATGCTCCTCATCTTAATTGCTATTGCTAATGGACCACACACTCCCTCCAAACTATTGATCAATAAGACTACTCAATGCTGATTTAAAAATGTATGATCAAAAATTTCAATATTGGACTCCAAACAGACCATTAACCTATTAGTCTCCTCTGGCCAAGTGGAATTCTTAATAAGGAGGGGGCACCAGATGGTACAAGATGATGTACCAATATACTATTCCATATCAAGCAAATTGAGCACCTTCTTAAACTGGCTGCATCTAAAAATCTTAATCCAAATTTGGTATAACAGCTAAAGTTTAACTATCAATTGTAATTCTAGCATTACACTCTGAACACACAGTTCAAGTAAAGACCAAAGCAGTGGTCTCTGTACCAACTGACATTGGGGCAAAAATTCAATTTGAATTGAAAAAAAATTTGATTCAAATAAATTCGACCATTTGAAAATCAAAGTACGGTCTCTTTAAAAAATTTGAATTCGACCCTTCGCAACCTTAAACCTGCCAAATTGCTGTTTTAACCTATGGGGGACCTTCTAGAATCTTTAAGGACTTGTTTTTAAAATTTTGAAAATCTAATTATTTTTTGTGAAAATCATTTGAATCATTCTAATCCTTCTAATTGTTCAAATCGAACTATTCAATCGAATGATTCTATTTATTTTTATTCAATTGAAAATGGACCTATTTAATTGAAAACGGTCTGCTTTCGATCGAAAAAAACACTTTAAAAAAATTTGATGGTCTGATTTCAAAGTTCAAACTTCAAAATTCGACCCTTAGTAAATCTGCCCCTAACAACGGCACATGTCAGGGGTGCCCATTGTCTTCACTGTTCTTCATGCTGAATATAAAGCCCCTAGCAAATACAATAATGCAAACTCCTAAATAAAGGCATTAAATATTTCTAACTAAAACACTAAAAACACACTATAAAGGACTGTTTGCCAATGATATTACACTTTTTGACAGACCCTCCAAAGTCTCTATAACTAGTCTCTATAACTAGTAGTCTAATGTAGTCTAATGTCTAATGCAGGGGTCCCCAACCTTTTTTGCCCGTGAGCCACATTTAAATTTAAAAAAGAGTTGGATAACAACACAAGCATGAAAGAGTCCATGGGCATGTCAAATAAGAGCTCTGATTGACTTTTTGGTAACCCCTATATGGACTGGCAGCCTACAGGAGAGAATGTTTGGCAGGACATCTGTTTTTTATGCAACCAAAAAAATAAGAGCTCTGATTTGCTTTTTGGTAACCCCTATATGGACTGGCAGCCTACAGGAGACAATGTTTGGCAGAACATCTGTTTTTTATGCAACCAAAACTTGCCTCCAAGCCAGTAATTCAAAAATAAGCACCTGCTTTGAGGCCACTGGGAGCAACATCCAAGGGGTTGCAGAGCAACATGTTGCTCGCAAGCTACTGGTTAGGGATCACTGTTCTAATGTATATTTAACAGCATTTCCAGATAGTTTATTCACTCAACATTTAAAATCTAGATCAAGAATTACTCAAGAAACATCAGTCTTGTAAAATGCAATGTCTTACATATATTAAATATACTGAACATACTAGCCCATCATGCACCTATTTGTGCACTTAGGTGCAATTACAACAGAGTTCTTGCCATACTATAACATGTATTCTCAAAATTTCTTTGGGAGGATAAAAAAAAAAGCTGCCTCCTTTGTATTAGTGTTTTCCAGACATAAAGGAGACATTGATGCCCACAACTTAGACTCTTTACTACAAACCAGGCACCGCCTCAGTTAAATGTTGGGTTAGATTAAAACAAAACTATTCTTGCTCTCTAACATAAATTAAGGTTTTGAGCAATGGTCTCTTAAGGCTCCCTTTTAGGCCATGTAGCTGTGTGTTCATTAATTTAGTGTGGAAAGGCAGCCTCTTGTGTCATTCAAGTACAATTTGTTTTCCACCTACTGTTCCACAACAAAGCAAGACCTGTAACATTGGGCCAGACTCCATTCAATGAGAAAAAGGTTTATAACATGAAAACTCATGGACAAAATTAAATTTGAAATGCAATTCAATTCAGTAAACATATCTCACTGTTTATCAAGTTTATCAAGTGAAAACTCTATTGAAGTCAACTTGGAACTGAATAAGGATAAAAAACGTTTTCCCCTCAAATTGAATCTCATCCATGAGTTTTCACATGCTAAACAAAAAGATAGCTTTTTCTCACTGAATCTGGCCCATTGTTTTATAAACTCAGGAAAATCATTAATTATATTTGGCTTTTGTTCTCAACTGATATTTTAAGATTTTTGATCCTACTTAATTTGGTAATTAAATTATTTGCTAGTTTATAGTGATGGGCGAATTTATTCGCCAGGGGCAAATCTGTGGCGAATTCCCACGATTCGCCGCTGGCGAATAAATTCGCGAAACGCCAGCAAAAATTCGCCCAAAAAAACGAGTCGCGCGTGCGAAAATTACGTGCCGGAAACGACGTGGCGCGTCAAAAACGACGCGCGACTTGTTTCGCAAATTTTTCCGCCAATTCGAGAATTTCGCAAATTTTTCGGCGAAGCGAAACGGGTGAGATTCGTCCATCACTACCAGTTTACTTTTATTGTCGATTTCTATTATTTGATACAATATTTACAGTTCCTAAATTACTTTTTATGTCCCCTTGGACTTAATTAAATCTCTCCTTCTTTCTCTCTGTTTCCTTTTGTACTTTAAGTTGTGGCTTTATCCTTTTACATTTGTTTCCTAAAGGAATATTCAAGACATGTGTCAAACATTTCTAACATGTGATGTTTTTAGCAAGCGAAAATGTGCTTTCCTGAGGTTTAGTATGTACAGGTTGTTGATCCAGACAGATTAATTTACCCAGTGTATACAGATCTTTTGCAACAGCTATAACTTTTATTGCAGTTGTGTGAATCTACACTATTCATTAAAGGCACTTGTGTTCAAAGCTGCTCGGTACACTTCAGCATAGTTGCCATTGGTGCTACTTCATACAGTAGTCCCACCACTCGTTGTGAATGTTATGCAAGTCAGCCTATTAAAGAAGAGGAACCATGGAGTTACCTGTAGCACCAGTTCCAATAGTTACCTGCATCAATTAACAAATTATCATCTTGTCGCAGAATGTCAGAAGTTATGCCAGTTGGATTTTCCGCTCAATTGAAGCTGATTTGTGTTTGAGCAAAAGGGCAATGGGGTGTGTTTTAATGCATTAACCACAATTAGTTACTATCTAATAATTATTTATTATTTACTATAACTATAGATATAGTAAATGTATATTGTTAAATTGTCAGTATATAGTTTGTATAACTATATCCACTGGTCATTTTATACAGACTAGTATGAACTGTATAGAACTTTTGGGATATAGCACTGCCATATGAACTAAAAAGTAAAAAATCAGTTTTAGAGGTGCCACTACCACTATGGCCAGGTGGTAAAGCAAAGAAGCAAATGGATATTTGAAGGGTCTGTTCTGGGGTGATCTCTCAAAGATCTCACCACTAGCAAACATCTCATTTTAGCCATAAATTGTTGATTACTGACTAACTAAAAAGCATTGTTCCACAAAACTATATTAGAAAACACAAGACTAAATTTGAATTCCCTTTTACATTTATATGAAGTTGAATAAACATGACATGATTAAGACATGTATGATATTCTGAAATATATATAGTATTAAAGATATAGAGGCACAAGATACTTTACAACATTTACTGACAAATACAGCTTCTCCCTGTGGTTTTACTTTCATTATCTCTAAATACTGTAAACATGTGACATTATTCGTATTATTTTCTAGGGCCAATTCTCTAGAGTAAAGATGAGAACTTCTGACTTGTTAAAGATTATGTGGTGAAGCTAAAACAGTGCCAAACAAGAGAAAAGTTCACTTTCCCATGCATTTTATAGCCTCAAAGGCTTCATGTTCCAGAAAGCCCTGACAGCACAAGAGGTGCATAAATTGGTGACTTGGGCAGCCACAAAGTCTTCATCCAAAATCATCACATGTTACTGCCAAACAGAACACATTTCCAATTAGGAAATGCCCACAGGGGAAATGTGGCCTAGACAAATGCAAAAAGTTTGACAATGCATAAGGATGAGCCAGAGAGAACTTCTTAAGTAGTCAGATAGCACCATCAACAGATATATGCTCATTTTACATTATTGTGCTGCTTACCTGCTCGTTTTCAGTAAAAACCTCTGCTGTGTATGGAGGAACTGAGAGCTCTTTCAAGTTCTGCACAGTAGTCCACCTAGCATGACCTAGGGGTCCTATGAATATGTAAAATAATCCCTAAAAGAATAAAATAATACACAAAATAAAGTAAACAGTAATGCACTCAGTAAAGATATATAATAAAAGTAATACCAATAGGCACACCAAACTATTTATACTATATATTACTAGTGCAGTACTCATATACAGTATATATCATAAAAAACATTGAGATATGTTATTTAAATTTGCTCATATATGTGTATATATATATTTATATACGTATATATACACACATACTCACACAAATATATATATATCCGTACAAATTGTAGTGGAGTTTATCCCCAGTCCGTAACTTAGTCCACGGCGTGGATAAATTATATAATAAATAAAAAAGTCCATACAATTAGTTTTGTATAAATGAAAAGATTTTACCAACTGGTAACATGCAATGTTTCGAAGCTCCCACTTCTTTCTCAAGCAATAGTGATTAAAGTGACATCACATCCTTTTTAAAGGCATAAGTTGTACACACATCCAATCACAGTATTTGTACCTTAGCAACTTCAAATAATACATATTTGTTAATAAGTTACTTAAATCTAGAAATATATTGTACTTTAAATGATCAAACATAAATAGTCAATCAAGTATTACATATAATAAGGGTTGCATATGGTTACATTTACTACTTATGACTTTAAATAGGTTGTGATGTCACTGTAATCACTATTACTTGAGAAAGAAGCGGGAGCTTCAAAACGTTGCATGTTACTAGTTGGTAAAAATCTTTTCTTTTATTGACAACTCATTGTCTGGACTTTTTTTATTTATTAAATATATATGTATATATACAAAGTGCAAAAAAAATTAAAAAAATTTATTCACCCAACGTTTTGGTCCCACACAGGAAACTTTGTCAATATATGTTTCTATATCTGACGTTTCAGTCCCACCTGGGGACCTTAATTAAGGAAAGTGTGTACATTTTTGGACAAGCATAATACCCAAGGCTTATGTGATACTAAAATCTATAGTTATTGTATGAGAATATATATAGTTTATGTGAGTGTATGAAGGGGTCAGTGTGTATATGTATGGATGGTGGGTTTCATTTGGAGGGGTTGAACTTGATGGACTTTGGTATTTTTTCAACCCAATCTAATTATGTAACTATGGAAGCAAACAGCCTATTTTATTTATAAAATGGGCCAAAAACACCCAGTGTCATTGAATCATAATTCATAACGTTTTGGACCCAAACCAAGCTTTTTGGACCAAAACCAAAAAGCTTTATAGCATATCAGTCAAGTTATACAGAATGCTCTGGACCTGGAGTTTTCCATGTAATGGATCTTTCCATAATTTGGATCTTCATACCGTAACTCTACTAGAAAATCATGTAAACAGTAAATAAAACCAATTGGCTTGCTTCCAGTAAGGCTTCATTTTATCTAAGCTGGGATCAAGTACAGGTTACTGTTTTATTATTGCATAGAAAAAGGAAATCATTTTAAAATATTTGAATTATTTGGAAAAAATTGAGTCTATGGGAGGTAGCATTTCCTTAATTCAGAGCTTTCTGGATAATGGGTTTCCTGATAACTGATCCCATACCTGTACATTTCTCCCATACATTTCTCTTTCAGTACAGGGGTACTTGCCAATAATTCACCATCACATGAATTTCTTGTGAGACCAATCTACAATTGTGAATGTACAGTAGTGTGTGTGTTTTGTTCCCTCGCTGTCAATATACTGTATAGTGATTATACAAACACAGAATTTATTGCATTTCAAGGGTTTTTCTTTAGTATCTATAGATGATACATATGCATACTATAAAGTATGACTGAGTGCAAGAGAGATGCAACATCTCCTGGAAGCTTAGGTAATTTCATTCAAAATTACCTTAATAAAACCAGAGTTGTTTTAACTTTGAATAAGTATCATCAAGGGCACAGATACCAAAAACCTATTAGGGATTATCTATGTATAGACTACCTGAGGGATTCTCTAGGTATTGGAATTCATGAAATAGTCACTCGGAAAACTGCTAGCTCCCTTACTGTTAAGATGGAACCTCTTTCTTAAACTGTTTGTCAGATATATAAAATGTTGGACTCTTGCAATGAAAGTTCTTAATGATTGGTCCCAGACCAACTGGTTTGCAGTTCACATTTTTTTTGTTGATGTTTGAGCACAGAATAATGTTTTATTTTATGAAACTTTTCTTAAGATGGCAAGTGAAAGATTTCAAAGAGCAGTTTAAAAAAAAAATATTGTATAAATAATTCACTAATACTATAATTCTAGGTTAAAAAAACACTACCATGGAAAGAAAGCAAACTCTTCACTCAATATAGTTATTCCATTCCCAGCTGAAGGATAGAAACTCTTGCCATATAAATAATTCACACCATGGTTCATACTTGAACTACTAAGACATATTTTTCTTATTACCATTTTGTCAGTAATGTCTAACTGAGGAAAAATGAACATTTCTAGTATCTCATTCAAGCCAAATAAAGAATATTGAGGCAGACTGCAGATCCCAGGGCGTTGTGTGTCTTACCTTCATTAACATAGTACAGAAATGCAGAAATATGTGTGCACAAAGGATGCCAAGCAATTTCCCCCATCTGTTTATTGCAATACCACAGGGACCCAAGACAGAGTAAATGACATAATATACATCAATAGCTGAATATATTTTGTGTACAGACCATTACAAAATTGGTAGTGTTAATGCAACATTTGTATGAGTTGTAGTAAAAATAAAGCAGTTGTACAGTGTGTAATTTGTATTTATAGTTTGTTGTAGATCTCACTGTATCATCATTTTGATATGTGATGTAAGTGCTTAAAGGGCTGCTCAGGAAGTTCTCAGTCAGTAACCTATGCCCTGGTTGTGGGAGGTATTCCCCATTGGACCAAAGGGAGCTTATCAGTTCCTGCATATAAAATAGCTTGCTCTCTTTTTGGACTGCACCAGAGCAGGAAGGTAATGTGCCAGAAAGCCTGAAGTTGGGTAGGCCTCAAAATCAGAGTAGATGGGGGTAGACTTTAATATATATATTCCTCAGTGAACAGGGATGAATTTAAAAATGGTGCACCCTTGCACACCCCACCTCCTCATACTAACCCCTGCTTGCACACCCTGGCTGGCACACAAGACCCCCCCCCACACACACACACACGCACTCACTATTCAATGCTGACCTTCTTTGCTGCTTTGGTGTAGATGCAACAAACCAAATACCCAGTTCCCAGGTCAGTGCATGCCTTCCGAGCAATTTGTTTTCTTTGTGGCCTACCCACAAATCCAGACCTATTAGTGAAAAGGTGTAACATTGTCCCTAAGAATAAGATGTGAGACTAGTATTGTGCCATAGTACACCCCAGGGCCCATGGATAGTGAGCAGTTCTGTACTCTACCAAGCAGACGTAGTGAGGTATCACCCAGGGAACACCTGGCAGACATCCTCACCATAGGTATTCAGTTTAGTAGGGGCCAGGGTGGAGAATAATGCCTTGGAGCATTATTGAATAGCTTGTAAGCTCTAGTATAGAGGCAGGCACCATTCAAGTTCCTGATGTTATGTTGTTTACGAAATATGCTTAAACTACAGAAGTAGACTAGAAATGTTGTCCATTAATTTTTGGGCTTATGTACCGGCCCAAGGCAACCGCAGCCCTTTAGCAGTCAAGATCAGTGTCCCGTCTTCTTTTCTGCTTCAGTGATTCACATGCTTTGTGCTGCTGTCACTTACTGAGCTGAGGGACCAACTCAAAATATACTGTACATAAAGAATATAAATGTCACAATATAAGGCTGATTAGTAATTAATACAGAAAATTACTACATGGCAGCACAGAAACCAGTGCAACTAGCAACAGAATTTAATAATCAGCTTTTGTATCAGCTTATGTTACAGGGCAACCTCATTTTCTGCTTGATAATTGATAAGAGCACAGCTAATGCTCAGAGCACACTTTAGTATAACAAACACTTTCCAAGATGGTGACCCCCTGTGACAAGTTTGAACATTTTTTTCGCAAAACTGCTACGAATTTTGGTGTGACAAAAAAAAAAAACACACAAGAAACAACATCCATTAACTTTAATGTATTTGGGGTGAAGAAATAAAAAATTATCATTCCTATTGACTTTAATGCTTTTTGCAAATTTTTCGACAAAGAGCAACAGGACACATTCACTCATCACTATTACTAACATCATTAATAACATTACACTTTAGACAGGTCAACATCCAAACCTGCAAAACAAAGAATTCACAGCAAATATTTGACTTGGATGCTAAAGACATCAGAGTCAAGATCTAAAATGATGGTCTAGTTCTGCAATGAGATCCACACTGCAGGTTTTAATTGTCCTCTTCGTGCCCTGATCATGCCACTGACAGCAGAAAGAGAAGAGGGTCAAGGATGAAAATAGTTATTTTGCCTTAGGTGGCAGAATGGCCAATGCTGCTTCTGCTTTCACAAAGTACAGATTTATACGTGTGTTTGTGTGAATGTATGGGGGGGGG
>CM044438.1:72712589-72765422 GCA_024363595.1 Xenopus borealis
CAGAATGCCACTCTCTACATCATACTAAAAGTCAACTCAAAGGTGAACAACCCCTTTAATAGAGATTTATCTGCTACGTAAGTGCTTCCCTGGGACCCTTTCTGAATGCAAGGAGACCCTGAGACACAGTTCTTGCTACCATCATTTTGTATACTGTAAATATATATATCTATATTTTAAAATAGTTTTTCTTACAGAGTGCTGTAAGTTTCTGTCTCATACATATATTTCCCAAGTGCTTTTGGGTCAGGGCTTGAAGGCCACAGTCAGTTGCACAAGAGCCACAGCGAGGAGCTAAACTCAGACCACCCTGTGGTAGAATAAAATAACCAATTTTGTTCACCTTTTTTCAGTTAAAAATATGTCCAAATAGTGTAGTCACTGGTACTCGAAGGCTGGTGCAAGCAGGGACAAGCCCTTGCGTATATATTAGGGATACACCGAATCCACTATTTTGGATTCGGCCGAACCCCCAAATCTTTCCGGAAAGATTCGGCCGAATACCAAACCAAATCCGAACCCTAAATTTCATATGGAAATTGTGGGTGGGAGAGGAAAACATTTTTTACTTCCTTGTTTTGTGCCAAAAAGTCACATGATTTCCCAAATCCAAATCCTGCTGAAAAAGGCAGAATCCTAGCCGAATTTCTAACCGAATCATAGATTCGGTGCATCCCTAGTATTTATAAGCAGAAAGTGCACAATGGGAGAGTACCGATCCCTCTATCACCATGCACCAGGCATTCACTGTTGGAGGCCAGGGTGTGCGAGTGGAGCTTTCATTTGAATCAACTAGTGTAGTCCCCAGTTCCAATGGTGTTCACAATCCTTAGCTGACTCCTACTTGTATCCGTTCAAGTCCAAACCCCAATATCTAAAACAAAAGCCAGTGCCAATGGTACGGGAACAGACAAACAAATATATAAGTAATATTGCTTTACATACAATTTAAAAGCATGTCTCTGCCTTATCTTCCCCCTTGTGAAATGTCCGCACAGAGTCTTTTGAGCACAAAATAGATTTAATCCAACTTGCCCTCCAGTGATGTCACCAGCCTTATTAGTTTTGTCTGCGACTTCCTAAATCATTTGAACACAAAAAGTGGGGACATATGTAATACAATATTGCCCTATATATTTGTTTGTCTGTTCCCATGTCATTGGCGCTGACTTTTGTTTTAGATATTGTCATTCAGAATTTTGAAAGTTATTTTCAAATTGTTCACCAGAAATTAAAAACTCTTTTCAGTTTCTCACTATTTTTTATTTGTTACCTTTTTGTGTAATACTGAAGTTTAACATTTAATTTGTTGACTTTTTATAACTTTTTAAAACAGACCTAAGACAGATGTGGTTGCCTTGGGCTGGTACAGAAGCCCAAAAGATAATAACCTCTAAGGAAGCTGATAATAACACAACAGAAAGGACAAGATATAAGAAAAAAACCAGAATAGTGATGACAATGCAGTAGTGTCTTGTTAGTAAGTAAGAAAAGCGAACCAATTTTTAGTATTTGCATTGTTAGTCATCTGATATCACTGAGGCTCTCCACATTGGATTGTGGGAGTTGTATTTCAGTAACAAATAGAGGTCCAAGAAGTAGAATCAGGACAGGAACCAGGCGTAGGCAGAAGAGGAAAGTGCCAAGGTAAAGGAGGAAGAGTGGGGCACATACTGCTTCCATACACTTACCCCTAGTCCAGCCCCTAGTATGGGCCCATTTTCTCACACTAAATATCATATTTACTCTACTTGGTGACCTCTTGTGATGTCAGCATGTGAGGGGGGGGGCTTGCCGGCAAAGTTGCCTAGGGGGCCAAACTGACTTGGCTGGCTCTGGTATTTAATGTTTCAATTATTTTATTTAGCAGACTTATGGTACGGAAATCCAAATTACAGAAAAATCCTTCTCCAGAAAATCCCAAGTCTTGAGCATTTGTGATAATAACAGACCTATACCTAAATATGAAAAATAAGTGCATGCGCATTTGATTCTGCATCAACAGTAGCAAGCTTGATTCCATCTGTAGAAGAAAAATTTTTGTTGCATCCAGGCAGACAAAAATCTGCAGGTAGTGCAAGGAGGAACAGAAAGTTTTCATAAAGAAAAATAAAAATGCCCCCACAAGCGTCATTGTCATAGTCATTCCCAATGGCAGGAAGAAAAGAGAGGATCAACTGGCAGGGAAGAGAGAGAAAGAGGGCAACAGAAAAAAAAAGAAAAAATTATTAGAAGTAATCAAAGAAAATATTCTACTCACTTCCAAAATGCACAGTATAGCACCTACAAGGGATGTTAGGTGCTACCAGAATAATTACATTATAAAATAAGCATTGTATTTTGCTGCAGTCTGGCACCAATTAGTGACGGGCGAATTTATTCACCTGCTGTGAATTTGTGGCAGATTCCAACGATTCGCGAAACGCCACAAAAATTTTACCTTGGCAAAAAAAAAAGTAATAAAACCTGGTAAGGACAGACCTGTATAAAAAGAAAGTAGATGTTTTGGTGCTCTATGTGCATTTTCTAATATGCTAACACATTGTGCCAGTGATCTGGGGCGTTTCACTTTGCTGAAATGTGGGCAATTTCTACTAGAAAAGTTCATGAAACACCATGTGTCTCGTTTTGGACATGGGCATCCGCCCATTGCCGGCATTGAAAAAACAGACGCCAGGGTCCAAAAAAATGCCTAAGCTCCTTCAGTACATCTGTTCTGCTGTCAATCAACTCCCAAAACACACCTCCCAGCCATTTTGCTGAAGGCTCACTGGAAAAATCAATATGTTATACTAAAATCTATATTATTATACATTATCTGGAAACCCATTATCAAGAAAGCTCCAAATGATGTGAAGGCTCTTTCTCATAGATTCCATTTTCATCAAATATTGAAAAAAAAAACTTTTCTCTATAATAATAAAACAGTACCTTATACTTGATCCTAACTAATATATTATTAATCCTAAAACAATTCTATTGGGTATTTAACAGGGTTGACAGAAGGGCACGTGCCTAGGGTGCAACGGTGAAGGTGGCGTGGGGCACAAACCTCTTCCATCCAGTAACCCCTAATCCAAATCCTATTCCGGGTGCTCTTCAGCATGCTAAACTTCCCTCTTGTATATGAGAAGGAGTGTGCACACATGTGCGCATGAAGGCCCTTGTGCATGAGGGAGGTTATCTAGGGTGATAGGCCAGCTCGGCCAGGCCCTAAGTTGACCATGAATTTCCGGGAGCTATTAAGATGAGCAGTTTATTGCAACTGCAGTAGTTGCACAGTACAAATATACTATGGATATTATATGGAATTTTAAAAAAGCATGCAATGCTGGGCAGCTGAAGATAGCGTTATATCCAAACCTGAATCATTTTTTCATTAGTAATACATTTAATAACAAACCCTGTTTTCTCAGGCACAAGAAAAACTTTAAGTCAGTGTGACCTGGTTTAAACCATTAACCTGTATTGTGGTTGGAATCACTGCAGTATCTACCTGCATTGTGCACCTCAGATTTCATTTGGTGCTCCTGTATTCTTACTGCCCTTGGCCTATTTTATGAAAGGTGATAGACTGGAAAAAACCAACAGTGGAACTATATAGCAATACTTTTGCTAGCTCAGCTGCATTATCTCAGCTTCTAACAGCTGCACCTTTACGCATTTCCAAGGCCCTGAAGTATAGAAATAAGACTAATACTGTTTATTGAATGATGTGCATTAAGGAAGATAATATTTCACCATTTCGATCACATTAACAATGGAAGGAATACTGAACCTCTGCAATACTTGCTAGAGTACAGCTCTGCTCCTGAGTCCCAGACAATGCCCAACAAAGTAATTTTACAGATGAGCAGAGAATGGATACATGACTGATTATCTCACAGAAGTACAGCAAAGAACTATTTAAGCTGTCCTGGTCACAATTCCCAGCACTAGGAGCCAACAATCTGCTAAACCCTTTCAATGTGATAGCAGGAGTTGAGTAACCTCTAGCAACCAATTAGCATGAGGTATGTACTGATCTACTGCTGCATGAATAATAAAGTAAAACATTGGTTATTATGGTTTTTAGGCCCTTGTTGCTACTTTGAACTCATTGTACTTGGCATCTTTTGACCATCAATAAGATGATGAGATGAATAAGATGCTCTAAGAGCATCACATTAATCAAAATATACCCTTGATGTTTCAAAAGATTTGTAGGGCCTATAAGCCAGTGGCATAAGTCCTTACAATTTTTTGTGTCATCTTGAGTGTCCAAAACTTACAAAAGAGTTACACATCTAATGCATATTGAAGAATTTGATCACCATAAAATTGACTTTTAGAGAACCATGCAGAAACAGGGAGAACATACAAACTCCTTGAAGCTAGTACCATATCTTAAAGTGGAACTGTCACCCAGACACAAAGAGCTGTATAATAAAAGTCCTTTTCAAATTAAACATGAAATCCAATTTCTATTTTTTTATTAAAGCATTCATAGCTGGTTTAAGCTCATTTAAAAATCCCAGCTGTCAATCAAATATTGTCTGCCACTCCTCTATGCCTTAGGCATAGAGGCTGGGCAGACAATTACTTTCACTTTCCATTCAGCACTTTCTAGATGTCACTGCTCCCCACACATTCCCCCAGTTCTCTTAACCATTTAATTGTGTAGCCAGGACATGGGAATGGACATCCGGTCCCCCATTCTGGAGCACAAACAATATTCTGAGATGATGCAAGGCTTGCCTTAATAACAGTGTCCACAAAAGGACTCCTGCCTGCTTGCTGTAATTATGAATTCCCAGATTGAAGAAAACAAGATTTAAATAATTTATATAGTGTAATTAAAGATAATTTTGGATGACTAATTTTATAAAATATGATTTTGAATATTTTTTGTGGGCGACGGGTCCCCTTTAAGCTACCATGCTTAAGAACCATACAAAAAAAAAATAAAAAATCAACTAATAGTAATGGCAAACTTCTCCTTTAAATGTCTAACTACAGGCATGAGTCCTCATGAAATGTGAATCAGAGATGTTGATTGTTTCGTTTACATTTTCTGCCTTCTGAATAATCTAAAATTACAATATGGTTACGGGAAGAATATTGAAAAAAATGTGTTTCTTTTTATAGCAGGAGCCTTTCAGATGACACAGAGTTTGCACTGCCCTTTAAGTTGTGTCTTTTATGGCTTCAGCCCAAGAGGCTAACAATATTGGTTTGTCTGCCTAGCTTTAGAGGCACTTTGTAAGGCTCCAGTTACACTCGTGGACCTAGATTATCTCTATTCTTTCCAGAGCTAAGATTCTTGTTTGATCTGATTTACAAGAATTATAATGTTACTCCTCTGCACACTTTGTAAGGAATTGACACCAATATGCTTTGTACGGGACAGACCCAGAGGACCACTGGTTCATTGTGCATCTAAGCTGTCAAGCCGCCAAACACTGAAAGATAATTGAAGCTGTTCTCTAAATTCTAAATGTTGACATGGGCCCTGTCAGAGACTAATACAGGACATCAGAGAATAGCCTGCATACCAGCAACTTGTACTTTATTTTAATTCTAATTAAATGCTTGGGGGAAGGATTTTAATGTATAAAAAGTTTACTTATTCCACAGAGGTAAAAAAAAAATATTATATTGTGTTTACCATGATAATAACAATGCAAAATGAGTGGCCAACAGAATATGCAAGCTTAATCACTGTAATTACAACATTTTGTTCTAACATAATTTCAATAATTTTAGACCTTTGTTATGTGTAATGTTTCCATATCCAGGAGTTCATTTTATGCAAAAAAATTTTTTTTATATTTCTTTTCATCTGTGATAACAGAACAGAACCTTATACATTTAACCTTATAACATAAGGTATGGACTTTCTCATAAACAGTTTCTCATAGAATTTTTTTTAACAGTTAAATTGTGGCAAAATTCCTTCGGTTTACCTTTCCCTGACGTTAAGGGGGTTGTTTATCAAAATCCAAATTTTTTTGATATTTTATTTAAAAAAGGTTTGACCAAAGTAGATTCCACGATTTGACCTTATTTATTATTAAAAAAGCTTGACTGATTTGAATAGGGGAAAAAACTCAATAAATCATCCGCTGTCTAACTTTCAAATAGGATAGGGACCTCTCCCATTAATATATATACAACCTTGGCAGGTCTAAGATTTTTTGGTGGCTTTTTGGATTCATACTTTTTGCATCTCGTAAAATTTTTTTTTTTTCCACATTAAAAAATCAGAATTTATGTAAAAAAAAACTTTAGAGATTTATCATTCAGAATATAAGAATTTAATAACCCCCAAACTGTTGTCCCTTGATCTATCACTGCAAATATGGACACTGTTTTTCCTGTTCCTGTTTGTTTTATTCACCAACAACTTAATACTTTCCAGCTTAAGTAATTATACATTAACCATTAACTAATCAATCAGTAGTTTATACACATATAAGCGTAATGCAGCAAGTCCAGCTGTCTCCCAGGTGCACCGTCCACGCACCAATATATATCCTTGTAAGATTCAAATAGGGGGACAAAAGGACAGTATGCAGAATGACTGCAAATGTGCAATTTATTGCTATCCACAGGACATTTTTCGGGCGTCACAGGCCCTTTAACACCATTGCTCTACACTAGTAATTATACCTCAATACTGTATGTGCTCCAGATGAGACCTTAATTCTCAGGGAGTAAGCCCTTGCAATGGTGTGGAGGTAGGGTACAGTACAAAAGTAACCGTCAATAAATGCGTGCCAGTGGTTCTTGAACACTTAACCATAGAACAGATTTATTGATGCAGAAGATATTCCGCATAGGAGTTCAAACAGATATAAGTTGGTACATAGAACATCAGTGGATAGGCATATACTCACAACTACTATTGGTGAGTATAAGTTCCCACAGGAACAATAGCATAAACAGCAGCTACGAAGGTACACCCAGCTTTCAGCCTACTCTGGGCAATTGGTACCCGGGATCATAATTCCACTCACACTCCTTGGTGGAGCCTCAGCTCCTTGGTTAATATCCTTACTATCTATCATTCCTAGCATGATCTATGAAAGTGAGCTAGCATATCCTTACTAGACCTGACCTGTCTAGGTTCCACTTCCCCCTTCTACACTGCTCAGGTAAGGGCATTAACAAAATGGACAGATTTTTATATCATAACACAGTACCACCTAGTGACTAGACCTGGGATAATTAGGGGCTTACTTTGACCTAGGAAATGGAGTATAGCTCCCGTATAACTAAAAGGCCCTTAAGTGGCCAAACTTGCAATATAAATGTGAATTACATTTATCAGTCCCCTGTGCACATACGGATCATTACTGGCTTTTGTTGGTAATATGAACAACCATCTTTTATGTGTACAATTAATGGATTGAACCATGGATTTTTACAAGGTACCTGCTTTCATTTGATAAAAGTTAAATAACAAATTAAATCCTGAAATTTGTCCAAGCTGTGATAAAAGCAGTTAGCAAGTACCATATCATTACACTGACAGTATGCAATTTGGTATATTAGTCATCCGGTATTTAAAGGTATAGACTGCTTTAGAAAATGTGCCTTGCTTCAGAAATATAATACAATAGAATAAAAAGATTGAGTATTGACTGACACAGTGTGAACTTCACGTGACAGAATTAGAGAAAATGCACTTGGAGTGTAGAATGGAGTGTAGAGTAAAGACATAAAAAGGCAGCTGGGTTCAGAGACAAGGTGAGTTTTTATACGGCAAAGAAAAGGTGATTAGTGAATTAAATAACTGTATGAGTCAGTAACTACACAATGGGAAGCTGTGCATCCAGAGATCCTTGGAAGAGCACATGCCTTCAATAAATAACTACCTTTCTCACACATATCTTTACAGCTCACAAAGAACAAGTACATTAAACCTTTGACAAATGTGTCTGTCTGTGTAATGAATGGCACTGTAAATTATTGTAATAAAAATCAGCTTAACTCGCAATGTACAGTACCCACCTCTAAGTGTAAAAATCTATTGCTCTAATTGCTTATTGACTGTCATGCATAATGACATCACTGTCAGCCAATTGGCAGAAAGAACACACTGCACAAAGAGAAGTGATTCTTACGGAGCAAAGATTGCTACAGCAGCCACTGAAGGAATGAATGATAGAAAAAGGGCATTATGGGTAAGTATGATGCCACCCTGCCCAAGTTAGACTGTGCCACTGTGGGTAAGTAGTGAATGGTTGAATGAACATAAATCTAAACAGGTTTCTTCACAGAAACTTCAGATGAACCTATGCAGCGGATAACCTTGAATTGCTCTGTAATATTCCCTTTTATAGATTTTTATCTGTTTGTTAATGTAACTGCCATTCCTACAAAACATTACAAAGAAGGGAAGCTGCAGTTAATTTATTCTGATCTCAATTCTGTTACTGCTACTTACTGTGTCACTGCAATCAACTAGGTACTTGTACTTCTCAATATACATATAGTGCCCACAGAATAGTTCACACAAGGGGAACCCCAAATAGGTGATAGTGATACTGTATTTGCCAAATTCCTTCAAATTCAGAAATGTTCCTTAAAGGAAAACTATACCCCACGAACAATTTAGGTCTCTATAAAAAGATACTGCATAAAACTACTCCTAAGTAAAACCCTGCTTCATGTAAATAAACCATTTTCATAATAATATACTTTTTCAGTAGCATGTGCCATTGGGTAATCCTACATAGAAAAATAGCCATTTTAAATAATAAGGACAGCCTCCTTGGATCGTAGGATTCAACGGTGCACACAAACATACCAAGCAAACTATAAAGTTAGGTCACATGAGCCAATTAACAGACAGAGTTCAGTCTTTTGCTTCAACACTTCTTCCTGTTACAGTTAGAGTTGAAATATTTCTGATCATGTGATCTCTGAGGCAGCACACAGACCATCATGAAATGGTGGTTCAAGGCAAGAGATGTAAAAGGGCAATATTTACTTAAATATATATACCTTGTTGGTAAGATTATTTAATATGTCACTTAATTTGATATAAACTATCTGTTGCTCAAGTATTCATTTTTGGGGTATAGTTTTCCTTTAAGAATATATCCATTTCCATTGCCTGTAGAAAGGCATGTCAAATTATTAATCGTTTAAGAGAGCTTTACCTTGTTCATGCTCAGTAAAAAATTAACCTATAAAGCATGAAACAAATGTTAATTGCTGTTGTATGGCACAAACAACGTTTTTTGCAAGCATGTGCCTTTTGTTCAACAGAATTCAACCTGATTGTAAGCATATTAGCATGGCATATTTGCTAAATCACCCACTTAAAGGGAAACTAAAGTCTAAAATAGAATAATGCTAGAAATGTTGTATTTTGTGTACTAAACATAAACATGAACTTACTGCACCAGAAGCCTAATTAAACAAATGATTTATGCTTTCAAATTTGGCCACAGGAGGTCACCATCTTGTAACTTTGTTGAACATCTTTCTAAGACCAATACCATACACATGCTCGGTGTGGCCTGGGCTTCAGTTGGGAGGTTAAGTTTAGGGATAATCATAAATGATCAAAACATAATATCTGTCAGAAGCTGATACAGCAAGACTGATTAATAATCCCTGTTTATTCGTTTAAATCTGGCTCCATGATCTTTGTCCCTGTTGGAAACATTAAAGACAATGTAAAGGCAAAAAAAAAAATTCCATGTTTATTTTATTAAGTAAAAAAGAAACCTATCCCCAATACAGTATACTTCAATTTAAAATGCTGAACAGTTTTTTTGTAAGAAAACTGACTGTATGCAGTGAAATCCCCTCTTAATTTACTTGCTCTGACTGCTGCAGATATTACACTCCCTACATGGTCGCAGGCTGTTCTACAGGGAAACAAACAAAGCTGCTCCAGTTCTGGGAAATCCCTCCCCCTTGCTGTTTGAAAGTATGATTGTTTCCCTGCAGAGCAGTTAGGGACCATCTGAAGTTTTCTATCTCCAGCAGTCAGAGCAAGTAAAACAAAGGGGGGATTTCACTGCTTTCACTTCTTATAGAAACTGTAAACATTTTTTAATCAAAATATATTGGAGATATATTTCTTTTTCATTAAAGAAAGTAAAAATTGCATAATTGTTTTGCCTTTACATCCCCTTTCAAGGGCAATGAAAGTCTAAAATAGCATAAGGCTAGAATGATGTATTTTGTATACTAAACATAAACATAAACTTACTGCACCACAAGGCTAATCAAACAAATGATTTATACTTTCAAAGTTGGCCACAGGGGGCTGTCATCTTGTAACTTTGTTATACATCTTTGCCAGACTAGACTTCATACACATGCTCAGTGTGGTCTGGGCTTCTTAGGGATCAGCATAAATGATCAAAAAACAAAGCTGATTGAGTTCTGCATGACTGGTAAGTAAGGCAGGGGCTCCCCCTGCTGTTCATAAGTATGATTGTTTCCCTGCCAGAAGTTAGAGACCGTCTGACAATTCTTATCTACAGCACTAAATGAAGGGAGAATTTCACAGGTCAGGTTTCTTATAAAAATGGTACACATTTTTTAATTGAAGTATATTGGAGATAGATTTCTTTTTCATTAAAGAAAATAAAAATGGGATTTTATTTCTTTGCCTTTCCTTGCCCTTTAAATATTAAGGCTACATAGTATCATACTGATTAGCCCACAAGCTCAACAGATTGAATCATACAATGCCATGTCCATGATCAGAACATGATTCTGATCTGATTCTGATCAACTAAAAGGAATGGACGAAGAGACACACCTCTGTGGCTCCTCTCAATTCTCCATCAAGATGATAATTCTTAAATTCTTAAACGGCACTTGTTGCCAAAAAATATTATCCTCAAACAAAAGTGTGGGCACTCTAGTTGTGGGTGACAGTAGTATTTAAAGTATTTTTTTTTTTGTAAAATGCCCTCCACCAGCTCTAGGACACCTGCACCGGGAGGGAGCTCCCAGTCCCAGTAGCCATGACAGAGCACATGTGCATAATGCTCTTGTGACATCATGTGCATAATGAAGTTTTGGCATTCACTTATTATGTGCATGTGTGTGCCCAAACATGGGCACTAGCACAGGGAACTCTCTCCTGCAGGTGGCCTAGTGCTGACGGGGAGCAATTAAAAAAATTAACCCACACATTTGTTTGGCAACAGGTGCCCTTTAATCCACCCTAGGTCACAGGATTATTGGCAGAAGTCGCTACATGACTGGCCATATTTGCCCAGATAGACAGTATGGTCAAAATTGTCCAAACTACCTTACAAATTTGGGCATGAATGACCAGTTTAAGGTGAACATAGAGCAGGTAAAACAATGTATATGTTATTTACGCTTAACAAGGCAATACATCATCAAATACAGCCTTTATAAACCACTGGGTTCAATTCTATCCAGCAAAAACAGTTCTCTGTGGGTTTTCCTTTCCAAGTGATCTAAATTTCTTTGACAGTACAAGAGATTGTAAATTGGTTTCAAGTAGTTAAATTTTACTTACTTCCATATGCAAAAAATGCAAAAATAAATTGTCCAGGTCCAATAACTCATGTAAATCAATTTGATGTTTGCTTTGGAAGAGGAGACAATTTAATAGGGCCATTATGGCACTACAATTGTAGAAGAAACTCCAAAGTGTGCATCACAATAGTATCTAGGCAGTAATCCATGAGAATTAGGTTGACAGTTAGCATTGTTCATTTAGCTCTAGACAGAACAACAAAAGCAAAAATCTGATTGGTTGCCATGGGTTACAACCTACGAGTTAATTTGTCCGTTTTAATAAATAACTCTGAATGTAAGATTTTAGTCCAAGGCCTGAAAAATTTAAGAAAATGGAAGATTTAAATGCTGAAGACAAGCTGTACAAGTGTTGGGGATATCGTCATTGATTCATATAACTATTTATATAAATGTAGGAGGGTAAAGGTTTTGCTCACCTTTACTTCAATCTTTATAGGTTAATCTTATAGGTACCAGATGGGTTCCTAAGGTTCCTAAACAGGGTTACACAAGCATTCCATATCATAAAACATGTGCAAGTGTAGTGATTAATAGATCTTCCTAGGGCATAGCTTAGGATTTAAATAAATTAGGTTTCACATGCAGCTGCAGAAACTATTATGTAGCATTCTCCCTGAAGAGGTTGTATTAGTGACTCAGAGGTTTTGTTTTAATTTAGGATTTTTGCATCGCCAAGCAAACAGAAAAACAAGCAACTGGAGTATTAATTATATAGGTCTGCTAACACAGTAAAGAAAACTTGGAAGTTATTTTCTTGTAGCAGTTAAACGTGTAATGTGATGGTATGGTTTGGAGTAAAGAAGAAGCATTCTGTGCTGTAGTCTGACACCTCTGGAAAGTATGAGGACCCCCTGTTTTTGTATAGAGACATGATCAAACTCAGACAACCAGGTTGATAAGACAGCAGAGGACTAGGAAACCAGATGCATAAAGCAGACTGTCAAGGTAAACACATAATTGTTATCCAGACCAAAGATCAAAGTAGCTGGCCATCAGAAGAGTCCATTGACAGACCAAACAAAATCTGAAAACAGGCAAGCATCAAAGAACCAGATTGAAGAATAACCTATGTTAATAACAAAAGGCGCTTTAATTCTGCAGTAACAAAGAAGCCATCCTGTGTGTGCTACCCATACATTTATTCTTGTATTATTACACATAATCATTCTTTTATTATGTTTAAAATGCATGTGTTTAATTGTTTGTCTTACATGCATATATTTTGTTACAATGCCATCTATTGATGTATGTGTGATATAAGTTTATCCTAAATTCCTTTTCCTGTTCCTATTCTCTATGTGTAAGGAGCTGCAAGAGAGGTTCAGAAAGAAAATTCATTTAGACCTCCAGCATTTATTCCTTCACCCTAAATAAAGAATATTCCTGGTTTGCCAGTGTCTTAGAGGGTTCAGCTATCTGGAAACCATTGCCTGCAGTGGTTGTGTCCAGTTCTATTCAGGCGAGACAGAGAGATCTAAAGGAAATCAGACACTATTCCAGTAGTTTCAGTTAGAATACTGACAAAGCCATGCTGGGAAGTGTGCTTATATAGGAAATTTGATGTCCACTCTCCTAGAATGTAGTGAGAGTGGAAAGGCACATGGACCCACGAGAAATTCAATAGAGCTTTGGACCTGCGTAAATGTAAAAATGTTTTCTTGGCTCACCATCTTTCTGAGGTGCTAAATACTCTTTTATCTGTTTTAAAACTAAAAAAACATATACAAAGAGTATGAAAAAATAAGAGAAAAAGGGAAGTGTAGACTATCAAAGAAGGGTAATAACAATAGAATGACTTTAATGCCACCCACCTTCTCTGTGTAAAAATGTTTACGATACATTCCTGTAGTCGGTATGTTTTTCAGTCTGTGTTTTTTTTTACCTGTAACAGACCTCCCGCCTTTTAGCTGAGCCATACACTATACAGGGACTCTTGTTAATAGTGTGTTAGATCTCAGGTTTCATGAAGGTTTTTTTTTCTATAAAGGTAAGGACCCAGCAGGGAAAGCATGGGTAGGAAGGAAGCCCCAGAAAAGGCTTAGATGAATTGACACATTCTCCAAGATCTATGGCTGGAGAAATTGGTGTCAATAAAAAAGGAGAACAGGCGAGTGAGGTTATAATACATTGAGCAGACAAACCAAGTGAAAGACTAAGGCTTTCAGAGACTCAAGACACTAAATTAAAAACAGTAAATATACTGTACAAGGAATGTGGCGTATACTATTAGCCCACTGCCTTGATTTACTCAAGACTGTTTAGCTCTGTTCTTTAATGGTCAATGAATATAATCAGTATTATTTTATAACCCACAATCTTTCCTCCAAGCCTGAAATATGAGCTATTGTGTTAACATTGCCCTTGCCAGCTCTGTTCTAATCACTCTGCAAGGTTTTGTACTTGACCTTCACACAGCAGGCTTTTTTGTTGCAAGGTTATGTAAGACATTTAAAGGAACTTTACTACATTTTTTCTTAAATTGTATTCAGTTTTAAATATGCCAGGAGAGGAAAATCACTCAGCAATGACTGAGCACTGTTCCTATTTAAAACCAACATAGAATTGCTAATACTGTGTAATATGTGTAAGCATTAAAGCTTTTTGTTTTCCAGGAGGCATGTAAGCGATATCTCAGTTTTTTCCCTCACAACTTCCATGAAGTAAGGTTTGTTATGACCTTACTAAAAGGTGACCCACAAGTCTGGGCACTAAGATAACCCCCCTCTGACCCTGCCCGTCTCTACCTAGAAGCATTTTTTGCTACTATGGCCATGCTATACGATGATCTGGATCATGCTACCTCTGTCAATTCTGCGATTCGTTAACTCTGCCAAGGGAAAAGAGTAATTGAAGAGTACTCTACAGAAGTCCGCCACCAGTCAGTTGAGACGTGGGTGGAAAGATAATGCTCTTCATAGCCAATTCCGGGTAGGGCTTTCTATCTCTGTCAAAGACAACCTGATTAACTACCCTTCTTCATCCACTTTGGATGACCTTATGAGGTTAGCCATCCAAAGTGATAGGAGGCAAAGAGAAAGATGGGCTGAGGGTATACTGATTTCCCTATTATATGTAATGAAGTATCACCAACTCCCTCATTTTCTAACTCTCATGGGGAACCCCTGCAGTTGGGGGCTACACGCTTGTCCCCTGAGGGTAGGCAGAAGAGGCAGCTGCTTAGGGCTCAAAGATAGGGGGTGCTGGGCAGCTACCTCTACTGCCTACACCTAGACCCCACCTGGTACTATACTTCGGCTGTGTGTGCTCAGGTGCCTAGGGCTTTTATGTCCCATGTTTGCCTCTGAGATAATATAAGGGTTAACCCTAAGACATCCAGTCAGAAGAAGGTCAAATATGCTACAGGCTGCTGTTTTTAGACAATGGAGGGGGCCATGGGCATAAAGAGAATCCACTTCTTAAAGTAATTGCTGAAATGGAAACAAAATAACAAAGATGTCAAATAATGAGTTCCAGATGCCAGCAAAAAGAGAATAGGTTCAGAATCTAATGTTGGATCGAGGCCAAATGACAACTGATTACCATCTTAAATGTTTCCCAATCTTAGTAACACCACAGGGGGTGGAATTTATAGAGTTTTTAAAGCAGTTCAAGGAATTTATAAGCAGTCCGTCTTTGAAGAAGACCAGATACCTTCTTGTCTCCAGTCAATGTAATCCTTCCAAAGGCAGGCTGGCAGTAATTCTGTTTTACAGCAATATCGCACTGGTCTTCTTAAAGGACCAGTGACATCAAAAAATTAAATTGTTTTAAAGTAATAAAAATATAAAGCAGCGTTGCCCTGCACTGGTAAAACTGCAGTGTTTGCTTCAGAAACACTATTATTGTTTATATAAATAAGCTGTTGTGTAGCCATGGGGGCAGCCATTCAAAGGAGAAAAGGCTCAAGTTACACAGCAGATAGCAGATAAGCTCTGGAGAACATAATGTTATCTGTTATCCATTACTTATACTGTGCCGTATAGCCGTTTTTAAATTTCCACCATTGCTACTTAGCAGCTTGTTTATACGAACTATAGTAGTGTTTCTGAAGCAAACAGATCAGTTTTAACAGTGCAGGGTGTTACTGTTCCTTTAAGTAGAATGACTTGTGGAAAACCTTTGGCCTGTGCAGAACATTTTTAAAGATAAGTGAAATACAGTTGTTCTGTTCCTTAGGATTTTTTAGAATTGTAATGCATAGAGTTCTCCAACATTTGAATTCCACCAGAAGAAATTATTGGTATGGGATTTCTTATCCAGACTGCTTTCCAGATAAAGTGTTGTCCTGACTGGCTTTAGCTTTAAAATATTTAACATACAAACCCAATACAATTGTTTGACAACTAATATAGATTCATTCTAGTTTAGTTATCATCAAGTACAATGTGTTTTATTATCAAAGAGAAAATTAAATTAAAAAAATTATTTTGCTTAGTATGGGGTAGTGCACTATTTGTAATCTTTTTGATCTTTCTAAATAATGGGTTTCTGGATATGGGATTTTTCAGTTATGAAATGTCTTTTTACATTGCTTTTCTTTTTCTTCTTCTTTAAAAGGGATTCTATTATTGCCTTTTATTGCCATTAATCAGCACTGATGTAATTAATGGGTTTCAGATAGAGAACAGGGACAATGGTCAAAAAATAGACTGTAAGTCTTAAAGCATGACAGAACATATGCTTACAATTTTCCACGTGTAGGGATGTGAAAATGTAGACACCCTCACATATTACTGATAGGCACATCCCTAGTAATATGGACATGGACGCCTAAATGGGTCCTGGTGTAAGCCCCTGTAGTTCTCACAGTGTACGCTAGATGGCAGTGTGTCATAGTATAAAGGTCTTGGGAACCATGTGGTCTGGGTTCATTACTTAGTTTAGCCCAACCCTGCAAACTGGAAGGGAATGGGTAGTGGTCCCTATGAGCATTGGCCCTAGTAAAGAGATAGCAATACTCTGTCATAGATCACTCTAGGAGTAATAGAAAGGGTAGATAGTTGAGCAGCTCAAAGCTCCACCATGGAGAAATAGAGGGATTAAGATCCCAGGTACAAATAACCCAGAAGTAGGCACATGGGGGCAAATTCACAAAGCGGCGAAAATTCGCTAGCGTTGCCTTCACTAACGTTCGCCGCACTTCGCCAGGTGAATTTTCACCAGCACTACGCAAATTCACTAAAGTGCGAAGTTACGCTAAGGTTGGCGCCCGGCTTATTGTGCAATAGCACCTTGGTTACAGTAAAGCTGGCCATAGACGTAAGAATTACGATCTTTCTCGGAAAAGATCTTTCCAAGAAAGATTGTTCGTTTCAACACACACGTGTAGAGCTGAATTGTCAAATATACAGGTAGAAACAATAGAATTCTACTTGTATCTGACGATTCAGCACTAACAATGGCCGATGTTCAGGGTGCCTTCAAAGGCATCCGATCAAAATTTTCCGTCCAGCCCGATCAACCAGCCGACCGATATCTTAATCTTCTGACGATATCGGTCAGCTCATTTCCCACCATACACGAACCGAATATCGTATGAAAATTCGTTTCGTACGATATTATCTGTGCGTCTATGGCCACCTTTACATTACACCCTGCCTCCAACCTGCTGAAAGGGTCTATCCCTGAGAAAGGAGGGTCTCATAGGTGGTATTATACCACTTGAAAGTAGCTTCAACTGACACCAGTACAATCAGTTTACTATAGCGCTACACATGTAAGCACAAACATGTTTCAAATGTAAAAAAACTAACAAGTGGCTTGATTTTGCATTCTTCATCAAGAAATTGCTTTAATAATTGTGTCTGCTTAGGAGAAGTTTTAGAGCCATATTTAGAGAGCATTTATACATTTATTTATAAAACCTCATTTCAGAGTCCATTGCTAACATATTTCTACTTCAACATATTTTTCTACAAAATACATTAAATTTGTTCTCCAGCTCAGATATGGCAATCTTACCATCTGAGATAATTTACATTGAATTCCATCAGTTTAAAAAATTATTTACTGTATCTAGCAGCATTCAGTCTGCATCTCATGCAAGGTATAACTGAACAAAGGATATGGTAACTGAACAAAATGCTTACATAGCCTACTTATTTTCTCTGAATATGAATATGATCATCTTTTGCAAACTTTCTTTAAGTTCTAAAATTCTTTAGGGTTCTCTCTTAATAGATTGTAATCTTTTTGATAAAACCAAGGTTGTGTCATAAGGTCTCTGAATTTGCATAAAAGATGGGTGCAGTAATGTAGTTTCTATTACAGATTAATGTACTTTGTAATAATATAAGCAATATGCTCCACAGTGCATATACTGTTGGCTGGTTCTTCGTTTTTAGTGGGACACCCAGCAGATGTAATCCTTAATAATGCAAGGTTAAGCCACAATACTACAGAGTAGCAGGTACCTAGGCTCTCCACATGCCACTAGTGACTGGTCTGATTTTAAAGGAATTATTCAGTTTACAAATAAAAACTGGGTAAATAGATAGGCTATGCAAAATAAAAACATGTTTTCAATATAGTTAGTTAGGCAAAACTATAATGTATGAAGGCTGGAGTGACGGAATGTCTAACATAATAGCCAGAACACTACTTCCTGCTTTGCAGCTGTCTTGGTTTCCACTGATTAATTACCAGGCAGTAACCAATCAGATACTTTAGGGGGGCACATGGTCATAACTGTTGCTTTTGAATCTGAGCTGTATACTGAACATCAATTGCAAACTCATGTAAGCCACACCCTCCTTAAGGGGCAAAATTAAAAAAAAAAATTGAAATCAATAGTTCCAGCACACCATCATAACAACGCCTTTGGTTCCCTACAGAACGATTCATTTTTGATCTATGCTGTGCCACATGTTTACTGGCAAACACATAGCTGACAATAGCGAGAGGACCCTGGCACAGACATGGTTACAAAACGAAAATCAAAATTCTAAGCTGTAGAACACACAGCCATAACACAATTGTAAATGTAACTGGATGGGCATACAATATATTGCACTGGATACAAAAATAATTGTACTAGTGCTCAAGGGCTTAAAGGAATAGTTCAGTGTAAAAATGAAAACTGGATAAATAGATAGGCTGTGCAGTTAGTCATGGAAAAATAATTAAAAAATGTTTCCAATATAGTTAGTCATGGAAAAATGCAAACTATAAAGGCTGGAGTGACTGGATGTCTAATATAATAGCCAGAATCCAACTTCCTGCATTTCCGCTCTTTAAGTTTGAGTTAGTCATTGACTTGAAGGGGGACCACATGGGACATAACCATTCAGTGAGTTTGCAATTGATCCTCAGCATTCAGCTCAGATTCAAAAGCAACATTTATGGCCTGTTTGGCCCTTCCTC
This sequence comes from Xenopus borealis, assembly GCA_024363595.1. NCBI lineage: Eukaryota > Metazoa > Chordata > Amphibia > Anura > Pipidae > Xenopus > Xenopus borealis. The sequence continues at coordinate 72,731,481 of CM044438.1, forward strand.
AAGTCACTGATTGGTTACTGTCTGGTCACCAGGGTAACCAGTCCAAGAGAGCTGAAAAAGCAGGAAGTTGCTTTCTGGCTATTATATTAGACATCAAGCAACTCCAACCTTTATTCATTACATTTTTGGCTAACTAATTATATTAAAAACATTTTTTATTTTGCACAGCCTATTTACCCAGTTTTTATTTTTATACTGAACAATTCCTTTAACATAAAAAAAGTATTGGTTGCCATGGACAGGCATTTTCTGAAGTTCATCGTCCAGATGTTTCACTGCCTGGCAGTCAGCTGCAATGCAAGTGGACAGTAGCAAGCAAAACAGAAATGTTGCCAGCTGTTCACACAGATTTTTTATAGAAGCAGCCAACAGACTATAATATTGACTGCTCTTTGTGCAATGTCAGCAGGGGATTCCCATTTAAATGCAGCTGTAACCATCTGAAATACTGGCTAAGCATTATTTTCTGCTTCTCTTGTGTAATGCCAACAGAGAAAGTCCTGAACCTAATCCTCTCAAACAATAGAATGCCCTGTCATAATTCTAGGGTGCCTACCTTTATTACTTTTGACATGCTGGATTTGTTTTTTTTTTTCAGGGGACCTGCCAACTACAGCATTCAGCTATTTTATATTAAAGGGGTTATTCACCTTTGAGTTAACTTTTAGTATAATGTAGAGAGTGATATTCTGAGACAATTTGCAATTGGTTTTCATTTTTTATTGTTTGTGGTTTTATAGATATTTAGTTTTTTTTTCAGCAGCTCTCTATTTTGCAGTGTCAGCAATTTGGTTTCTAGGGTACAAATTACCCTAGCAACCCTGCATTGATTTGAAGAAGAGACTGGAATATGATTAGGGGATGGACTGAATAGAATGATAAGTAATAAAAAGTGGCAATAACAATACATTTGTAGCCTTACAGAGCATTTGTTTTAGATGGTGTCAGCCACCCACATTTGAAAGCCGCAAAGAAATATAAGAAAATTGCAAATCAATTGGCCCTTCTACAATATACCAAAAGTTAACTTGAAGGTGAACCACCCCTTTAAAGAGTTCTTTAAATAGTTTTTTAGCATTTGATTTAACAGAACACAGCCAAAAGTGAAACAGAATGTGTGCTGTTTGATACTAGAAATAAATATAAAGTATGGATTAGCCAATATCAAGACTGTAACTTGAAAAACTGGGAAACCTGTATCAAAGGGCCCAAAGTGCCATTTTGAAGACATGTTTGGTAGCTTTGCAAGACAGGTCATATACCCCAACAGGAAGACAAGAAGGTAAGGACTATGCAAAATATATTATCCTTAGTGTGATACTTTAATTAAAGGGGAACTAAAATCTAAAATAGAATAATGCTAAAAATTAATACTAATCATAAACATGAATTTATTGCACCAGAAGCCTAATTAAACAAATGATTTATGCTTGCAAACTTGGCCATCATCTTGTAACTATGTTAAACATATTTGCAAGACCAAGACCATGCACATGCTCAGTGTGGTCTGGGCTTCAGTTGGAAGGCTAAGCTTAGGGATCATAATAAATTATGAAAACAGCACAGGTCAAATAATATCTGGCAGAAGCAGATACAGCAAGACTGATTAATAATCAGAATATGCAGACTGCACTGGGTCCTGCATTGTCATATGAAATAATGTGTATTTTATAGTGTTTGTATTGTTTAATAAAAACTGTCTCCAACTCTGCAGCAAAACAATCCTTCATTGAGAATCCTAAAATAATCCTTTAATGGGAATCCCATTTTATCTGTCTAAATCTGGCTCAATGATCTCTGTCCCTGCCACTGGTGTCTTAAACATTAAAGGGGATGGAAAGGTAAGAATAAAATCCAATATGAATCTTTACACAGTTGCAGACTGCTCTACAGAGAAACAAACAAATCTACTTGAAAGTAAAGTGGAGGAGGGGTGCCCCCTCCTGTCTGAGGTTTCATATCCACAGCAGTCAGAGCAAGTAAAATGAAGGGGGAATTTTACTGCATACAGTCAGGTTTCTTATAAAAATGGTAGACATTTTTTTACTTAAAGTATATTGGAGAAATGTTTCTTTTTCATTAAAGGAAAAGGAAACCCTGTAGAAAAAAACCCTGTACCCACCCATTCCACGTAGGCCCCATTCCCAGGATAACTGCCTGCCGGGGAAATGCCCCATACTCTATTTTTACCCATCGTAGATTCTTGCAGAGGACTTGATGGCAACCATCTTCCGTGAAATGTATAATTGTAATGGAGTCTATGGCACATGACCTTTCTATAATTTGACGCTTTCTGGATAATAAGTTTCTGGATAACAAATTTGATATCTGCATACAAAATACAACTGCATAGAACTTTTAAAGTGGTGCTCGCCATTCTGCCAATTTGTCATTGTTCTTTCAAAAGTGAGAATCTGACCCCTCTATTATCAGAGACTATCAGGTATACAGTGTTTTTTACAGTTTTCTGAGAAAATAAAAACTCCCATTCGGCCTTATGTTACTTGAGCATCTTGACACAATTGTACATTTAGGAATCAGTTCCTTATATGGTTATACTAGTATTATTAGAAACATGCTGTCATAGCTTATTTGCATTGAAATAGTTCACATGATGCTAAGAGCCCTCTGCATGACTGCATTGCTGAGCTGTCAAAAAGTATTTTAGTCAGCTTGGATACCTGCACCAATTCAGTGCATAATCACCATTATAACCAAGCACTGCCACCTACTGCCCTTTTATCTTCTTTAATGAGTGCTACTAAGTCACATAAAAGCTGCAGATGTGTTGGGACTGCCATTTCCTCCATAGAAATTGAAATATGCTGTCTTATACATGCTTTCAGTGTTAACAATAAAAATATATGCACAAATATACTGAGCTTCAAAAGCTGTAGCTCACCATGGGTCTATGAACAGCAGGAAGTATTGAAACATAGCAGAAGAGCTAATTAATTGCCAGGAACATATTAGTATATTACTTGTGTTATTCAAAAGATGAATGGGTTAATCTTTTCAGACAAAAATGTGCCCATAGCATCTATTTTTACAATTATAAATGCATGGCTGTCAAGGTTCAGGGATCCAAGGGAGTTAGTTATAATGAGTTAGGAGAAAAAGAATACATTTTAAATAGGATCATTTTAATATCAAAGAGCATGATTCCACTGAAGTCTTTAGGCCAATAAGCCTTACTGGGGGGATATTTTCCTGCTTCTCACATGAACTGTGCCACAATTTATGACATATCTATGCCTTGAAAGAATATGATATCTTGCAATAATGCACCAAAATAAAATGATCTGATTGATCATCAACGGTGCAACAGGGTGTTGGGGGTTTGTATTACAACACAGGTCAATGTGCTAGTTGCATGGATATTACCAATGGGCATGTTGTCTGAATTAACATCACCATAAAAACTTTTGGGGAAATGGGGCCAGCACATTTAGACAGCAGTAGAAGTGTCATTCATTAAATTCATGACCTGGCTTTTTGTTTTGACTTTGTAGAGGCTTACCATTGAAAATGATCATCATAGGTGCCACAAATAACAAAAATTTGCATGTTGCATAATAAATACTGTTCTTATGAAACAGACCCACATTTTTCCTAGTTGGTACAGCTTAAGGCTGGGAAGATATAAATTGTCTTTATTGCATCTGTTATGCCCTAAAGGTGCAATAGGAATTGTGACATGGTGCCCAGCTATATTGTTTATGTGAGAAACTAATGTTATGGCATTAATTGGAGTCATTTTCCAAAAGAAAGGAAGACATCAACTGCAGTTTTACCTATGGTGAAGCATGGATGGGACTGTGTAGATTTCTTTAGGAAATATAAAACATGCCATATATGTTCAAGTTTGACAGCAGTGCCATGAGTCTACAGCCAGATCTACGAGTGATGCTGCCTGATGCATTTAGAAAAATTATTGCTTTGTGATATGGTAAATGATGACCTTTAATATCTGTACACTTATTTATAATCAATAAGGATGATGGTGATCCTTATTTAGAAATTGAAACAATTTTTCTAGCATAAGGAAAATATCAGAGGTTGCCAACATACTATACTGTTGCCATGTGTGGTAATAATTTTGGTTAAATGGTCTGCCATAAGAATGAAGGAAATAGATAACCCTTTTTATCAATGAAAACTTTTGAAAGCAGCTGTGTGTCTTTAAGGAAGGCTTTCCCTAAGGGCAATGAGTCACTCCATAGACTGTGCCCAACTTTTCTCTGCAGGTTGCTAATTTTCTCTTTCATTTGTGATTGCATAAAGAATTTCAGATCACAGCAGTTATTGCTTATTCCTATTGACTCCCTGCTAAAACAGAATATGTGTTTCTAAGGCCAGTTCCTGCTTTCTATCTATATATAAATGATAAATGCGTATGGCCCAGTTTTTTCTGTCCCTGTGGTTCTCGTAGGAGGGATATTGTGAGAAGTCATTCACTAGCAAGAATCCTTTGCCTGCCAAATATGCTTACTAAGCCTGTGTCACTTGTAAGAAATTTTACCAATGACGTTAGTAGAAGAAAAATAAAAATAAATGGAGCCAATAGAGACAAGTATAGGAATTAAATAAGGCAAGGAACAGATTAACTTCTTTTTAATGTATGCACAGGACAATTAATGTGACAACCTTTAAATAAAAGTAAATGTAGAAATTTTGGATAGGAGATCACATAAAAATAAATAAACTATTACTAAGGAAGATACTGCTTTGCTCTTTATTTAAGTTAGTACGGTTTAGGGGTTATTTACCAAGACTCCAAGTTTTCCTCACTTTATTAAAAAAAATGGACCAAACTCCCAAACCCTAATCACCTTAATTTATCAATAATTATCCTCAAACAAAACTGTGGAAAAAAATTTACAACAAAATCATGAATCAATTCGAATTGTCAAAATTTTGTCACGCTACAAACCTTAATTTTTCGAGTTTTGGAGTGAAAAAAAAAAGTCAAACACCTCAAAACACACAAAATTCATAAAGGCAAAAAATATCGTAAAATGGTCAAAGGGACCTCTTACATGATTTTGACAGGTTTTAGATGGAGTTTTTTTGGATTTGGATCTTTTGCTGCTTTGGGACATCATAAATCTCTAAAAATTCTATTTTTTTTTTCACTAAAAATACTTGACCAGAGAAATTTGACTTTTAATAAATGGACCCATCATTTCATTAATCAAACACTATACACGTGTATAACGAAAATGTGTGTGTCTGTATCACACATATAGTTGAGGTTGAAAAGACGTGTCCTTCAATTGTAACACTTAGAAGTAAATTATACCTTCATTTGTAGCTGATCCAGAAAAACCCTTTCTGCCCTTGTGCCTTTTGAAAATATCTACTAATGGACAAGGCAAAATAAAATATAATGTACGTAGAAGATTGTCTCAGAAGTGTTTTAATAACATTAGCTAAAACAAAAAATAGTTGGGGGTGTCCATCAAACCCTGCAGTCTTGTTGAACTTTGCTGCAATGTACCAGTACCCAGTACCCGGTTGACCAAAGATAAGTTGTGTATATGTTAAAAAAAATTTGTGGATTGGTCTTTTCAGTTTCAGGTAATTACTCTTTTAAATGTTCTTTTATTGTTATAAATCCTTTCTGGTTGGGTCTTGATCAGTCTGGATCAGGGCACTGCCATGCATCCAGTTATTCTCTTCTTTATTTAAATACTCAATTTATGTACACATTTTTCAATTTAAAGCATGAACTGTGATTGCTTTTTCTATTTCTCCCTCTCTCCCCATATTATAAAACATGCCGTGTATAACCTAGTTACAGAAAAACAAGAGTTTATTATAGTGGTGGATTATCCATAGAGTGGTAATTTGATTATCTAGATTATCTAGTTTGTGCAATATGGAGTGCAAGTAATACCAAAAACAAAATCATATCTGATAAATTCATACGATAAAAGGTGGGCATGATACCCCTGAGGTGGTGTATGACATGCACTTACAATAGATGTGTCTGTTGCCTTAAAGTCTATGAAACTTTATAACCATGTGACTTCAGTTTTATCCCTAACATATCCACCATTTTCTCTGCCATTATAATGTGTTTACTATGTTCTTTTAAAACATTGTATATCCTTCAATATTTAAGTTAATTCACAGCTAGTATTTTTTATCTGGCAAAGAAGTTAGAAACCTGCAGGAAAGTTCTTGAGTATTTTAGGCTTGCTAATTTTAAATTTCCATTAAAATGAAAGATGGGCTCCTGAGCAGGATTCAGGAGCTTCTCTGCTGGCTGACATGTACTGCTAAGTCATGCTGCTCATTCTGTTTTAGCAACACCAGTAATGTGATATATTGCGCATCAAAGCTCTCCTTGTAATGTTTCTTGCATGTGTGAGTGAGCATAGTCTTAATACTGCTTCCAAGTTGTACATTGTTTACATACTATACATGCTTCCAGTATGTCAATCCTGCAACTAAAGATGCTGACTATTTCTCACTATAATCTACAATATACTCATTTCATACCATCCAAATCCAACAGCAGAACTAGCTATAGGTCAAATCCACAACAGCTACAATCCTGTATTACATCTACAAGTGCCTTCACAGAACTCAATTTCTTTTTTATTCTTTTTTTAGATATTAGTAAATTAATTTAATGCCATGCTTTTTTTTTTTTTTTTTGAAGCGATGCAGTATAAATATTACATTGTGATAAATCTAAATGCCAGAAGGTTAAATTTATGGTGAAAAGCAAAACAAAAACTTTTCACACAAGAGTTTATTTAAAAAGTTGATTTTATGCCCATTACTCAAAAATAGTAAAGCAGGGAATGTGTTTTGAAGCCAAGTCTGTTATAGTTCACTTCATATCAGTTTTGAAACTTATTCAAGAAAAGATCACCAGTCATAGGAATTTATAACAACTGCAATGTGCGATAAGTATTAGGACTGAATACATAAACAAATCACTGATATTTCTTTACTAAGGAGTAAGAGTTGACAAGCTCTGATAACACGTAGTTGGATCCTGTCTCCAGTAAATGATGATTAAGTCAGACAGTTAATGTTTTGTAATGCACAGATACTCAATCTTGTGTGCCCGACAATGAGCTTTCTCTGTGTTCAGTTTATATGCCAGCCGGCTTGAAGCAATTACAATTGTCTTTGTTTCTGCTTCCACTTGTTTCCCAAAGCGGGAGGGGGCTGGTTCTGTAGGGAGAGTGTGGCGCCTGCCAGAGAGAGAGAAGCAGCCTCTCAATTACTGTCATCAACACAAAGCTTCCCAAGTCCACTGGTAACACAGATTTGGAGGTTCAGACATTTCTCTAATGGCTCTACCATGCCATTACCAAACACACATTATCCATTCTGATGTTCACCAAGATTCTGATTGTCCATGTCTATTTTGATCTTGCATAGATTCCAACTTGTCCGTTTTCTCTAGGGTTGTCAACTGGCCCCAGATTAAAAGAACACCTACAATCAGTGCTTTGTATAACCTTGGATGGTGAAATCACTGAGCATTTTCTTTTAAATCCTATATCGCTACTAAAATACTGGCATTCCACAAAGACACTTGCTGGGGAGACAGAAGGCAAATTGACTGCTGCAGAGAACCTTAAAGAAGGGATAGACATCAGTCTATATTGGTCCAGGGAAATTCCTACAGTATTTTATTATTATTGTTATATATAGATTATAAAGCAGCAACATCTATATATATAGAGTGCATACACATACTGACTAAACAAGACATAAAAGGACCCTGCTAATTACAGGTTATAATCTAAATATATGTATAGCTACCTTATATAAAATCTAAAGTTTTCTTCATTAAAAAAAATTAAATATTAAAAAATTAAACATGCACGAGAAAAGGAATAAAAAAATGTATAGAGGGCATAACTTTAAATGAATAGATTTGACAGCATTTTGTTCATGCAATATTTTTCAATAGATTTCACATAACAGGGATCAATAACTTAGCTGCTTTTACACAATGGGGCTTATTTATGAACCCACAGTGGATCCTCAATTTCACCACAGTTTCTATTAAGGAGCAAAAATGAGAGTTCACCCAAATAAATTCCTTAAAAATCCTATTCACGTGATTAGAGATCTGTGAAATTACCTTTGGCAAACTATTGGAAAATACCTTTTGGCAAACCATTAACCCCATATGTAATAAAAGGCTCTAAGTTTGCCCAGGAATAGTAACCCATAGCAATCAATAGGATGTTTGCTTTTAAACAGGTGACCAGAAAATTCTACCTGCTGATTGGCTGCAATGGGTTACTGCTCTTGGGGGAACTTAGTGCCTTTCATTAGATTACCCCCTATGTGATCTGTTTTGCAACCTTTTGTAAGTACTCTGAAATATAAAGCAACTTAGCTGTGAAACTGGCCCAGCTGAGTATACTAAGGGGGGGGGCAGAGGTTACCCTGAGTAGTTAGTGATGCTGTGCTAACACAATGAGCAAATGGGTAGAGGATGGCAGTACAGTAATACAAGGGTCAAAAACACAGCAGTAGCAGTATAACAAATGGGTGAATGGGGTTTGAGGATTACAAAAAAGGGTTGGGTGTGGTGATGGGTTGGAGGATACACAATAGAATGGGTAAGTTAAAAGCAAAATACATGTTGGGGGTAAGGGAAATGGAAGACCATACAGAGAAGCGTGTTCACAGAGAGAAGGGTGGTATGAATGAGGTTGTGTATTGGGGTGAGATGAAGGAATGCTTTGACAGGCATTTATATTGGGTGCAGTCCATTGAGGGTTAGAAAGACATCTAGAGTAGTCAGTGGTTAGGGGATAATGCAATGATAGGTGGATTAGCAAAGTGTGAGAGATGCTAATTATAAAGAGGTATAGATTAGTAGGAAGGGGCTGTTAAAGTACATCTTGTTTTCTTTGTGTGTTTGAAAGTTTCCGTCTTGCTTATAATTCCAATGTTCTCTTCAATTCTGGAGACGTGTCACAATTCCCTTCTAAAGGCAAAGGGCATGGCCCTAATGAAAGCATTGGTTAATGAAAAAGAATTGGAATGACAAAATCAAGAACCCCACTATTTGGGAAGATCATTTTTGAGTTTTAGAATATAACCATTTGGGATGAGTTTAGAAGCCCCTCATTACAAACCATTAATGCTTATTGTGTTTAGCTGAGTGAAGTAGACACAGAGTGTACAGGTAAACAAGTTAAGTAAATGGATAAAACAGATGCTAGACGTCTCAGTTCCAGGAATCTTATATACCAGAGAAATGTTGGTGAAGCAATAGAACAGTTTGTACTTTGAAAAGAATGTGCCTTTGCAATTAGCATATACTACATGGAATAAGACAAAAATTAATTTTTTACACATTGGGACATTTTTTCTCAGCATTTGTCTCTCACCTCCAAAAATATCGGGAGAGTGTCGATGACGACAAAGTATTTTGGATTCTGTAGGAGTATATTTCTGCTGGTTATCAGTAAAAGTAGGGATGAGGAAAAAGTACTAGAACACACAGCTGTTGACACAATCATCCTAATTTATACTATTAAGTAGCAGCATCAGGTAATTTTTTTAAATGTTCTTGGTTAAGACGCTTTATCAGTTTTATAAACTATACACACAAATACATTACAACCACTAAAAGGAAATAATGGGGGAAAAGGAAAGGCAAATAGCAAGATTTCTCTTAAAGAATTATAATAAAAGTACTTACTACAATGCAATTTACAAACTGTAGCTTAGCTACTTACTAATGTCCTGCAGCTGCCATTCTCAATTAAGATTTAGACAGTGTTGTCCAAAGAGAAATTCTCATTTTGAGCACAGATTAAACCAAGGAGGATGAAGGCACTTGAGCAAAAACAAACTGTTAATACCCTACATAATTTCTCCTATATTAAGCATTAATGGCCATATCAATTGAAATAAAATTTGGCATGTTGAAATCTGGAAAGATACATCTGAAGAATCAAATTATATTGTATTGTAAGGTCAATATCTTAAAGGAATAGACAGTGTAAAAGTAAAAACTATATAGGCTGTGCAAAATAAAATATGTTTCTTATTAAAATACCTTATTTGCCATTAATGCTGCTGACTAGCATTGCTTACTACAACCAAGTTTATTTTCTGCAAAGTCTTTTTCCATAATGGATTTGCCTAGTGCAGTCCCATTAAGGGTATAAATAGCTTGGATATTTTTACATCCCAGGTGCATGACTTCACATTGAATCTCATTTGCCATTTAGCTGACCAGAAAGTGCAAAGGTGCCACATGCTGGATGGAATTAATTGGACTGGATAAGATTAAATTGTTGGCTAACTAACTATATGAGAAACATTTTTTATTTTGCACAGCATATCTATTTATCTAGTTTTTATTTTTACACTGAACTGTTCCTTTAAGCTAATTTATGCATTAATTTTGCTTATCATTTTGCTGGATTTGTTAAAGAGTCCTGTTGGTTTTATTTAATACTCAATACAAATTATTTGAACTTAAAAGGGACAACATATAGATGCTAATTCTTTTCAGGATTCATGACCTAGACTCGAATTGGGAGTATTGGGAGTATAAATGACAGTAGGTTTTTAATTAAGCTATGGAAGTGAAGGAAATACAAAATAATATGGAGCACATGAGTGAGCTCTCACAGGAGCCTCCTTATTATGATATTTTAGTAGCATAAGGAACCTTACTACATTTTTACATACGTTTGTTTTGTATGTTAGTATACAGTGTGTGCACTTTTTATTAAAGCCAATTGCTTTATAGTCGGTAGCATTTCACAAGCTTCTGGGTGTCGTTTTTTGATTTTGAATACTTTTTTTTGCACAAATAGAAAAAGCTTGCAATGTGTTCAATATCACTGGATCAAACAGTTTTCAGAGATAAGCAAAAAACTGTTTTTCAGCAGATAGAATATTATTGGCAGGTGCCACTTGCACTTCCTGGTTTCCCAAAATTAATACAATTACACATGTGCTTTGTTGCAAATTTTCTGACATCATTTCCATTGTTGGCAATATACTACCTCTATAAACTGGTGGACACCTGGCTTTCTCCATCTGTGGAGGGAAGTGCTAAACATGTTTTCTGATTCCTAATGACAGTTTGACAATTCAAACTGCCCTGTAAACAGAAATAGCAAGTGAGCTAGGAGATATGACTCATATGAGAGCCTAATTATATATGTGTTGGGAAGATGTGGCAGTAGCAACATGATAACTAAACTCTACGAATTCTTAAAATACAACAAGGAATAAGACTCTCCATGTTCCACATCACTAAACCAAAGCTCAAAAAAGACAAAAGAGACAGGATGTGGGAAGCTCCAAACAGGTGACACTGAGTCATACAATCACTGATTAAACCTTTCCTAACCCAACTGAAAATGGGATTCATTTCTAATAAGAATATTTTCCACTTAGTTTTAGGCATTATGAATCTTACAAATGGGGTGATAGTACAGTTTTTTAGGGGAATGCCTTGCAGCCTTTCCATTGCTGTCTTGCACTCAAAATGTAAAAATACTAATAAAAAATATCTGACGGGATTTCAAACAATGCCAATCCAAGTAACTGCCTGTAATTAGGATTTAGCAGTGAAGGGAATAGTCTCAGGAGGTTACATTATACATTATATTTGTTATTCTAGTTCAAAATGAAGTGTTTCAGGTCTTCTCCAAGTGACCTGCAGGTGAGATTAAGAATATAATGTCTACTTACACACATATACTGTACACATATACATTTCTGTAGGTGGCTTACATTACAACTGAATAGTCAGTGACACCAAGCCCAGATTTGTGGCTAGGTCATGCCTCTGAGGAAGCCGAATTGGCGAAACGCGTTAGGCAAGGAGCAACAATAGCACCCACAAGGATCACAGGTAGAACCACGAGGAAAGTAAAAAGAATTCCATCTGCCGGCATATTTACAACCCTCCATGTTCAAACATACAGAGCTGTGTTAAAAGACCTGATTGAATGCGATTGAAGCTCCATAGCAAATGTGAGTGAAATTTTATTTTAAGCAAATGTTTTAATAAATAGAGATACACTATGAATCTTCTATGTTTTTTTATCTGAGCAGGACACGGAAGAGAAGGGAAAATATACAGCAAAACACCATTACTACACGCAACCCAGGGATTTGGTCCTGTAAGTAGGCACTTTTACCAGATTGGTGAAGGAACTCTGTAACCCAGTGGGACTCCCCCACTACTGGAGAAAAAAACACAATTCCCTGGGTGTAATAAAAGAATTATTTAATCACATGTGGTGTATAAGTTTATAAACATATTTTTTGTGAATTACTACACCATATACGGCCCCTGGCTTCTCTGTCTGCCCTAGGCGCTGATCCATGTGTGAGATAGGTCACAAAGGCCCAGGCCTAGGGCGGCCAAAATTCAGGTGGATATTGACCGGAGAAAGCCTAGGGGTACTTGGTTTGTAAATCCAGGCCTGAATGACCCAAAAAAGTGCATGTTAAGATGTTCTAAGTAGAATGATCCATTCTTCCAGCAGCACATCTTCCAGCTGATTCAGTAAAAATAATTTTCTTTGTATGCTTGATCCTACTAGCTTCCTTACTATTACTCAGTTCTAGAGATTGTGTTGGCCAAGTGTTCAACTTCATGTTCCCCAAACTCAGACATCTAGGATCTGAATGTCTTTCTGAAAACAAAGTTTATGCTGTAAAGCAAGTATTAGGGATATGTGAAACTGACCTGTTTTCCTTAATTTGCGAAACCATGAAAAATTTAGCTAATGGCAAATCAATGGGAGTTTTCACAGCGCAAAAACACATTTCCTGTAAAGTAAAACACACATAGAAAGTGCAATCATGGTACTGATGGTTTTCCAGTATTTTTTTTTTCTCGCAAAACAAAATGTATGGTGCAACTCTTGTACAGATATACAAAAAAGTAAAACTGTATCAAGCAAAGCATTTGCTCATCCCAAGAAATTATGAGTTGATAATCCAAGGTAGAATTCAGACAAGACTGCTGCTGGTTAGTGCCGGGTAGAAGCATGGTTAGTTCTGCTACATGGAGATTAAGTAACAGCTGAATTTAGAGTTGTTAGATTGGCTAGTGACATAGTTACATATTTAAGTTGGGTTGAAAATAGTCGATCAAAGTTCAACGCCTCAAAATGAAACCCATGGCACATATATTTACACACACTCACAATGATCCCTCCATATACTCATATAAAGTACAGATAGAGTCACTTGGATTTGTAAGTTAAATGCGTCGTGACTCAGCATTAATTGAGGAAACTGTGTTATCTAAAGTTATCTTAACTCATTTAATGCATTTAACCTTTTCATTAGCATACCAGAGCTCCATTGTTTTCAATGGTGAACTCTTTAATTGGATGGGATGCTGTGACACAATATTCTGTGATAAGTGGGATAAATAAGATAAATGAGTTAAGTCGCGACGCATGAAACTCACCATCCAAAGTGACTGCATCTGTATATATGCCTATAGCTGTATTAATTGTAGAATTTAGTTTTAGCCTTGGGTATTATACTTGTCCAAGAATTTCTCCAAGCCACTCTTAAAAGCATTAACAGAATCGACCATCACAACATCATGCAATAGTGCATCCCAAAACCTCACTGGCCTCACTGTGAAGAAATGCCTACGCTGTTTTAATCTAAAGGGGTGGCCTCTGGTGCGATGATCCATTGTACGGGGAAAAGATCTCATGCTATCTGTCAATAATGCCCTCTAATGAACTTAGAAAGAGTAATGATATCCCCATACATAATTTGTTAGACAAAGTTCCAAGTTTAGATATGCCACAAGCTCCCTTTTCCAATGTCCAGTAATGAGTTAGGCCAGCTGGACACACTAGGCAACTTGGCTGACCCCTTGTCGTTGTGAACAAGCATGGACAGTGAGAGGAAGCATACATTCATGATGACAGCTTGAAGAGGACAGGCTTAAGAGATACTGACACCTGAAATTAAACTCTTTTTTACATCTATTATACTATTGGCTTTGAAAGATACTTCTAACTTTGCCATAAAGTATTTACATGATGCTTTTACAATTCCTGTCTGATACCCCATGTTCCTGTATGACACAGACAGAAGTAGTTTGCCCCCAACCATTGTGCCCCAGGCATTTGCCTCTTCATTGTATCTCTAGTTTTGGGTCTGCCATTGTCTGTTCCTCAATGACAATTCCCAGCTTGTGTCATATACTTAGCTTGGGAGTAACTTTAGAGATTTTAAGGGGGTCTGTGTTTATCTATTGCAAAATCTCACCAAATATTTACAGAGAGGGTTGTGTATGCATCATAGATCCTCCAGACATCTCTAGACAATCTAGGCTCAACAAAGCCAAAGTAATATAATTTATAAATCTGCCTCTTAATGAGGCACAATAAAACTGCTGTTTTTAGCCCACACGGGGGTCCTAATTACCATCTATGGCACCTGCCTGATGGTCTGAAAAAGTCTGCTTTTGGATGATTATCATAGAGGACAATGGAGGATGATTTAAAGTATTATGGTGTTTGGGCTACTACTTACAGAAAATGACTTGCTGTATCATTGTCTTAGTGGAAAGATGTTATGATATTATTTGATAATTTACCATTTGACTAGGGGTGCTGCATTGAGAAATTCGCCCCTGACAGCAGTGCCCCCCTGATTACCTGGGGTTGTGAAAATGCTGCTTCTGGTAACTTTAAGAACCAAATTTAGAGTTCTCATACTGAAAATTCTGCTCTTCTACTCTGTACTAGCATCGTAAACACCATCTAGTGACAAAAAGTTGAGTGGGGGGGGGGGATGTGCAGGGTGGAATAAGGGCCAGAATCGCCCCTGCATTTGATTTGACAGCTTAATTTATTAATACATCTGAGATTGTAAAAGAGCTTTCCAAAGAAACAACAGGGTGTTACAGGAAATACTAGACAGGATTTGGCTGATGTGCAAGCTTCTTTACCTCTTGCGTTAGTTGGACTTCTTGCTTGAACAATCTCATCACCCACTGATAGGAGGTGGAGCTCTGCTCTTACAAGGCTCCATATTGATTTTGCAAATCTATTTCAAACTATTATTAGGTTTGTCACTGTAATCATTTTGACAGTCCAGGATACAAAGCAGCAGTGCTTAATGCAGCAGCGCCATCTAATGGACATCTCAGTCATTGCCTGTTGAAATAGGTTTTCTCAAAAGCAGTGTTTTTTTTTTCTTTTTTAAAACAAACAAAACCTGCCAGCTCTTCTGTAAAAAATATTCATCACTGCAGGGCAAATCTTGCATTTGTATTGTATGGTATAACTTCATTTGTAAAGCACTGTTAAGGAGCCAGTACAATACAGATGCAGTCACTTTGGATTGTAAGTTTAATGCGTAGTGACTTAACTCATCTATCTCATTTAGCACAGAATATTGTGTCACAGCATCCCATCCAATTAAAGAGTTCACCATTGAAAACAATGGTGCTTTGGTATGCTAATGAAAAGGTTAAATGCATTAAATGAGTTAAGATAACTTTAGATAACACAGTTTCTTCAATTAATCCCTGAGTCACGACACATTTAACTTACAAATCCAAGTGACTCTATCTGTATATATATATATATATAAAAGTATACCTGGGGGAGAAAAATCACATAATAAATATATAGAGAATCATAAGACAAAGAGCTTAAGTGCTATGTGGTAAGAGACATAGTGGGAGGTCCATGCCCCGTAGAGCTTACAGTCTAAGTGGATGGGTAGATGAATGTACAAATTGGAGATGAAAAAGTGCACATGGTACAGTGCACATTTTCAGCATGTATATACTATAGCACAATTTTAAGAACGCCAGAATAAAGTAAATGTACATATGCACATCACAGATCTGTCTGTAAAGGAATACAATAAAACAGCATGGATGCATTTCATTAAATCAGCAAAAATACTGCTACTAGGTAGGGGAGCAGCTGGCTATGCATTTAGTCATTTCATAATAAAAATTAGTGATGGAATGTGAATCATGTTCAGTGATGGGCAATAAGAGCATTTGTTCTGGATTCCTGTAGTCTGTTGTTATTTGTTTTAGTGTGATTAAATAGTCCTGGACATACATTTTCTGTAAGTGTCCAGGACTTTTCTTTGGATATAAACTGTAAACAGTATGCAGCACTGCAGGGCAACTCTTGCATTCTTCACCTGTATATAGTATAATACAATTTTAAGAACTCCACATTAAATTATTGAACATACAAGAACATATAAAAAAGATTGCAACGCAGTACACATATGTACATCACCAATCTGTCTGTAAATGAGTACAATAAAACAGCATGGAGCATTTCATTCAGTCAGCAAAAATACTGCTACTAGGTATGGAGCAGCTGTCTATGCATTTAGTGGTTTCATATTGAAAATTAACGATGGAATGTGAATAATTTTTAGGGATGGGCAGTGAGAGCATTTGTTCTAGATTCCTGTTCATGGATGAAATATTGTTTGTTATTATTTTAAATGTTATTAAAAAGTCTTGGACATAGATTTTCTGTAAGGGTCTAGGACTTTTCTGTGGAGAAAAATTGTCATTTACAAAGTTAATTCACATTACATTAGAATTCCATATGACATGGACTTTTTATTTTTTTGTAGTTTCTAAATTATTTAGGTTTTGGTTCAGCAGGTTATCCGATAGCCAGAGTCCAATTTACCATATCAAATAATGGTTTGAATTAGTGATTGGAAAAGGCAAATAAAGAAAAAAATTATAGGAGTTTAAAAAAATGAAGACCAAATTAAAGTTGCTACAAATAAGACCTGTAGCTAATGAAAACAATTTTAATGTGCAAAGTGATAAAGCAAGTAGCCAATCATTGTGAAACACATTTTCACAATAAACCTTTTTTATTAGGACTTGTTGAAGGCAGTGCTGCATACTATCATAAATACAAATGTTTTAACAAACATATGTCTTACAATTTGCAATACTGATTAATAATGAATTCATATTAACTTTATATTGCAGCACAGAAACCAGAATTGATTAATAATCAGTCCTGTAGCCTCCTCTTCTCCGACAGACATTACCTTACTTTCTGCAATTATTTCTGATGGCCCTGAACAATGAGGTGAGTTGAAAAGCTCATCTCAGGCGGCAGCGCTCCTAGCCCCTTTAAGAGCCAAATTTCCAGGTATTAAGCTAGAAATTCAGCTCTTCTAGTGCAAGAAAGCTCAATTGCACTCACCATGCAAGAGATGCAGCCCCCTCCAGTGTATAAAAATTAAGCATTGGGGGGAGACATGAGGGGACGGCATGGAAGAAGTCACTTCAGACAGCTCCTAAACTAAAAAAAAAAAGTTTAGTTTTTCCAATAGCCCAGAGCACACTGAGCATGAGTTATGCCACTGATACTCAAGAGATGGCCTAATAGGATACAATACAGAGATCTGCAATGGACAGCTTTGCAGATGGGGATCTTTGCTATTAAAGGGCTTCTGAACATTGGTGCTTGTCCAAAGTTTAGTATATAAAATACATAATTGCTGGCCCTGTTCTTGTTTATGCTTTAGGTCGGCTTATAGAAAGGAGTACATGAGATAAATATTCCAGCAACTACTTATCTCATAAATATTATCCACAGCCAAAACTGCCTTTTGCCTAGTTTCTATTTCTAGTTCCAACTCCTGATTACTACTAATTCTTGCTGCCATGTTAAATTAATCTGTCTTTATTCTGCCTGTACTGAGCCTTCCCAACAAGTATTAAGAAATACAACACTGTTAACAGATTTTTGGTTGAGTAAAGTTCATTTTAATAGGTTGCTGAAAGAACTGGAATTTATAAAACCAGAACTATGCATTAAAAACTGGTCCAAACCAATTAGCCTCTATTACTTTGAAATACCCATTAATCATTGCTGCATGCTGCACACTGACAGTGAAGTAATAATAAATGAAGTCACCTTTTAAAACACTTTATCCTGTTCAACGCTAGTGCCTGGTGTTGCCTTGAAGCATGTTGACAGGTCAATAGGCAATTCAGAAGCAAATAATCTATAGAACCAACACAAAGTTACTTTTGATACCAGCTCCACTGATTATATGGCAGATGGCATTTAAAAAGTTTAGCATTACAAATATTGTATTTTACCAAGCATGTAATGTGGACATTGTCAATTTATGCCATTGCAGAAGAGTAAATGAGAAACAGCACACCTTTTCATTTATATGGACAAGATATTTACATTTATATTATATTTTATATTCCCTATCCTGTAAAATCAGGACATTAATGAAAAATTATGAGGTTGAATAAATACCATTGTGTCTACAAATGAAAAAAAAATACAATGTATTGTAACCACATCCATA
Source organism: Xenopus borealis (assembly GCA_024363595.1). NCBI lineage: Eukaryota > Metazoa > Chordata > Amphibia > Anura > Pipidae > Xenopus > Xenopus borealis. The sequence goes on from CM044438.1 coordinate 72,749,820, forward strand.
ACAACATTCTTGTCTACATAAATCAATGGAAAACTGAATTTGAGAAATATAAAATGCAATGTTGAATAACAGCCCCATAATCTAGACATACTTTTCTAAAGCCAAGAGAAAACATAGAAAGAAGGTTTATAAGAAGCTGATGATCAGGTTATTAGCCACACTGTATATACACTCTAGGCTGATGGATCGAAGCATGGGGAAATATGTGACTATCCACTTGATAACATAATTCACCTGGTTACACCATCCACAGTAAACCATTAGTTGCTATAGTAACTCATTCTTAAACACTGAAGGCAGCTAATTTACAGTATTTTCGGCTGATGTCTTAGTTCCACTGGATAATACATTGAGCAATGAGCCACTTTGAGCAAATTATGATTACTAAAGGCCAAGAGCAATTCCATTCATGTTAGAAGCTCAACAAAATCTATTAAGAAACTGAATTCACACAATTGCAGTGTCATAAGTTATAATTTTAACCTACATCTTTAAAACTTTGTTAAAAAAACTGAAGTTTTTCCCCCATATGACTTTTGTTTTAAAACATATTTTAACAGAACTGACTGGGTACTCTATGAATGAAGTGTTTACTATATTACTTTGCAATGGCAAGTAAGTCCTACCCTTCAGAAATGCTTCCTGTGCACACTAGTATTAAATTCAAAAAGAATTTCCTTTTAGACTTTTATCATGTAAAGTAAAAATCTAGATGATAGATAGTGTAACTCCATCTAGGCTAGACCATGTCCAGCTAGGAAACACACAGAGCATCGATTACATTGGACCATCGCTGCACAGGATGGGTCTAAGCTACAGTCCTGCAGTGGGTCATGGTACACGCAAAAAACTTCGATACCCTGTGGTTTGCGGGTAGAAGTTCTGGGTGCAGTTATAGATGCAGGTTGGCAGTTCTTTGTGTTTGAGGCTCATGGGCCGGGCCGTGGGTCTTCTCAATAGTTATTTGTACTAATTTTTACTGATCACACCTACCTCCGATGATGTCACGACTGGTTACAATGACAGCACTTCCTGATTCTTGATGGTCAGCGAGTCGCACAAGGTACTTGTGGGTCAGGTAGCAGGTCCAGGCGGGTAAGAATGCAGGTTGCGGATGACACGTTGCGGGTACGGGTTGCAAAAAATGGACCCGCACAGGACTCTTGCCTAAGCTATGTGAAAAAGTAAAGGGGAGCTGTTGTGCTCCACCACTCTTAGGGTCTTTCCTTTACTGGGGCCGCAAGTCCCAGACTCCCAGCAATATCCACTCCCTCCTGAAGTGGAAGGCAAAAGGGGAAGCTCCCCCCTCTGTCCATCACTATACTGAAGTCAGACATGAAGTGGTATCATACATTATACTAATAACACTAAGGGGCACATTTACTATCAAATTTCAAAGTGAAAAACTTATAAATTCGACCACTGAATTTTTTTAAAGGGGTTTTTTGATCGAAAATGGTCGATTTTCCACAGAATAGGTCTGTTTAAGATCAAATAAAAATGGTTCAATTCAAATGATTTTCAGAAAAAAAATGTTGAATTTCAAAAAATTTTAAAAACACTCCTTAAAGGTTATAGGAGGTCCCCCATAAGCTAAAATAGCAATTCAGTAGGATTGTTCATTTACAATGTTATTTGAGCACAATGCAATATCACATACCTCTTTTATGCAAATCTGTTATGCAAACATTTCAAGAAATACTATAAAAGCCTATAACACAAAGCAAAACATGATGGAAAAATAAACAGAAGCAGTAGGAAGAGTGGTATGCAAAAGCATTGGAAGATTGCAAAACAAGTCATGGATGAAAGTCAAATGCAAAATGGAAAAGCAAAGACTGTAATTTGGCAATCTACAAGGTACGAACAGGATTCTTCCCTATGGTAGTAGAGCAGGCAATCAAAAGACCAAACTTCCAAACAGGAATGTAAAAAGCAAGTTATTTTTGTACATATAAGGTATCCTTTCTTGTATGTGTTCACACACACTTAGGGGGTTATTTTTTCTGGACTTCTGGACTTTTTTTCAGATGAAAAAAAACAAAAACATAAATGCAGATTTGCCATTTACAATTGTAAGATATCATGATCTGTGTTGAATTTCATATAATAATCCGAAAAAATTATGGTTTTTCGGGCGACAATCCAAAAAATCCACACCATTCAGAGTCTTTTCCCACACCAGATTGTTTTGAGTTAATGTATTAATAATTACAGTAAAAATTGGCACAGGAGTTTGGTTTTAAGAAAATAGTGAGAAATGTTCAGATTTTTGTAAGTTGCCCCTTAATCATTGCCTATCTAGAGTAATGTTTTATTATAATATCAATTCATCCCCATGCTGTTTAAGGTGGATCACCACAATCCGCCTACATAATGTGAAATACCTTTCTACAATAGAAAATAATTGTTAATCCAAGGGGTACATCTGTAAAAATGCAGAATTTGCAGCCAAATTTGGGTCATCTAAGAAAAGTTTAGAAACAATGATATAGAGATACCAAAAAAGACAGAGGTATCTTTCTTTTTTATTGGTGAAGTTGGTGTTGTCATTGCAGGATAATTATAGATGCTTATGGTGCTATTTTGGCCAGAAATTTAACTCAGACCACACATATGGTTATAATTGGGAAAATGTTCACTATTTTCTTAAAACCAATTTGACCAAAGTCCCATTCCCATTTTTACTGTTTTTATAAATAAATTAACTAAAAAAAAATCTGGTGTGGGAAAAGACTTGATAAAATTACGAAAAAAATCAGAATCATTCCTATTTGACAGCTGAAAATGCCCGATTTTTTTTCTGATTATCGCACAAATTATTTGGATTATTGTACGAAACCCAGCACAGATCATGATTGTAAAAGAGACATCTGCCATTGTCTTCTAGATGACCTCAGCAGGTTTGAGATGGAGTAATTTTTTTATTCAGACTTTTAGCAGCATCAGGGTTTAATAAAGCATGAAAAATTCAAGTTTTTCCCTCCAAAAATAGTTTTTTCCCCTTTAAAACTCCAACCAGAAAAAAATCAGACTTTAATAAATAACCCCCGTAATGTGGCACACATTGGGCACAGGGTTCTGCTAATTTTTATTACTCATTTTCAATTTACTTTCCATTCAAATGTCTTCCAGCCCACTGCCAATAAACCAAATTACCATGTTTTGGAATGCTATACAAGTCATTGGTTCATGCAGGATAATTAAACTAAAAATTCATGTACAAAATCCATTGAGTACTGCACCATGCCTTCTGAAAAAAATAAAAATGACAATTCATTAATTCATCACATGACCATTTCAATTTGGTATATCTATCTGAATTGATTTGTATTTTGAACAATGATCGACTAATATCTTGTGTTCTCGTAGCACTCGTATTACCATTGTTAATTATATAATTTTTACTTTACCATACTCACTATGTTTCTTGTGCAAATATATTCTAAAGTAGAGAAGTCAACATATATTGGCCTCCCATATATAAAATGTGATCGTTTTAAATTTTGTATGCAATGCCGAAATATTTTCTATTGTCCAAGGTTAGTAACAGCAAAACTATGCCCCAAACATTGTAGGTCTCGATAAATATTAATTGCACAAAACAGCTCATGTACAGCATGCTTAATCTAAAGAAAGCATTTTCATTAAAATATACTGACAGTATTTTCCAATGGGTAATCCAAAATAGAAAACTCCCATTTTAAGTACTAAGGGCTGCCCCTGGGATTTACGATTTTTTAATATGTCCCTTTATATGATATAATATTAATATTACATATTATTATATAAGTTGGTTAAGTATTCATTCTGGGGTATAGGTTCCTTTCAAAGATGCAAATAAAATTCCTGAATTAGGAATATCATTAAATAATTACTCTATGTTAAAGGGTATACTTATACCTACATATTATATTGCTCTATTAAGAGGTGATGGGATTGATAAAAATTGCCCATACATAATTAAATAGTTACTCACAAAATGTGATTTAAAAAAACATTAAGGATAGGCAAAATATTAGGCTGCTTGGATCAGGTGTCAAGGGTCAATGACCTTCTTTCCCTGGGTAATAATCTATTTTTCCTAGCCATGGAAGATTATGGCTCGCTATTGGGTTTTCTAAACAAAGATTAAAGGAAATCTCCAATACTAACACCTAATGTGTGATGAGTGGTAGATTTATTGTATGTTATATACAGATCAAAGAAAGAATAACAAGTAAAACCCAAGAAAATATACTACTGTGATGAAGTTTTATGCCTTGTGGGCTATTGATTTTGCCCTTTTATAATGTATTTTTTCTCTTGCCTCAGCTGGTGAATTAATCTTGATATATTGGTAATTAGATGCCCACGGGCAGAGATAATTTCTTATTTGCATTCTTGACAAATCCCAAATGCATGCCATGTTTGTACTGGTCACATCAAAAGATTTTCTCAATGATTTTGATCTGCCCTGTCATACATTTCTATATGGGATAATGTGTCTGAAATTTTTATATATTGTTTATATACTTCAGAAACATGTTTATAACATTTAAAACCATTAAACATTTTATTTTAACTTGGGGTGATTATATACTGATGTTTTTCTTCTAAAAAGAATTTAAAAGGGGTTTGCAAGACAAAACCATAACAATAAACTCAGAGTTACTCTGAGTGAAAAAACATTTTAAAGGTATTTTAAACAACTTGGCCCTAGCTTTATGTTTCAATGTTTTAGTCAGAACCATAAAATATAGGGAGTCGGTGTGTTGAGAACAAAGAACAGGTGTGGGGCTTATTTAATATTGTCACAGTTCCTTGCAACAATAAACTATAGAGGGTAATGTAATAAATAGTACATAATTTGTACTAGGTCTAAAAATCCATAGCAACCAATCCACCTATACAATTCAAAGATCACCTGTTGGAAATAAAACATCTTATTGGTTGCTATGGTTTGCTAGACCAGTATCATTTTTCAACTTTTATGATTTTACCAACCTGTGAGCTTTAAGCAATAAGGAGAGGTTTCCAGGCCCAGTAAGTTCAGTAGACTAGTTAATAATTTATTGCATTAATATACAGTATAGGTCAGTCATCCCCAACCAGTAGCTCGTGAGTAACATGTTGCTCTCAAACCCCAGTGGCCTGAAAGCAGGTGCTTATTTTTGAATTGCAGGCTTGGAGACAAGTTTTGGTTGTATAAAAACCAGGTGTATTGCCAAACAGAGCCTCAATGTAGTTTGACAATTCACATAGGGGCTACAAAATGGCCAGTCACAGCTCTTATTTGGCACCCATGCTAGTGTTGCTCCCCAACTAGTTTTACCTGAAAATGTTGCTCACAGGTTCAAAAGGTTGGGGATCCCCGGTATACTACTACTACAACTACTACTAATACTACTAAATGCACACTTCTGCTTGCTTCTCTTTGCCATGATTACCTGTACATTAGCTGCCAAAATGATCACTTACAAACTCATGTCAAAAGCGTTTGACTCATGGCCCGCTGTTGACTGTTCTGTTAAAGTGCACACAAACTGCGAATTTCATTTCTTTCTAAGGAGCTACCTGTAAGAACATGTTTGGTACTTGGACAGGGGGCATATTGTAGAAATAGCTTTCCAAAACCAAATAAAAATAAAATATTAATAACATATTCTTGATATTATGTTTAATACAATAATTCTGTGTGAAATCTACAGCTGCATGTTTTGTTTAATCTGGCATGGCAATAGCATAATAGTATAGGTTTTATATGATAAATATACTTTCAGGGCTATGGCATGGCAGTATAGACCTTATTAATTGAATCTTGAAATAATAAAATCAATAAAGCCAGTTATGTAAGAATAGTAAATGTGTGGCTGTTACAGGACAAGCACAGGTCAGTGATAAACAGTATTTGTATATTGTTATACAAACATACGATTCACTCACAGAAAGAGAGATGTGCACTATGGAACACCAGACCCAAATAATCCTGTACTCATGGTATTTAACTTTTATTCTTTGTGTTTTTATAAAATATAGTTTCTTCTACAGCACTCTAGTTTAGCCTGGAACAATTATGTTGTTGCCAGTGTCCAGATTTTCCAAGCAGCCAGGCAAAGGTTGGAATAATAGATTACAAGATAAATGGAGAGATTCTAAAGGAAATAACACACAGTGATATTTGGCGCTTGCAATTGGCAGCTACAAATCACCAGAAAATACCCTACCATAGACAATGCTCAGAATTGTCTCTGCTAAAACACTTGCATGCATTTCTGAGCAATTTAAGAAATAGCAGGCAACAAGTAGAACTTGTTGCCCTTAATAGAAAGGTAAGAACAAAAGTGACCCTAGCAGTCAAATGATATACAGTTTGGGACCTGTTATCCAGAATGCTCGGGATCTGGGGGATCCTCCTGTAATTTGGATCTTCACACATTAAGGGGCCGATTTACCAAATTTACATGAAGGATTCGAAGTTCGAACGAATTTCAACGAAGGAGTTTTTTGTTTGGTCGAATATGTGAATTTCGGCATATTCGATCATCGAATAGGGAATGGTCGAATGATCGAATAAATTCGAATAGAGTTGAATGAACGAATATTCGATCATTCGATCAGCGAAGGATTTTATTTTTTAAGTTTCTTCGATTGCCTACTTCAGCAGATTGGACCTACCGAATTGCAATAGAAGCCTATGGGAGCACTCCCATAGGCTTCTGAGGCTAAGTCCTGATCGAATAGGATTCGTACGATCGAAGTCTTCGATCATTCGAATCGTACAAATTATTTGAATGATCGAATGATTTATTCGTTCAGTCGAATGATTTATTTGACTGATCGAATAAATTTCTATTCGATCGTCGAATGATCGAATATCGAAGAAAAGGTAGCCTAGAACTATTCGATTAACATTCGAAAATCGAATGCTAATCGAATATCGAGTAGAAACGATTTTTTGGGGGGAATAATAGTAAATTTGCCCCTATGTCTTAAAGGAGAATTCAACCCAAGAGTTAAAAATACCCAACCCTATTATAGACCTGTACACCCTAGTCTAGCTGCTACCCCTAACTTTTTACATACCCCTCCATGCAGATTCAGGGATTCACGGCAGCCATCTCCCTGGTCGTCGGTAATCTTTATGAATGGAGCAGCATTTTGGAGCATGCACAGTTGAAGCAACTTCCCGGTTTGCAACAACTGCGCATGCAGTGAAATGGACAGAAATTGATGAAGCACTAGAAGAAGACACAAAGATTACCAAAGACCCGGAAGATGGTGAACTCCGAAACCTGAATCTGCAAAGAGCAGAAAGTAAAAAGTTAGGGGCATTTGCCAGAGTATCAACTAAGCTGGGGAGTAGAAGGGAGGGGAGGGTCTATGTAGGGTAGGGTTTTTTTTTTACTTTTGGGTTGAGTTCTCCTTTAAATCATGTAAACACATTAAACATTAACCCAATAGCCTGGGACATCAGTAATAAAGCATGAGAACTGAATGACTGAGTCTTATGTACTGTCAGTCTTTTGAACAGGAACTGTTTGAGAGCATGTTATAAAATCAGTTAATACTGCCACAATTGCTATATCTTTCATAGAGTGAGATATTGACTGAAGTGGGGAAATGATCTAACTTTTATAAATTACCAACTGTGACACTGTCATCTTAGACATCTGTCAGAAACATTTTGTGCTGCATATTGTGAATGAACTGGAACTGAATTGAAAGGGAAATCTTTGGTTAACTAACATTGGGATATTTGTCCAGATTGCCCTGTATGCTTCTAGATTTTTATATGCACACTGACATCTGAATGTTGTTATAAAAAAAACAAATATCAGCTGATTTGCATAGAAGCATGATAAGCAGTGTACTCAGTGGCTCTGCATCTGGAATGGTTAGTAAATTGTAAGTAGATTTAGTCAAATGTTCAAAATCTGCATTCCAAACTCATTGCTCTGTATAACTTTCGGTGATGTCTACTAACCCCATTTCTTTATGGTAATAATTATCTGCCACAGGCAGTGCTGGAATTGCCATCCCTCCACTTCTTTTATTCTGTGATATATCTTAACCTCTGGGGGATGCAAGAGTTTTGAATCCCAGAGTTGTTGTTTTTTTTGCAATACTGGAGCTTACTTTTTATATTTTGGGGTGTGTTGCTCAATGTTGTGGATGGGGTTTGATTTTAGCCAGCTGCTCTACACATGGCACATATAGCATACCTCCATGATTTTCACTCCAATTCAAGCAATGGACATTCTGGTCAATAGGTTTAGGCCAACATATCAGGGAGGAACTTTGAGGGGTTGAGGCAGATGAGGACACAGACAGTCCTTCTCTTTGGACATTGTTTGGATGCCTTGGTGCATATAACATAAAATGAGTTTTCTCAGAGGTACTACAGCATTGCAATGAACACATGGAAATGTCACGATATAGCATCCTGAAAATTATTTAGGGTTAGGGTGCAGCGTCCCTAAATTCAATATTCACCACTGCGGATTTCAGTATTTTCCCCCTTTTAAAAGGATAACTAAAATGTTCTGCAGATAAAGATGGTCACTAAACTAAACTGACATCCAGCATATTCTTAGTACAAAAATATTAGAAATGTCTTCAAAATAAAACATATAACTTTCTGTGTGTTATACGTTTTAGGACATTCTTTTAACAGATCTAAACATTTAGAAAACAGCATACCTTATAGCAACGAGACATAAGAAATTATGTATAGTACATGGGAGAAAGGAGACATTTATTGTGCCTCATTAAGGGCTAAGGACTGACAGGTACTAGTAGTGTCACCTTCATAGATTAATGCAGCTAGAGCTGATTGACAGTGCCAGGAACTACCTGCATCTCTCTGCACTTTTAAGCTGGTGCTATCATTTTCGGACATCACTGAAAAGTGATATGAGCAATTCCTACATCGCATTATCCTGACCCTTATTTTACAGATTGACAGAATGGCACTAGACTGCAGCAAAAGAAACACCTATGTTTCATCATTTTTCTGTGCCAAGTGACACATTAACTATCACATATTTTTCCTAGAAAAGAGAAAGATACAAAGGAAGGGGGGGGGGAAGAAATGTATTTGTTGGCAACATGGGCCAGGGGTGATAATTTGTTTGTTATAGCAAAATTGCATGAAATAATGATACATACATGCAGTATGTTTACCTTTAAACACTTTTACTATACAAATATTCTCTTTCATTTTCAAGTGTAAAGATTTCCATCCTGGTCACCTGAATCTTTTACATAGGTATACAGTATACCTCATAGCTAACATTATGCATGCTTGCGTGTTCAAATACCAAAATGAAATGTGCATTTTGACTCAAGTACATACTTTTTAAAGTACTAGTAATCCCACTAGGAAGAATGATCTGGTGACTGGGTGCCAGTGAAAAATAGGTGGATATGGGTTGTAGAAACAAAGGAAAAAATACCACAAATATATTTATATAAGAGTCCAAGATAATCAACTATTCAGTATTTTGGCTGCCATGTTCAGAGAAATCAACCTCTACAAGGATCTGCCCAACCTGCAAACTGTAACACCAGATGCAAAACATGAACTAATATTTCAGCAAAGTGGGGCAGCAAAGGTCCATTGTTGAGCATCTTCCTATAGAATATCAGTTAAAAGTTTAGTTTGATATAGTTTTATCTTGAAGACATTCATTTCTTTTGCTTCAGTCTTCCAGTGCACACAGTAAATGATATGAATATACTTATATTAACTAATGAATAGGGTTTGGGTTTTGGGTTTGGGTTTTTTGCCTTCTTCTGGATCAACTATCAGTTAGGCAGTTTAAAAAAAAAAAAAGTTGAAAGGTTGAACTTGATGGACGTGTGTCTTTTTTCAGCCTAACTTACTATGTTACTATGAATAAAATGTTTTTTTCACTATAATAACCAGAAGGCACAAACTGAGCACCATTAGGCCAACCATGACCAAATGTTAATTATGAAATGTATATGATAAGAATATGCAGTTCAAACACCTATGAGACTCAAACACACTGAGGACTTTTTAAAATTACCCATATAATCCTAAAATAGGTTTTTGATTTTTTTTTTTTTAATGAACTCCTTGTAAACTCTAAATACAGAATTTACAGTATGACTAGGGACCTCAGACTAGTCACATGCAAAATATATCAGTTAATAGTGCTGCTCCAGTAGACTTCTGCACTGAAATCCATTTCTCAAAAGAGCAAACAGATTTTATTATATTCAGTTTTGAAATCTGACATGGGGCTAGACATTTTGTCAATTTCCCAGCTGTCCCTGGTCATGTGACTTTTGCCTGCACTTTAGGAGGGAACTGCTTTCTGGCAGGCTGTTGTTTTTCCTTCTCAATGTAACTGAATAGTATGCAGTGGGACATGGGTTTTTACTATTGAGTGCTGTTCTTAGATCTACCAGGGAGCTGTTATCTTGTGTTAGGGAGCTGTTATCTGGTTACCTTCCTATTGTTCTTTTGTTAGGCTGCTGGGTGGGGGAAAGGGAGGGGTTGATATCACTCCAACTTGCAGTACAGCAGTAAAGAGTGATTGAAGTTTATCAGAGCACAAGTCACATGACTTGGGGAAGCTGGGAAATTGACAATATGTCTACCCCCACGTCAAATTTCAAAATGAAATGCTCTTTTGAGAAATGGATTTCAATGCAGAATTCTTCTAGAGCAGCACTATTAACTGATGCATTTTGAAAAAAAATGTTTTCCCATGACAGTATCCCTTTAACCTCACCATCTTAATATGTTTGTATATATACAATCACAGGATTTGCTGTATGTCTTTTCAGTGCCTTGCATCCCTGTTACTCCTCAACTTGTGCATTTTTAACAATCTCCAGTGGTCTTCTAAGGTATGTCCACATACCATTCAGTATATACTGTAGCACTGCTAAATGCAGTCAGTGTTGCTTGCGGGGTTAGGCACAATTATGTGTGCCCCATTTAAGAATTACAAAGAGTTTTGTACCAGGGTACAATGTGCAAATCTCCTTGGAGCAAGGGGCAAAGTGCAAACAAGGTGCCTTGTGCCCAGTTTTTTTTTTTTAGATTGCTGTATTTGTTGCCTGTGAAGCTGTAAAGGTTTAACTAGGATTAAAGCTGATGGACTTTAACTGATCATATTATAAGGAACATTTTATTATTTGCTTTTATGTGTGTGTGTTTGAAAATGCAGTAAAATAAAGAAGGTAGAATTCTTCATACATAAAGGCAATTAGGGGACAATTAAACTACCTGATAATTACGTCTGAACCCAATCTAAGTACTGACAGATGGCCATTATTCTCAGACAGAGCATAAACTTGCACGGCCCATAAAAGCACGGCTCTCCACTGCCACCTTCCTTAACTGCAACAACTTGTTTCAAGGGCAAATCCGCTAATACTCAACTCTTGGTAATAGGACTGGTTAATAATAATCTGAGGAGGCTGACATATAAACATTATTTTGTTTAATTTCCAGTCTAAGACAACAGGATAGCTGAACCCATGAGAGGCATATTAACAGCACAAAGGTTGTTAAAACAAAGTGTGGGAGAAGGTTTTCATTCACCTAGAGTTATAGCCACGTAAAATGCAGGCATGGCTTGCTATAAGAAATGCAATAGATCAAAAATATGATTCTGAACTGTTTATAGCCCTTTACGGCACTGTAATCAATAAAAGGATGGGAATGCATTCTAAGTGCAGTAAAGAATTCCCTACTGATATTTTGCAAGATTGCTTATAATTCCAGTTTAATGCAGCACCTTCCACAATCTCATTTTCTGGTGCAGGATTGTCCCTGTGTCCTTTTTTCACAAAGCTTCATTTAGCTACCAGCCGAGAAATAACTGACTGCTCTTATCTCTCAGCCTCCTCCTTTTCTCTATTGCTGTCTGACACCCTCACAGTTACCAGGTCCCGAGGTTGTGGGTGCTGCCGAACAAAGGAGGTGTACGGCTGATGTAAGTAATAAATTGATGGAGAGATATGTATTAACAGTGGAGAGAAAAGAGGAGACCCAAAACTGAGCCATTCTGCAAATAACAAGGATATCAAAGAAGCGGTTCCAGTCAATGCAAAGCTTTAAATTGCAAGTCCTCGATTTGTGAGGTATCTAAAAACAGATAGATAGCTATAGATATACTGACAGAGCATAAATCTTTATTCTCCCCTTTGCCTGTTAACACTCCATGCACGTTTCTACTAAGAACAGTTTACACAGTATTGTTTCCTCGAACACAGAATGAATGCAAATGACTCCTTTTATTAGGTTTTTCCATCTATCTAGTAAATAGGTCCAAAAAATGGAGCAGCTTTTACAGAACACAAAGGGGGCACGTTTGTATGTCATGAAGAAAAGATTGTGAAAATGTCATTGATCATAGCTCTCAATAACACTCATACAAGCTTTTAAAAAATGAGTTGGGCTAAGAAAAGTATGTGTACCTACACCAGTAGAATAGAAGGATATAGCAAATAAAGGTGATATTTATTGTGTGTAATTCAGAGTAACATATAAAATGAATTCCTTTGTATTTAATTCTATAGTTGAACAATCAACATTACAGAGACACATTCAGTTCTGCACAATTACCTGAACTGTTTGTCACTATACAATTCATTTGTTTGTTTCTCCCAAGCTAATGCTGCAGCATTAAGTACCTTCACTTTGTATTTTCATTCATGCATATTGAGTGGGTATGGATTTGCCATAATCGTTTCTGCAACTCCACTGAAACAATTTATTATACTTTAATGATAAAGGTAATACCACAACTGCTATATGACTACTAGGGCTGGATTTAATGTGTTTTTAAAGGAACTGAACACAATTTCCAACAGAATTTGCAGCTGGATTTTGCATAGCACAGAGCAATATTTAAGATGACATAGTTATATGCCTCCTATATCTTATAGCATTACAGAGGCATTCTATCAGAAGCACTGGGGGCAAAACAGGGTCAGGGCAAGGCATGGTCTTGCAGGTATACTGGGCCACGTGATATCTAACTGTTGGCTGTGAGCAAACATACAAGGCAGTTCCTGTTATCAGGCCATGTCTACTAATGTTCTTGATTGAGCCTACATGGAACATGTAGGAGGATTATGGAATCAAGTAAAGACTAAGGGGGAGATTCATCGAAGAGCGAAGTTCCGCCACTAGAGGGAAATTACACAGCTCTCAATTCATTGTTATGGGATTTTGAAAGGCGTATTCATCAATGGGTGAAGTGAAAGTTCACCTTTTGATGAATACGCCTTTCAAAATCCCATAGAAATGAATTGAGAGCTGTGTAATTTCCCTTTAGTGGCGGAACTTCACTCTTCACTTCACTCTTTGATGAATCTACCCCTATGGGAGTTCATAAACAATTTTGTAATTAGATAGCTAGAGGAAAATGGATACTTGAGCAAAAGTGAACCTGTAAGCTTGGAAAAGTAAAAAGTTATTGAAAGCTATGAGGGAAAAACAAGAACATTTATTAGTGTTTACTTGCATGGCACTGTGGCTGAAATTGTGTCTTTATGTTACCCTCCCATTTAGACTGTAAGCCCCAAGGGGTAGGGCCCCCCATCATCTTGTCTCAACAATGTGTAATTATATTTTATATTTATGCAAACTGTATTTATAATAATGCACTTATTGTTACTGATTAATGCAGTGATCCCTTGTTTGTACTACTAAATTATTGTTACTGTACAGTGCTTTGCCCTCAAGGAGCGCTATATAAATAAAAATATACATACAAAACCAATTCATTATGGTTAGCTACATTTAAAAACGGACATATTTGTTTTATTAAAGGAAAACTATACCCATGAACAATGTAGGTCTCTATAAAAAGATATTGCATAAAACAACTCATATGCATAACTCTGCTTCATGTAAATAAACCATTTTTATAATAATATACTTTTTTAGTATTATGTGCCATTGGGTCATCCTAAATAGAAAGTTGCCATTTTAAAAAATAAGGACAGCCTCCTGGGATCGTATGATTCAAAGGTGCACACAAACATACCAAACAAACTATAAAGTTAGTTCACATGAGCCAATTAACAGACAGAGTTGTGTCGTTTGCTTCCACACTTCTTCCTGTTACAATTAGAGTTGAAATATTTCTGGACAGGTGATCTTTGAGGCAGCACACAGACCATCACAGAATGGTGGTTCAAGGCAAGAGATGTAAAAGGGCAATATTTGCTTAAATATATACCAGTTTGGTAAGATTCTTAAATATGCCACTTAATTTGATATAAACTGTCTGTTGCTCAAGTATTCATTTTGGGGGTATAGTTTTACTTTAAAAGGGGGCTTGAAACAGAAAAAAATCACTCACCATCGCACAGACATGTAACAATGTGCCAAATAACTTTTAGGGGGTTATTTATTTAAGTCTGACTTTTCTGGTCTGACTTTCAAAGGGGAAAAAATACACTTTGGTGGTAGCAGTCTGAATAAAAAAATACTCCAACTCAAACCTACCAGGTCCATGTGGAAGTCATTGGCAGATGTCCCATTGATATCCTGACCTGATCCTGGTCCTTATTTTGATCAATAATCCGAAGATTTCAGGGTTTTTGGTGTCAAATCTGTAAAGGTTGGAGGTCGGGCGTCAAATCTTAAAAAAGTCGCAGTTTCGTACAATTCGGATTTTCTCACAATTTTATAGAATTTTTGCCAGCACAAGAAATTTTAAGGAAACATTATTAATAAATATAGTGGAAGAGTCTGTGTGGATTTAGAGTAGTTTTCATAAAATAGGGAGAACTGTTCGGATGTAGTACAATGTTTCCTGAAATTCTGTCTCGGCTATGTGCGGAAATTTTTTTTTGTATTCTTGTGTACATTTTTAAAAAACAATACTCTCATGTCAGAGTAAATACTAATTTATTTCCACTGCTCGCTTGCACAAAAGCTTGGTGTAGTATCATTGGCTGAATCAACTGTGTAGGTTGAGTCCCACAACTATCATCATTAAAGAACCAGGGTTTCAGACTTCCAGGCACACCTGTTGCCTCCCTTCTTGCCTCCCTCTTCAGGGCAGAGGCATAGTCCTATACAGACTTTGGGCACAAGGGTCAGCCTTCTACACCCTACTTAATCTATTCCTCTTTTCTCTGGATCACTGTCTTCCTTACAACTCACTGGAGCCTCAACTACTTGACTAACTGCTAACCTCTATCTCTCACCATCTACAGCAAGCTCCACAAATCTAACCCATCACTAGCTACCCTAACAATTGACTCATTATGGTACCTCACTGAGATGACAAAGTACAGGCTTACTGGCCTAATTCACTCTTCTAACATCAGCTAAAGAAAAAAAGCACACTATCCTCTCCCTTATATAATCTCTGTTTCTCTTTCTAGGGGTATCCCCACCAAGTGCCACTATGCTAAACCTGCTCTAGAACTTCATCAGCAGAATCCCCTTACCTAACAGTGCTATCTAGTGACTGGAACCAAATTAAAACTGCAGAAAAACTGCAATGAATCTAGTATATATATTATAATAAAATGCAAGTGTCTCTGCGTCCAGATCCGTGTGTCCATGGAATTTGCTACTGCGCATGTGCTGCAGTGGTCACGTGACGCAAGTCCGCG
>CM044438.1:72769342-72779479 GCA_024363595.1 Xenopus borealis
GGTTTTACATTGTTTTTTGCCACAGGGGTATGTTCCATTTTTGGTGGGGTGCAATAAGGCTAAACCTGGGACTTGGATCTATGTCTAATTATGTGGACTAACAAAGGACTGCACCAGGCCAGAAATACCAACATGTCTGGATATGGACTAAGAGATCATTTGGAATTCCTTTGATTCTACACTCCAATAATTTTACAATCTAGTTGACCCACATTATCTTGTACCTTATCTTGTACCACAGCGCTACGCAACAAGTTGGCGCTATAGAAATACATGTTAATAATGTTAATAATACCTTATCTGTCTATCTCTTGCAGATCCCCTCGTAAATGACTTTGACACCTCACACACAGTTTGATATTCCTTTTTGTTGGTCATTTGATCTATGAGCTAAATGTTGTATATATACCAGAGAACACCACAGCTTCATTGTAATCAGCTTGAAAAAGGAACTAAAATGTTCTGAAAGCTTGCTATGATTATATTAGTTAGCCAATAAAGGTATCACCTTTATACCATTTTGTTATTTTTTATTTCAAAAGGGTTGCCCTATAACATTTTTACTGGCTAACACGGTACAGCAAGTTTACCTGCAATTCATGAGGGGTGCAAGAGCGGATACATCCTCTACTATGATTCGATTTATCAATGTTTTTGTTGACACATACAGTACCTGTTGGTGTTACATGTTTATGTTTTTGTAAAATGTATATTCTTCATTTATAATTGCCTGTTGATAGTAATGGGGCTTTATGCATGATATCATGAGACTACTTTGGCTTGCCCCACATTAATTCTATATAGTTACCAGCTTGTTTTGGCAGGACATTCCTAAATTACAGATATAAAAAAAAAGAACAGGGCTTAGTGAAAGTAAGGGTAGGTCAGTGATTGACTGCTCTCTGGTTATAAATATAGCTCGCAAGTGGGTGTGCTATAAAAATATAGTTTGTAGTGTAACCTGCTGACAGTATACCCTGGTACCCTTGGGCAACTTCCTGCAACTCCCCGCAGTGTGTAATAGCCCTTTAAGCACCTTACCCAGAGGTGGGTCCTGCCTTGTGTCCTGGTACACAGGTCAACCCAGTTCGAAATAAGAGCAGTCAAGAGGGTATAGTTTAGTTGGTCAAATAGTAGATTCCACAAGCACATTCAGTTGGATCAGTGGAGAACCCTCATACTTTATGAAATATTCATATTGGTCCCTTAGGGGGTAGTGCAGCCAGTCTTTGTTATTCTTCCCCAGCACTATGGATTCCTGGGAGGTGTCTTGCTCCTCTCCCTGCTCCTGAGCTCACCCACTCCTGTCTCTGTCTGTCAGGTTCTTCACCGCAAGGGTTCTAACCCCAACTACTCTACTTGTTGGGCCGAATAGCTGTTCACTAGCTAAACTGCCACTAACTTTCACTCCTAGAGTAACTATAACACAGGTCTTCTATCTCTAACTAATACTATCCCTAACTTGGGACCTGACACCAGCTCAGACCCAGTACTGTTCCCACCTTCCTGCCAGGTGGAATCCAGGAAAAGAGACCTGTGCACATGTGTTCTCTCCCATTTATACAAAATACAAATCTTGAACTAGATCAAATTACTTTTAACCCGATGAAAATAACTGCATGGGGGAATCAAAGGACCACTTTAAGGGGCACATTTATCAAGGGTCGAATTTTGAATTCCTGTGAGTTTTTTTAAAACTCCCATAAACTCAATATTCGACCAATCGAAATGTATTAATAAAATAAAATTTTATCAGCTCAGACGAATTTAATAGACCCAAAAACTCTTTTTGTCAAAACTTGAATGTCAGGCTGCAAACATCACCAAATTGATCTCTGGACCTCTCCCATTGACTTATGCAGCAATTTGGCAGGGTTTAAGGTGGAGAATAGTGGAATTTGAGTTCTTAAAAGGCCAGAGTATGATATATCTCAAAATCTGAATTCGAATTAAAACTTGAATTTGGATAATTCACAAGATTCTAATTTGAGCGTTTTGACAAATAAATTTCTTGAAAATTTGAATTTGAATTTTCACTTCAAAACTGCCAGAGAAATTGTCTAATCCTCAGGGTCTCTACATATACAACACTTTATTAGTGAATGAACCTCACCGACTTGTGTTCCTTTGCAGTTGACAAGATGTAAGAAATCAAGGCATATTAAAGTTACACACAAGCAATGAATCTGTTGTTCCTACTTTTCAAAGGTAATTCAATGGTTACAGCTTTATTGGCCCTTTTTAAAATCTGTCATGGATCAAGTATCAGCTACCGGGCAACAAAATAGTCATCATCATATTAGCATGTGTGTGATGTGAAAATTAATATAGTATAATCAGATGAATGATTGTGATGTAAAAATGTATGTATTCTAGATGAGACAATTACAGATAAAATATTTGTGGGTCTAGCAACTAAAAGGTTAATATTTTCTGCATAGGAATCAAACAACAGGAGAAAAGACTCAGTAAGATGCAGTATTTAATGGTACCCGATAATCACCATTGGAAGCCTTATGGTATTTGAATAAATAAATAAAGGTCGTGACTGTTAAAATGAAAAAGGATTTCTCTCTTTGTTGAGGCATCTGCTTAAGTGGTGTCACTTGGGTTCCTGCTGAAGAAAATTGTCACGCTCCCAACTTCAAAGAGGGTGAAAAAGCAGCTTTTTTCATTAACTGTGGATGGAAAGATGGCATTACATTTTAGAGTAGAACATTACCTTTGGAAATGCTTCGTATTATATTTCTTTTTCTTGACTTTATTTCTTTCTGTCAGACTGGTTCATATGGCCTCTCTAGCCTGCCACCTTTAAACAAAGCTCTCTCTTAATCCATCTTGGCACATCCTCTTGAAAGTAACCATTTAGAGCATTATATTTTGGAATAACCTGGAAAATATTTTGGGCAGAAACATTATGGGGATTTTTTTTTTCTAAAAAGGTGTTCCACTTGAACCTATTTTTAGTTATCTACCTTTAACCAAGGTCAATATGCAATCCAGTAGGGATTTTGTATTTGAGAAATCAGTAATCAATTGCTGATAATTGTGACTCTAGAACTGAAAATGGAATACTAGTAATGCTGCCAGATCCCAAATATACCGCATAACAGTTCATTTTCACATTTTATACTAGTTAATATCAGTAAATTCTCACATACCAGTTAATTCTCATGTAATTATTATGGATAGATTTGACTTTATTTTCAAGGTTTACACCTATTGTACAGTTGCATACCATTAAGCACCTCAGAGCCAATGGGTTGTTATTTCTGCAGGATTATAGTCTGAAATAGCAATAGCCAGTGACATAACAGTTGTCTTTCTTTCATCACCTGTAGTTCCCTTTAAACTCCTGTTAAATCAACCCTGCCATCAGAAGACAAGGGGAAAAATTGTCTGCATCGTCTGCCCATAGCCTTGCTACTAGAGAGGCCACTGATATAACTAGAAGTTAATGGATGACTCCTAGAATATGGAATGCTACTGAAGATCTGTACTTTATGTTAGACAAATGTATGTTAGTTATAATTGAACAGCTTCAAAAAAACATTTCTCTCTATAAGTGAGTATAACTGATAAAATGTCAGCTATGTTACCATAGGACAAAATAATAACAGATATATATAGGAAACCTATTAGTAGGAATTCCTTACTATCAAGGGATAGCTGTCACCCAAGGTCACTCCTGGAGGGCATCCCGATTGGACAGTTCCTTAGACTTAGAAGGATCTGTTCCACTTGGGATGCCTTCCAGGAGGGAGCTATGGACCTATGGGACAGACTTGCCACGAGAGGTTATGGTGTTGATTGTATAAGACAAGCCTACAATAGAGCAGTAGGTACAGATAGGGAAACTCTTTTGAAACAAGATAAGATGGCAGCCAGGAGAAGGAAGATAAAGAAAGGAGTAAGGACAGAAAGTGATTCTAATAAATCTGACCGAAATAGCGATGTAAAGAGAGATAGTGATGAAGAAAGGAAGGAAAGGGATAGTTCAGACATGTACTTTGTGACAGAATATAGTATGGAAGCTGAAGAGATTCGTAAAATTATACTAAAACATTGGAGGATAGTGGACTTGGATCCAAACATACAGAAGGGTAAACTATTGTTCTCCTATAGGAGAAGTAAAACAATAGCTAACTATGTGTCACCAAGTATGTTGCACGAGAAAGATAAAGTGAAGAGGTGGTTGGATTTTCACGGAACCTACAGGTGTGGGGCCAAAGTGTGCAAAGCGTGTAAATTTATAAATGTATCTAAATCAGTTAAGAGTACCACAACAGGGAGAGTATACAAATGTAGAACTTATGTAAATTGTAAGACAACTAATGTTATATACTTGGCGACTTGTACATGTGGACTCCAATTTGTAGGGAGAACCTCAAGGAGAATGAAAGATCGTGTTTTAGAACATATTGCCAGTGTAGGCAGAGAAGATACATCCTCATCAATAGCAGACCATATACTGTCCAAACACGGTGTCAATGAGAAATGTATGTCCTTTCAGGGTCTAGAGCATATGAAATTAGGAAAAAGAAGGGGAGATATAGAAAAACTTTTGAACAAAAGAGAAGTCTGGTGGATGTTTGAATTGCAAACTGAATGGCCAGTAGGTCTAAACAAGGAATGGGAAGTTAAATACTTTATAGATAATTAGAGAGAAGAAATTGTGTAAGATATAAACACTCCTTAAGTGAATGGAGAATGTCACACGGTATAGAAATAACTAAAAGAAGAGAAAAGAAAATTTGCTCTATACCCTGAAAGGATTGGTGCTGAATCGGAAACTTGTTCTAGAGATAAAGGTTTGCCCTTTGGGAACAAGTTCCTGTTTTGAGAACAAGTATCTGTTTTTAACTTTGTGTGTATAAATGTGACTATATTGCTTTAAGAGATGTGAATTATGATTTGTAACTCTGTATAAAGCTTTGTAATTTTGAATGGTGCTTGATGCCCTGAGTAAGTGACCAAAGAGGTCACGAAACGCGTTGGCAGCTTTTTAACTGACATGTGGCCAATACTGTGAGCTTTGCAAATGGCGAAATAAAGTAAGGAAAAAATTTATTCAAATTGAATCGAGTGAATACATTGCTGTGCTCTCCAGACGTATCTTCAATAGTTAATTGTTAACCACGTTGCCGAGTGGTGCACGTTGGGAGACCAGCAGGAAGCGGAAGGCGTGGAGCTTCCCCGACTCGAGTCTGTTTCATGGTATGTTACCATAGGGAACACAGAATTGCAGGAATTATACACAACAAATAAGTCTTATCACTTAGTCATTGTGCTGTCTTGTCATAGGTGAACGAGTTTGCTCTGAACAAAGACATAATGGAGACTGATTGTCTCGAACAATGTTCCCTTTCAATGTGCTGCACACAAAAGAACATACCATGAACATAGATTTCACTGATTTGGCCTTGGTTGAGTAAGCTATAATCCTAAAAAGTGGAAGGAAACAGATAATGCATGGATACATGACTATATCTAAAAAGTAGGTCAATCACTTTCTTCTAAAACTCCTCTCAAAATGAATTCACTTCCTAACATATTCTTGTTGGGACACAAACAAAATATTTTATTTTTTACAACAGTGCCCATTTAATTACAGTAAGGTGGTTTACTGAAAAGGAATATTCCTTTGTGAAGAAGTTCTGGGCTAAATTACTCAGAAATCAGAGTACAAGGTTATACTTTAGTTCTCTAGAGTCCTTGATGCTCGACTGTGTTTTTCAAGTCTTTTAAATGCATTTCACTCTGGAGACAATGCTTTCTTACCTGGTGTAAGTTTAATCCTTTGCTGTACAACAATACACTCCCTAGCTGAAAAACCCTCATTATTATTGTGCTGAACTCTTAAGTCTCGTTAATTCACAGAAATTCAAGGGAGTAAAATCCATTCTTTGCCTCCCATTTTCCTTGCAACACAAAGAAATTAAAAATATAATTGTTCCCTGTCAGTATACGGTTTTATAAAGGAAAGACACTGTATGTGACACTGACAGCAGACTTAGTTCCCTATTATTTGCTTATTTCACAACAAGCAAGGTTTAATGTAGAAAGGCTCATGATGCAGTTAAGCTGGCAAACTGTTCTTTCAATCTTTAGAATGCTTATGCAAAAACATAGAAAAAGAAAATGAAGCACACACATTAACAAGCATCTCAATGGGTAGTTGGCTTGCCAAGCTAGTAGCTTCAAGCAGCTTGCTATAAATACTCATGTTTGATAAAAATGTTATGCTTTTGGTAACCCCATGCACTCTTTGCCCATGCAGTGCTAGTCTAGCGTAGGTGAATGTGGCTTACCGAGATTGGCCTCAGGTTAAGAGCTCCTACATAAATTAGCTTCTAAGCCAATGAAACATATGTATAGCTTTCACAGAGGGTAAATAAATAAAACAGTGAAATGAATATTAGAATGTTTACTCAATGGAACTCAGTTGGCTGTCAGTATCACAAGACAGTAGCATTTTGTACTGTGATGATGTTTCCCCTACTGTAAATTAAAAGGATATTAAAAGTCCCCAGATAATTCCAATACCATAAAAACACACAGTCCACAATTGAGATTGGTATCAATGTCTAAGAATATATTTTAAGGATATGCTTCTATATAATGCAGACACAAATTATGACTGAATGCAATAACCCAGCTTTTAAATGGAAATTACAAAACTTTCTGAATACTGCTGTTAGTGTAGCACCAATCACAGCATTAGCATATTATTTATTTTGTGCAAATCAAATTTATGTGTTAACCCAACCTACTTAGGACCATATGGGTACCATATAGTAGGGATGCTTTTAATCCAGGATTAGGTTTGGCATTCAGCTTTTTTCAGCAATCCAAAACTTTAAAATCATGAGAATTAAAATGTGATTTTGTTTCCCACGCCCTATGCACGCAGATTTTTTTAATCCTTCCTTACCCAAGTTGGCATATGCAATTAGGGCCTGAAATAAGCTTGGGATCTAACTCAATCCTTAATAAAAATTGTGTGATTGGTCAGAATCGGAAAACAGTGACAGTGGTGCATTATTGATCCTTAATATCCAAGAAAAAGGACGGCACTCTAATCAGGAACAGGTTTATTCAGGACAAAGTGCCCTACGCGTTTCGGGATACAATCCCTTAATCATAGGCCTATGATTAAGGGATTGTATCCCGAAACGCGTAGGGCACTTTGTCCTGAATAAACCTGTTCCTGATTAGAGTGCCGTCCTTTTTCTTGGATATTGTGGAGTGATTTAGCAGGGGGACGCTGCGGACTGAGCACCTGATCGGGCAAGTTTTGGAGTGAGCTTTGAGCGGTCATCTTTGCTTGCATTATTGATCCTTAGTCCAGCTGCCCTGGGCCACATTATGAGGTCCTATGTAAAGTCAACAGAAGTAGTTCTATAGCCCTATACAGTATATGTTTCATGATTGCATGTACCTTGATTCATTTGCTGTGTGGACTTTCATTACTCAGACAATGCAATTATGATTGCTAATGAATGGAGAATATTATTGGCATATTCTTGGCATATAAAGGAATCAATAAAGAAGATATAAATGAAACAATATGCTATAAAGATGGAAAAGACAAGGCAGTTGTTTTAGTAGTTGGTTGATCCCTTAGTGAGTAATGGGCAAATGTGCATTGTGACCATCACACAAGGGGAAGAGGTGCTATCTAAAAGCAATCTTCTGATCTGTGACTTCAGCTTTGACAAGCTATGGTAATAGTCATCTCTGGAACTAAGTGACACATATTTGTTCTGGAATGTGTCAGGTTGGCAGCTATATGTCATCTAACCCTAAAACTATGACAGTGAACACTGTATTAATGTGTCAAGCAAGTGTCTAGTGACAATGCAAATGCTACCCAACTACAATGAATGACATGTCAAGCCCTGTGTATGCCACCTAAGGTGGAAAGTCTATTGCTGAGTGGAATAAAAAAAAGTTGTGGGGGCTGGAGTGGGGGGAAATCTCATGACAGAACTCTACAGAATGGATTCTTCTTCTGTGTAGCATTAAATATTTTATCAGAATATGCACAGTTGGGGTTGTCTTTAATAATGAGCCAGCATCTGCACCACTTTGCGTACAAACTCAACATACTGTACTACACTGCCGAATTGTGTGTTATGTGATGGAGATGATTTATTTAATTGATTTCATTTAAGTACAAGTAGCACTGTAATTGACTTCTGAGAATGGTCAAATCCAGTTTTAACTTTATTATGAAGTTGCCCTGTGACCATGACCCAAAGATTTTCTCTATAAGTAAAATAAGGATTCTTAATATGGATCAGGACTGAAAACTGGGCCCCCGTATTGTTTAGAGGGGTTCCCTTTAAAAAAAGTGAAGATTCTGCCCACAATGGTAAATAGTAATTATAAAGTATAGCTTAATTGCTACCCAACCAATTTTGGGTTTGTAAATCAGATATGTTGAATTAATTTGGGTCTACTGCATTACAAAGACTTATGTCATTGACCCCTTTATGACCCCTTTATGACAAATCCATGCATAGTCATTTTTCACCAGATAACTGAAAACTGTGGTAACAAATTGAGCATTGTCAGCAAACAGGTCATTATATTATCAGTGGACAAAGCAGATAAGTTAATGAAATATACACTTGTTTATTACAAATTGCTATCATGCCTCGTTTAATGCTACAGGCCTTTTCCTAGCAGACTGAAAATAAGCAGATGCCTAGAAAAGAGGAGCTGATGTCTGTATCCCACACACCCTGAGCTGAAATTGTGTCTTTAGGCCAAGTGGCTTTTAGTCCAAATTGGTCACGGATGGGCTATATTTCTGGGGAAGCAGCTGAGCAGGCCTTATCAGTCACAGGCACATTAAATTATTGGAGGGCTGTCTCTTTGCTGTTCATTTCCAGCTTGCCTTATGTGATTGGAAGTTTAGGAACCAGTTTAGGCCACTGAGCATGTACTGGTGCTTTTTGTCACATTAACCATTAGCTCAAAGAATCATCTCTCAGAATAACGTACCAGACTGTAAGCTTAAAAGCTGGTGATGCAAAAGTTAGTGCTACCGCTACTTGCATGGAATTGCATGTTACTTTTGTAAAACATAATCACCTGTTATTAGCTTCTGCTTCTGTTTTCATACTTCCCTGGCACTTATGTTATGGATAATAATTCAGCTGGTCTTACTGAAACGCTCAGCCTTGCAGATTACCCTGAGCAGCAGTTTGTTGCAGGCGAGTGGAATGTCAATGAAGTGGAGCTAAACATAGTTCCCTATTGAAAGATTAACCCATTAGTCAACAGAGAAATTACATATCAGCCAAAAAATATATTAGAAAAATAAGAAAATAATGTATACCATTGTTTCAGTTTTTATTATCTTATGGTGGTTTGTTGATGAAAGGATATGCAATGCCAGATCATACACTGTATGTTTCACTACTTGGATTTTTTTTTACCATTCTGACATTGCGGGTAGCAATGGATTTTTTGTTTAACAACCCTTACAGAACATTTAAGGATAATTAAATACAGTTTAAGTTAAAACTTAATCACTTTATCATCTTTAGATGTTTGTTGCTACAATGCTGGCAGTGTTGATGCTTAGTGCCCTATTTCTGCCTAATAATTAAGGCTTCAGTCCAAAACCAAAAAAAAAACAACTAGATAGTCGAGCTTTCTAGTCTCACTGTCATTAGGGGCTCTGCATTCACTCCTATTGTCTTGTGACCTTAATGTTTCACAAATGGCATTGGATACGCAGAAAGTGGGTGATTTCCTGGCACAGACATGACAGCTACCCTGCAGTGTAAGCTGATGCTGCAGAGAATTATTATCATGTCAGGAATATTGTACCAGAACAATGAAAAACCCTGCAGGTGACTGTGAGTAATGTGCTGTTCTAGATGATGTCAGAGAAATCTAAGATTTCAATAAGGTCTATCAATTCTTGCACAGCTCGAGGAATCAACAAAAACTGCCTAATGCACATGATAACTCAGTAAACAATGATTGTTTCATTTGGGCTGTAATCTTACAGATTTAAGAAGCCTGGACTGTATAAAAATAGAGCATTAGAAATAGCATCAGAAATATATATATAATATATATATATAATATATATATATATATATAATATATATATAA
>CM044438.1:72780095-72838039 GCA_024363595.1 Xenopus borealis
CCGCACTCTCAGGTCTTAAACAGAATAAAATGTTTTTATTATATGGAAGACTAACGTTTCTAACGTTGTTACATGGTATTTGTTTTTATGTAGCTTCTTGAGGGATGTTGATTGATATTGTTGAGAAATAGATATTAACCTTTTTACTTTTATTATTTGTATAAATTTTGTATTTACATATATGTGCTTTTATGTGTGAAGTCTTAACCCAGTGATGCACTTTGATAATGTAATTGATATGTCAGCTGATTAACCTTTTTCCCGCCATCCAAAGTATTTAATGCATTCACATTGTGTTAATCTGGACTTTGAGAAAGGCCTTGGAGGAGGCCGAAACGTTAGTCTTCCATATAATAAAAACATTTTATTCTGTTTAAGACCTGAGAGTGCGGACCTCATCCCTTGGATATATACATATATATCACATACTGTAAAAAGAATTATATATTATTATTATATAATTATTGAGAATGTTCATTTAAAATGCAAAAAAAAAAAATTCCACTTAATTTATTATTTCAGTACCTTGTAACCCTATGATTTAATAAACTCAAAGTCCCTGTTTTTAACTGTATGCCCTAGAGAATCAGAGTTCAGAGTTCAGCTAAAAGGTGGGCCTGGAGCTGTAAATTATATAAGAGGGTCTTGATAAGTTGATTAGTCTTGCCATCAAAACGAGTGGATCTCTGTCCGATATGCCCACCTTGAGGTGGGCGATATCGGGCTGATCCTATCGTGGGCCCTAGGACCCAATGATCGGATCAGAATGATGCGCAAATGGGAGGTCGGATCGCATCAATGCACAGATGCGGCCGCGATCCGACGGGATTTTTAATCATGCCCGATCGACATCTGGCCAACCTTCGGCCAGATATCAATCGGAGCAGCCCGTCGACGGGCCCCATACATGGGCCGATATTCTGCCGCTGTCGGCAGCTTTTATCGGCCCGTGTATGGCCACCTTAACAGTTGAAGGTACCAGCCCTTTGAGCTGCAACATGAAGACACATAGGAGTACATAAGGAGTAATTTATTATAATAGCACAGCATAATACGTCAGCAACTCAAAATGTATATGTATAGTTGTATATCTATAATGTGGGACCAGTTCCTGTAGTTTTATGATTGTAATAAGGAAGCATTTCCTAATGTTCTTTTTGTTTTGTTTTTTTTATTCAGTTGGATATTTTATATACCCATCTGGAAGTAATTAGTGTGACTGATGTTCTAGCTCGATGATCATTCATTTAATTTTTTATTTTTTTCTCTTCCATAAAGTTTACCAGTATCCTATTTGTGTACCTGACCATTACTATACAAAAATGGCAGCATAGTATCTTCAACTGCATTTTTCAAGCCTTTTACATTACTAAACACATATCAATAACAAAATCAATATTTAAGGAGACATTATACATATTGGTTCTGCAATGGAAATTCACGTGTCTATGGCCACAATTCTCAAACTGATAAAAATCAAGCTATCAAATATAACAACTAATGCCACAGCATTGCCCATAAATAGTGGTGTTGACCATTCAAACACAATTTACAAAGCCAGACCTCAAAGGAGATTTTTTTCAGGAAAAAAAAAATCCCATTTCCTCTGCAGTAGTTCCTTTCGTTGTGTTCTATTTTTCCATAAAGTGGTACATAAGTTGAAGAAGCAATATTGACTACTAATGTGTGTTAGCAGTTCAATAGGAATTTCAGAGTGTTGATCTGAATTAGAATGACAGAATTCAGAATCTGAGAAAATGGCACCAGATTGTCATTGTAGGCAGTTTACTGATACAATGTGACAAGAAGTATAACCTCATTATGTTTTTCAAAGTTGCATCAACTCAGGGAACAAGGCAGATTTTGCTGTGTTGGCACAAGGAGAGGAATTAAAGCCAAGTGAAACTAGGTCATTTGTAAGAAACAAAAGCTTAAGAAATCAAGTTTAGTAGGGGAAAAAGATTCCTCTCCTCCACATTGAATCATTAGCCAATAAACAGCAAGTGGTTTGCATAGCTCTACAGTTTTCTTTCTTTCTAGTCTCATGAATATTCACAAGAAGACATCAAAACACTTAAAGGACCAGTAACATCAAAAAATGGAATGGTTTTAAAGTAATAAAAATATAATGAAATGTTGCCCTGCACTGGTAAAACTGCAGTGTTTGCTTCAGAAGCACTACTATTGTTTATATAAATAAGCTGTTGTGTAGCCATGAGGGCAGCTAGTCAAAAGAGAAAAGACTCATGTTACACAGCGGATAGCAGATAAGCTCTGTAGAACATAATGTTATCTGTTATCCATTAATTATCCTGTGCCATATAGCTTGTTTATATGAACTATAGTAGTGTTTCTGAAGCAAACAGATCAGTTTTAACAGCACAGGGCAACACTACATGATATTTTCTTTGCTTTAAAACACTTTCATTTTTTGGCGTTACTGTTGCTTTAAACTCATCAGTGTGTTATGTCAGTTAGAGGCTACCTGAGGAAAGAGGATTGTGTTAAAAGGAATCAATACCCTATTTACATAGTAACATAGTTAAATTGGGTTGACAAAAGAATAAAGTCCATCAAGTTCAACCCCTCCAAATTAAAACCCAGTATACACACACACACACACACACACACACCCCTCCACTCTTTCACACAAACCATATATGCCCATAGCTGTAGAGTTTAGTATCAAAATAGCCTTTGATATTATGTCTGTCCAAAAAATCATCCAAGCCCCTTTTAAAAACATCAACAGAATGAGCCATCACAACATCACCCGGCAGTGCATTCCACAACCTCACTGTCCTGACTGTGAAGAATCACCTACACTGCTTCAAATGAAAGTCCTTTTCTTCTAGTCTGAAGGGGTGGCCTCTGGTGCAGTGATCCTCTTTATGGGTAAAAAGGTCCCCTGATATTTGTCTATAATGTCCTCTAATGTATTTGTAAAGTGTAATCATGTCCCCTTGCAAGCGCCTTTTTTCCAGAGAAAACAAGCCCAAACTGAACAGTCTCCCCTCATAAGTCTTCCATCCCTCTAACCAGTTTAATTGCACATCTCTGCACTCTCTCCAGCTCATTTACATCCCTCCTAAGGACTGGAGTCCAAAACTGCACTGCATACTCCAGATGAGGCCTTACTAGGGATCTATAAAGAGGTATAATTATGTTTTCATCCCTTGAGTTTATGCCCTTTTTTATGCAAGACAGAACTTTATTTGCTTTAGTAGCTACAGAATGACACTGCCCAGAATTAGACAACTTCTTATCTATAAAAACCCCAAGATCCTTCTCACTTAAGGAAACTCCCAACACACTGCCATTTAGTGTATAACTTGCATTTATATTATTTTTGCCAAAGTGCATAACCTTGCATTTATCAACATTGAACCTAATTTTCCAATTTGCTGCCCAGTTTCCCAACTTAGACAAATCACTCTGCAAAGTGGCAGCAACCTGCATGGAACCTATAGTTCTGCACAATTTAGTATCATCTGCAAAAATAGAAACCGTACTTTCAATGCCCACATCCAGGTCATTAATAAACAAGTTAAAAAGCAAGGGACCCAGTACAGAGCCCTGTGGTACTCCACTAACAACACTGGTCCAATTAGAAAATGTTTCATTTACCACCACTCTTTGTAGTCTATCTTTTAGCCAGTTCTCTATCCAGGTACAAATACTATGCTACAGGACAACATACATGAAAGGTTTGTTTTTATATTATTCTTTAAACTTGTACAGATAGAAGACTAAAACAAGAACATTTGTGATTTATAGGGTCTTTTTTTCCATTTTACCTTTTTTAAGATTTCTCTTCCCTTGTGGCAGTGTGCTAGCTCTATTTATTGTTTTGCTTGCTGCCAAGCTCAATAGACTTTACTGGGGCTATTTAACAAAGGTTGAATTTTAGAATATTGTAATTTTGTTTAAACTCAAATAATTTTAATTTTATTCACAATTCAAATGGTATATTATTTATGAAAAAAATTTAATGTCTAAAATTTGATCAAATAGTCGGAACCTGAAAATTCGAATCAAATTCAAACTCATGGAAAAAACAAAATATTGCACATCAAATTTTATTGACGCACAACATTTTTTCTCTCATTGGAATCTATGGGTATCATCTTCAAATAGTTCAAGGGACCTCTGCCATTGACTTCTACATGAACTCAGCAGGTTTTAGGTGGCGAATATTCAAATTCAAACTTTTGTAGGGTCTGAATGTAATAAATCTCACATTCAAATTCGAGCAGGTGAATTTAGAATTTACCAAAAATCCCAACTCCAAAATTCTAACTTGAATTAGATTTATAGGGGATTATATCTCCTATGCTATTACTGCCTTAATGAGAAACTAGTATACAATCAGGGGCAGATTTACTATTGGTCGAATTTCGAATTGAAAAAAATTTGAAATTCAACCATTTGAATAGGTAGGGAAGGTAGGGAATTAAAATAATTTCTATTCGATCATTCGACCATTCGAATTGTGGTAAAATCCTTCAAATTCGAAGGATTTTACCGCAATTCAATTGGTCGAATGAACGATCGAATAGAAAATATTAGATTGCTTGATAAATGGTTCAAATTGATCGATTCAAATTATTTTTTCGATTGATCGAATATTTTTTATTTGATCAAAATTAATGAAACCCAATTCGGTAGCTTTGATCTGGCGAACTAGGAGGTCGAATAAAAATTTAAAGGGGAAGTACTTTGACAGTCGAATGGTTGAATATTTGAATGAAATTTTATTCAAATCATTCAAATCATTCGATTTGATTGAATCTACAAAATTCACTGGTCGAAGTGGTCTTCAAAAACATTAAAAAATTCGAATTTGAATGTTTTTGAAAATTTGATCGTACTTCGAATCCTTTATGTGAATTTAGTAAATCTGCCCCTCAGTCTCCTTATGTGATTAAGATCATGTATGTTTGTTGCCATTCCACAGGAAGTAAGCTATAAAGTATCTTTAATGTATCACTCCTTGAAAAGAAGAAGCACATAATTTTATTTTAAATAAATGCTCCAAAATATGCATTGACAAAATGGAAGTACCAGAGCTGGCAATGGACTGCTACCTGTCCATGGGAAAATGATTATAAGCATCCATTTAGTTTTCCTTTAATCTGTCCATCACAGAGGTCTATGATTGGCTAAGTAGAGTACCGTAAGTAAGGATGTGTAAACACAAGCAATCTAAAACTACACTTTATTTTCACTCACATTATACCAATGGGTGAATGTGATGGAAGGGGAAAAAGATTGAAAACACTAAAATATAAGATAGAATTAATGTATCAACACACTAGACTGGAACAGTGGCATTACACCATAGATCAGCTTGCAAGAAGCCAAATGAAAGTAGAACAGTACCACTAGGAGTCTTAAGATGTTTATAGGTCATTGAAAGAAGCAAACAACTATGGCAGCAGAAGGTTTTAGAAGCAAGATATGTCAGAACCAGTTATGTAGTTATAGTTGTGGGTAGTGATGGGAAAATCTGATCTGTTTTGCCAAAAGTTTGAGGCAAAAAGCTGCAACAATCTTGCTAAGTTAATGGTAGTTGTTTGTGCAACATTTTTCAAACGGTGTGACTTTTTTTTTTACTATCCATTAGCATCTATGTGTGTTTTTCTCAGTGAAAGGTGTAAAATATTTTCTCTCTCTTTCCTAGCTGTGGCTGAGACTAAAATATAATTAAAGAAGGAAATATTGGAAGAAATATAGAATGACTGGGGGAGGCCAAGTTGTTAGGTAGCCTCAGTGATTCTAGTCACACACCTTGGGGCAAATTTACTATTATTCCCCCAAAAAAATTAGTTTTTACTCAATATTCGATTAGCATTCGATTTTATCGAATGCTAATCAAATAGTTTTAGGCTACTCTTTTATTCGATCTTCAATTATTCAACGATCGAATAACGATCGTTCGATCATTCAAATTAATTATTCGATCATTCCAATGATTTGTACGATTCGAACGATTGAAAACTTCGATCGTACGAATCCTATTCGATCAGGACTTAGCCTCAGAAGCCTATGGGAGGGTTCCAATAGGCTTCTATTACAATTCGGTAGGTCCAATCTGGCGAAGTAGGCAATCGAATAATTAAAAAATTTTAAATCCTGCGGTGATCGAATGATCGAATAATCAATCATTCGAATCTGTTCGATCGTTCGCTATTCGATGATCGAATATGCCTAATTTTCATATATCGAATTAATCTTACAATCGGAATTCGATCGAACTTCGATCTATTCACGTGAATTTAGTAAATCGGCCCCCTTGTGTCACCATTTTAAAGGGATATTGTTATAGGAAAGATGTTTTTTTTTTCAAAATACATCAGTTAATGTGCTGCTTCAGTTGAATTCTTCCCTGAAATCAGTTTCTCAAAAGAACAAAAATATTTTTTTATATTTAATTTTGAAAACTGACATGGGGCTAGACATATTGTCAGTTTCTCTGCTGCCCCAGGTCATGTGATGTGTGCTCTGATAAACTTCAGCCATTCTTTACTGCAAGTTGGAGTAATATAATCCCCATCTTTTTAACCCCCCCCAGCAGCCTAACAACAGAACAATGGGAAGGTAATGAGATCAGCTCCCTAACAGCAGCTCCATAACACAAGATAACAGGTTCCTGGTAGATCTAAGAACAGCATTCAATAGTAAAAGCCAGGTCCCAATGCTACACATTCCATTACATTGAGTAGGAGAAACAACAGCCTGCCAAAAGCATTTCCATCCTAAAGCGCTGGCTTTTTCTGTAAGCACATGACCAGGCAAAATGACTTGAGATGGCTGCCTACACACTAATATTACAACTTAAAAATAATAATAATATTGTTATTTACATAACTTTGACACATTTTACACAGCACTTTACAGAGTTGAAACATCATTCACAGCAGAGCTGGTCACATATCAGTTGGGTGCTGGGCAGGCCAACAGTTTCAAACCATGCATAGACCAAAATGCTACCTGGAGGGTCCAAGTCAGCATCTGATATCAGCCTGTGACTAACCAACATAAGAAAAGAATTAGGTACAGTATTATTTTCACTCTCTGACTCTGATTTCATCTGTTGGGGGGGGGGGGCAGCATGGATGCAAATACAAACCTAGGCTACATGCTTAATCTGTTTAACGGAATGGAAATAAGTTCAAATGTGTTTTAAAACAACAAAGCAGTAGATATATTGTTTAAATAAATAAATGAATAAAAAGTGACAATTCATCAGCCTGAAATGCAAATCTGCCATTAATGGAACAAAATGTTTGGCAGCACAGGCAACTGAATAGTATTTACTTAATTATCAGTGAAAACATCTGGCAAAATGGAAGTTTAAGTGTAACGCCTGCACACTGTTTCAGAGAAGAATTGTCTAATTATGTGTGGGCAAATCTATCCCAGTGTATCAGTTACATTAAAGTTCAAGTAGAGATGTTTTTTTTTTTTTTTGCTGAAAGCATTACTCACTGATGAATCATTATAATTAAATGGGAACTTTAACACTTACAATAAAACATTTTTTGATAGATGTAAAGCTTGAAGCCTAATGCTGTTCCCATGGGAGGAGGTTGTAAACATAGGGATAATTGTGTTGATTAAAAAACAGAAACGTGCAATGATCAATGACCTGAGAAACATTCCTGGTTTCTATTTTTCAAAAAGAGAAGACACATATGTGACATTGCTGATGTGATAAACCCACCCAATGCCTGCTATCTAGCAAAAATGGAAAGGGGTGTTACAAACTACTCTAAATGATGTATCCTCTACATTAAAGTGGACCTGTCATCCAAAAAAATATTCAAAATCACTATTTTATCACATTAGTCAAGCAAAATGAACATTAATTACACTATATAAATTATTTTAATCTTGTTTTCTTCAGTCTGGGAATTCATAATTATAACAAGCAGGTAGGAGCCATTTTGTGGACACTGTTATTAAGACAAGCCTTGCATCATCTCAGAATCTTGTTTGTGCACCAGAATTGGGGACCAGATGTCTATCCCCATGTCCTGGCTACACAATTAAATGGTTAAGGGAACTGGGGGAATGTGTGGAGAGCTGTGGCATCTAGGAATTGCTGAATGGAAAGTGAAAGTAATTGTCTGCCACGCCTCTATGCCTAAGGCATAGAGGAGTGGCAGACAATATTTGATTGACAGCTGAGATTTTTAAATGAGCTTAAAACAGCTATGAATGCTTTAATTAAAATTTGAAATTGGGTTTCATGTTTGATTTGAAAAGGACTTTTATCATACAGATTTTTGTGTCTGGGTGACAGGTCCACTTTAAAGCAGAAATTAAATGGAAATGACTGGGATTTATATTGTACCTAGTGATGGGTGAATTTATTCGCCAGGGGCAAATTCGCGGCAAATTCCCGCAATTCACCGCTGGCGAATAAATTCGTGAAACGCCAGCGAAAATTCACCTGCCAAAAATTTGCCAAAAAAACGAGTCGCGCATCGTTTTTGACACGACGATGACGCGTCGTGTGTCGAAAATGACGCGACAAAAACGACGTGACGCGCGTCAAAAACGCGTCAAAAAGACTCGTTTTGCTAATTTTTTCGCCAATAGCGGATAGTGTCCATGATGTTTGAAGATACAAAGATATACAGTGGGTAATAACTGTGATTAGGAACTTACTTTGTTTGAGATTGTCAATTATCAGCAGTTACTTTTCTAAACAAATATTCATAATGGAGTCAAAATTATTCTCTTTAGACGCAGATTCTCAGATTTCTGTAACATTTGTAACAGCATATTTTAGTTCTTTGAACTGTTTACAGTCCATATTTGAAAAAGCCACGTACCCAGTCACACAATTTGTTCATCTACATGTTCTGCACCCGGCACTCAGGACTTTTACTCCAAAATTAACAACATTAGAGAAGTAGGTATAAAAACACAGTGCTAATATTATGCTTTGGATGGTACAAATAAACCAAAAAATTCTAGAAGACATAATAAAATTATTCTATTTGTGAGTCACTTTCACCAATTGAGGGAAGTATTGAATAAAAAACCTATTTCCAACCTGGAGAGACTTAAACAAATTCAGTTTACATTACTTAACCATTCTCCAGTATAAACGTGGCATAAAGACAACCAACTAAAATATTGTGTATTAGATGTTAGTAATTTGTAGAAGGGAGGGGATAGAGTTTTTCCTCAAAGAAAAAGAAGTACAGTTGAGCAGAAGATACTTTGCATTCTCCTTTATGTAGAGACCATAACTTGTATCTTTCTTGCAAGTGCAATATTTTCTGTGGTATTTATTCAATTTGTTTTATGAATGCACATCTGTTAAACTGTTCGCATTCTGATTAATTACCATTTTTCTATATTTGTACTGTTTTTAATCATAAGTCTTTAATCATAAGTTATTAGTACATGTTTAGTACTTTTAACTTTAAACCAGGATAAAAATATTTAATCTACAACCCTGGCCGGCACTGGCAGTGCAAAATAATTACAAAATAGACATTAAAGTAGGCAACTATTGCCACTTGTATGGCATGAGGTTGGGCTACCACTGTGAAAACAGTTATGATCTAATAACATGTTCCACCTAAGATCCTTTCTACTGAAGTCCTATGAGATGCCATGGTAAGAGTAAACCAAAGTAGATGAATGAAGCTTTAGATGCAGTTCTGCATCAAAGTGGCAAGGTTGCTCATGGAACCATTAAAGGACAAGGTAAGGCAAAACAAAACAATAAAATCCCATTTATACCTTCTTTAATGATAAAGAAATCTATCTTCAATATGCTTTAATAAAAAAAAGTGTATCGTTTTTATAAGAAACCTGATTCAGTGAAATTATGCCTTCATATACTGCTGTTTATAGGAATGATCAGATAGCCCCTAACTGCTGGGCAGCGAAAAAAACATTCTTTACTGTTTGCAACTCCAGCTGCAGGGACAAAGATCATGGAGCCAGATTTAAAAAGATAAACTGGATTTATGTTTGGAGGATTATTTTGCTGTTGGAGAAAGTTTGTATTAAACAATACAAAAACTATAAAATATACATTAGATTACACAAGACCCAGTGTAGTCTGCATATTCTGATTATTAATCAGTCTTTCTGTATCGGCTTCTGGCAGATATTATTTGACTTGTGCTGTTTTGATCATTTATGACAATCCCTAAGCAGCCCAGATCACACTGAGCATGGGCACAGTCTTGGTCTTTCAAAGATGTTTAACAAAGTTACAAGATGGGCGAAAGCTGAAAAAATGTGTTTCCGCACACCAAATCCGTTAAAAATCGGTTCACCTTTATTTAGTTCATTAAAAGAGGCATGTAAGTACATATTAGTACAAGCCACATGGAACAGCTGTTCCATGTGGCTTGTACTAATATGTACTAACATGCCTCTTTTAATGAACTAAATAAAGGTGAACCGATTTTTTACGGATTTGGTGTGCGGAAACACATTTTTTCAGCTTTCGCCTATCCCTGTATGGCCTGGGACGCCATGGATTTCCTGCACCCGTTACTTTTACAAGGTCTGTCGACTTCACATTAATGATTTATTGCATGGTGAGTCTGAGCGGTTTTTTTCTATTTTTTCTAAAGTTACAAGATGACAACCCCCTGTGGCCAAGTTTGAAAGCATAAATTGTTTGTTTGATTAGGCTTGTGGTGTAGTAAATTCATGTTTAGTATACAAAATACAGCATTTCCAGCCTTTTTCTACTTTAGACTTTCCTTGTCCTTTAATTAGAAGGAAAGAAGCACAAAAAAATTTTAAAAAATTTACGTCATGTTACCTGCACTAAGATTTTATATTTTTATTTAGAGGATTATTTTTCTGTTCAAAGAAACAGCATAAGTCCCATGAAGTATCCTGTTTTTCAAAGAAATCTGAATTCTGTGATGTCTTTATAGTTTCATGCAATGTTTACAAATTTCTTAGATCATTTACCTACTCAGCTTGAAAGGGTTTTAGAGAAATTAAAATCCCCACATTGCTATGAAGCAGAGCAGAATTGAGATAACTGGAGTACTTACAGCCATGGAGAGTTGTGGGTCTGCAAAGGTATCTAAAACCTTCAAAAGAAGTGTTGAATCATTTATGTAAAATTTACTTTATTTCTAGCCCACAAATAGGAACTACCACTTTTGTAAAATGGGGCAGAGTACTGTAGGTGTTTCATTCAATTATTACACTAAGGGGCAGATTTAGTGCAAAAACTTCAAAATTCAAATGAAAAAAGACAGAATAGGTCTGTATTTGGTTGAAGGCGAATCGTTTAAATCAAAGTAATAGAGCAATCGATCAAATTCAATTCAAGTTTATTTTACTCCACATAGGTTCTAGGAGGTTTTAGATGGTGAATCGTAGAAGTCAAATTTTTAAAGAGAAAGTAAATGATAAATTTCAAAATTTAAGTTTTCAAATTTTGTTGCAAATTAAATTTGGACTTATCCTTAGTCGAAGTACACAAAAATAGCTCAAAATTCAAATGGTTTCATTCTAATTTTTTTCACTTCGACCCTTGATACAGTAAATCTGCCCCTAAGATCAGGCCTACAAAAGTGGTCTAATAATCAGCTGCAAATCAGCTGCAAAGTTTCTGAGGTTCATCCAACAAAGTCTGAGAAAATAAGCAGCAAATTTTAAGTCCAGCATTATGAAACACACAACGCAGTATATATTCCTAAATACATGCATTGCTATATCTCATACTTCACATGCATATTTGATATATACTAAAGTATTTCTTCATTGTTGATGATTCAGTGGATGAGTTCCTGTACAAATGCACAAATGCAAGAAATGAATTACAGTTACTGTGCAGTGCAGAATGGGTGTGCAGTTTTTAGGAATACCTAAATAAGAAGGTACAGTATTTATTCATATAAAAGTGATTTATAAGCCAAGTTTATTATTTGCATAAAAATATACTATTTAAAAAAGCCTCGGAGTAATCCAGCTCTGGTTTAGATTTGTTATAGACAGGATAGAATTTGTATTCTGAACGCAGCATTAGTCACAGAACATGTTGTTAGGAAAAGCCATAACACATTTTGGGCCTAGATAAAGAGCAATAATACAGTGGTCATATCAACGACAAAATTCTCATTATTATCATAATATAAAGATGAACAGTGCAGAAGTGTTTCTACTATAGCAATGCGTCTCTACCGTTTAATATACGTAATTTATATTTTTACTATATTGTATATCATAAAGACTGGGCTCAAAAATATTCTGATTAAACTTACTGTCATGCCACTCTTGTCATATCTGCAGTGGAGAGAGAGGTTATGTTGAATATTTCACATGTAAAGGATCCTGGGATCCCTACTCCCATACTTTTAGCTGGGGGGTACATTCTTGTTGCCTCTGTAACTACCTGTACAGGGACATCTGTGAACAATGCATAATCTCTGTAAAAAAACTGCACAATATGTCAGCCCTATATAAATAAAAATAAAGAATAATCATTTTTATGTTGTGTCCATTTAGTTAATTGAGTTTTTTCAATACAGTTTTAGAATATTTTACATTTTCACATTCTGTAATTTACTTGCAGCCCTTTGAGTTTTGTGCTGTGCACTTAATTATTAAGGCAGATTATTAAAGGGCAAGGAAAGGCAAAGAAATAAAATCCAATTTTTACTTTCTTTAATGAAAAAAAAATCTATCTCCAATATACTTTAATTAAAAAATGTGTACCGTTTTTATAAGAAACCTGACTGTATGCAGTGAAATTCTCTCTTCATTTAGCGCTGTGGATAGGAATTATCAGACGGTCCCTAACTTCTGGCAGGGAAACAATCATACTTATAAACAGCAGGGGGAGCCCCTGCCTTACTTACCAGCCATGCAGAACTCAAGCAGCTTTGTTTTTTGATCATTTATGACTATCCTAAGAAGCCCAGACCACACTGAGCATGTGTATGTAGTCTAGTCTTGCAAAGATGTATAGCAAAGTTACAAGATGACAGCCCCCTGTGGCCAACTTTGAAAGCATAAATCATTTGTTTGATTAGGCTTGTGGTGCAGTAAGTTTATGTTTATGTTTAGTATACAAAATACAGAATTTCTAGCCTTATTCTATTTTACACTTTCCTTGCACTTTAAGGGGGGAATGTAATTAAATTCACAAAGAGCAAAAGAATTCGCATCAATAAGATTAAAAATCCACATCTCGCAATGTAATATTGTTCCTTAAACTGTTATTGCATTGCGAATTTTAATTGCGCATTGCGAATTTTAACTGCGCACTCTTAAGAAGTGCTTGAAGGTGTCGTAATCTTTAGGAGCTAACATAACGACTTTTTCAGTAAGAAGTTTTATTACATTGACTGCGCATTGGCGCAAGCTGTAAAATTCGCAAACTCTCTTCCACTGTCGGAAGTGATCGGTAAAACAGTTTCCGTTTTCGCAAAAGCTATATTAAATTCGCGCAAAGCAAAAATTGTTCGCACAGAGGCATAACTTTTCCCATTGCAAATAGTTTTTGCCTTACCGACTTATATTACATTCCCCTGTAAGGCTTTTGTTAGAGTTACCAGTAATTATTTGCTTGTCTACAGATATCCACTTACAGAAAAGAAAAGGGGCTGTTAATGCATGGCATACTCTTGTTTTATAAATACACTTCTGCCTATAGCATTTCCCTTTGGCTTCAGGAGGAGTCCTCTGCTACTCAGATGCTGCTAGGTATTAAAGTCAGAGAACCAGGTAGAATGTTCTGGGCAGGCAAGGGAACTGTAATGTATACAGGAGGAATGGGGAGAAGGAAGTAATGGAATAGGCGATGACAGTATCAACCAATAAAGAACGAGGAGCCAGCATTGTAGTCAGGATCCAGAAGAGTGGTCAAACAGGCATGGGTGGGTTGAGGCATTGATACAGTAAGGTCAAAAACAGGCAACGGTCAGGAACAGATAATCAGACAAGAATCACACCAAGGAACAATCAGGAAATACACCCATGTTGGGCAATGAATTAGTGCAGAGCAGGGATTTTATAGGCAGCTTAATGGCTTACACCCATCACCTGTGGCCAGATTGGTAACACGTAGTGATGGGTGAATCTCCCGCGTTTCGCTTCGCCGAAAAATTTGCGAATTTCCAGAGAAATTCGCGAATTGGCGAAAAAATTTGCGAAACGAGTCGCGCATCGTTTTTGACGCGTGTCATGCCAAACGCGTTGCGTTGCGTCGTTTCCGTCAAAAACGAGCGATCCTCTTCCGTCGTCCTCTTTCTTTGAGTGGCTTCGCATGTGCAGTGCAATGAAAAACTGAACTTTACATAAAAAGTTGGCATATTTAGTTCAGTTGCACATACTGTACGTCTGTCTCAGGAAATTTAAAGAAAGAAGAAGCCGGAAGAGGATCGCTCTGTGGTGCTCACTGGAATTACCCGGGGTTTCAGGTAAGTCAATAAAATCACTTGGAGGTGCCTAACATTTGACTAGTCATGAAAATCAGAGTCATATACTTCAAACAGTCCAGCAAACCAACTACTCACATGATTTCAGCAGCAAATAATTGATTTCAGAATTACAAACACTGATTAAAGAACAATGGAATCAATCAGACATAAACTTCTGAACAAGAGCTACAAAGGAGAGCTGGAGTGGTTTCCATTGGTCCATCAACTAGAAAGCCTACAATCTAGAGCTAATGACAAAACATAAGGTATCCATATTGCTCATACTGTGTCCTGGACCTGAAACCTTTCTATTCCCCCCCCCCCTCTCATTTTTCTCTCTCGCTTCCTTCTACTCTCCCCGCACTTAAGCTACCTTTCTCCAACACATCAGTGTTGATACATAATAAACCAAGCTGTAATGACACAACTGATAAGTATAGACTGATCTATATGATACACTATGTAGAGATATTGATCTATGACATGTTATGCAAAAAACAACATACCAAAGTTATTTCTTTTGTTAAATTGCATCAAATATATGTCTTGTATCAGTTATTGACTGCTTTGTATGTAGATATGTTTGTTCACTGTATATTTCCATTTATTGTATAGAGCTGCAGAATGTGCTTTATAAATAAACGATTATTTATAATAATAAGATTTTGTGAGATGTTTGCACTCCAACTTTGCAACAACAAAAAAAATCCATTGCATAAGTCATGGAAGTAACATATGTGGTAAGCATCACCCCATATGGTTGCATTAATATAAGTGAGCATCCATTGTGATATTGTGACACAAATCTGTTCTTCAGTACCATATACAATAATATATAGCAGATTTCTTAGAAAGAAACAAGGAATGTGATTAGTGCATTACTGTGTTTCTTTCTGAAAAAGCTTATATTATAGCATTTATAATCTTTTTTTAAAAAACTGAGACAAAGACATTCAATAGCTATAAAAAGTAACATTTAATATTAACATTGCACACATAAAGCAGATTTAGGATGTGGAATAGTCTAATTCTCATAATTTAAGTAGTTCCTCTGAGATGAACAGTGATGCTCTCATGCATATGAATGGTAATACAGTACCTTGATTTGGATTGACTACTGCACAAACTGAAATCAGTGCAGACCATAAGCCACTGTCTAGGTGTTTACAGATTCGTTTCTGCATCACCTTCTTTGTTTATACCCTTACCATTGTTAGGCAGCAACTGCTATAAAATAATTACATTTTCCTGCAAGCCCTGACTATATATGTGTGCTTTGTCTGTGTGCACATTAGGTTGTGGATGCTGTGTATTTTATTATCCTAATATACAAATAATGAGGAGTTAGCAGGCAGTTTCTTTTGAACATTTTCTGTGCAGCAATATCTTGCCTTCTGCACAGTACATGCCTCTAGCCAATTCTGTCAGTTCTTAAGATAACTGTAGAAAAAAAAGGTCTCCAAGGAAAAAAAGGCAGACTAAAACCTTTAAAATCTCCTAAGTGTGAAATAGTCTGAATTTCTTGTAAAACTCATCTGAAAAGTTTAAATCCTACATCCTGATTTATTCATTAAGCTGGGGAGTGTGGCAAATAAGCAGAGACATCAAAGCAAAATACAGCTCCTAAACTGATGGAGAAAGCTGGGGCAGGAAAAGAACAAATAAAATAATAAATTATTCCGGTTTCTCCAAGTTTGCTAGAAATGATAAAGATTGCAAGAGAAATAAGGCAGCAGACAGAGTATACAATATAACTTTTAAACTATAACTATTAAAGCTTGCATTTTGGTGTGTTTTAGCAACTTAATCTATATGGTCCCCAGATTTTCCAATGGGCTCCATAGAACACCTGGCTTGAAGTTGTAAATAATAATTAGAAATGTGAATGATTAATTAGAAGGTGTATGGTGGAACTTCTGATTATATATTATATAATATATATATATATATATATATATATATTATAGTACTTTTTAAAGTACTTTTTTATGTTTGTCTGTATGCTACACCTATCACTATGCAATGAAAAGCACAGCAAATTCATGTAGATTACTGCTGTTTAATACTGAGATTGTTCCCATATAGAAAGGATTGTTTGTATCCCTGTTGAGCAAAACCTTTTTTGAGTTCCTCACAGAATTTGTTGGCCGTCACTTGACAAAACGGGTAACCTTTGGGTCTTTAACCTGTGACTACAGGAACACCTGTTAAATATCAACCTAGAAGTAAGATTATATAAAAGCTATGCATTCATTTTAAAATTGTTGCGATTCAATTAGGATATTATTTATAATAAAATGAACTTTGAGTAGTGGAGGCCTATTAAATAAAGGTTGAACTTAAGTGGTTTTAGAGATTTTGAAACCATGATTAAACTCTTCTAAAAGTACAAATGCCATGGAATTTATTAAAAGATACAAATATAAAAAGTACAGGGAATAAAATCTGAACGATGCACTAAAAAAGATAAAATAAAACTCTAAAACCTCTGAAAATTGTAGTGTTACAGATAGTTAGTAGTGAAATTGCTTTTTAAAAACCTCTAAATATTCAAATTTATTAAAAATGGCCCAGTAGGATCAGTGCAGATCCCATTGACTTGTGTGGGACATGACAGCTTTTAATTGGTGAAAATTTTTTTTTTAATCTGTGTTGTAGTTAGATTCAGATAGAGGGCACCATGCAAATGAGAAAAAAAATATCTAATATATAGTGGATAATGTACCCCCTGCTTTAATTTATAAAGATATTATAAGTCACCAAGGAGTTATGTGACCATATAAAAGCACGAGGCTGCAGGTCACATTACTCCGAGGTGACTTCTGATATCCTTATTAATTTCAGTAGGGGGTACATTTTGCATTATAATCTACAGTTTGTGCGAAATGTCGGGAGGGGGGTCAGAGGGGCTTGGTGTCAAAATTCGGATGCGGGGGACCCCTCTGTAAAACAGAGTAACAAACACAGTTACTTTAAACTTCATAGAGAAAAAAATATCAAAGGGTAGGCAGGAGCGGACAGATCTTCTGCTGAACACGCGAGATGGTTCA
Organism: Xenopus borealis; assembly: GCA_024363595.1. Lineage (NCBI taxonomy): Eukaryota > Metazoa > Chordata > Amphibia > Anura > Pipidae > Xenopus > Xenopus borealis. The sequence continues at coordinate 72,797,572 of CM044438.1, forward strand.
AGTACAGTTCACAAGCTAAATTTTTCAAGTAAATTGAGTAAAATTAAATATTCAAGAGCTCTTAAAAACTTCCCCAGAGCTGTTCATCTCAGAGACTCAAATGAAAAGATTAAGTTGTTTGCTGTTACAAGACATGACAACCTGGGAACGCTGACAAGTTATTGAAATATGGTCTATAGCAGCCGAAGGATACAACACAGAGATTTCTGAATATATAAAAGAAAACATTTTGGATGTGAAATGGAGGCTTGCCACAATGAATCTGTTTAACAATGTTCTGTTTAGAGGCTTGACTTAATGAGAAAAAAAAAATAATGATATAAATCCAGTTACGGAGAACAGTTTAAATTGGCCTGTTATATTTAATCCTATATATTATAAATCCTGCTGCAAATGACAGATGGATTCCCAAGCTTCTCATTTCTGTTGGTGGAAAATATATACAAGAAGCCAAGAGGAGGTGAGCAACATCAATAAGATGTGATTTGAAGGGTATTCTTTTAACATTTGCTTACTGCCTCTACTGTCTAGTAATGATACATCTGAGTAGACTAATGTAGTGTTTTGAAGCCCTTTAATCCACAAAGTTCATGGCTCTTTCAGAACCATGGCAAAACTGCAGCACATGATGTTTTGCAAGTAAATAAAACTTGAATGGGTCACACTAGTCATTAAATCTAATGTTTCAGTTAAAAAAAAAACACAGGTGCCCAAATTTAATTTCCTGGTGTGACTGTTTGAATGTGAATTATAACTCATAACACACTTTCCTTCACTATTTCTTTTAGGGCCCAGTTAAGTAAGAGCTTTACGTATGTGCTTTAAGTAGGTGCTTTACCTGAGCTAGAGATTGAAGAGATTTCATCTGACCCCCTTCCAGGATGTAACAAATAGTATACAGTTGATTACAGTTATAAATTGTACAGTGTGTCTACAGCTGTAAATGTAAGTAGTAGTGATGATCAAATGTGTCCCATTTTGCTTTGCTGAAAAATTAAAAAATTACAAAACTCCAAAAAATTATATATAAATATAACACATTGAAGTCAACGGTTGCCAATTTTTTTTTTATGCACGCCAATTTTTATTCGCTCAGCAATTTTTTCTCACTCCAAATGCATTGGGTGTTTTTTTTCTTATGGGGAGTTTTTTTTATCTCCGCGGGAATTTTGTCTTTGCAACTTTTTTGTCTCAGCTGCTTTTTGGTCCAAATGCATTAAAGTCAATGGGCAAATTTTTGCCTCCATTTCCCCCAAAAAATTCACAAGTGGCAAATCATGGAATTTTGCAGTGAAATTTATGACAAATGAATTTGCTCAGCACTAGTAAGCGGCAATCCTGGACAGTAGAGAGTCTCAAGGCAGGTTAATAACACATATTTTCTGTATGTCCACCAGTAGCATAAATGTATTCGATGAATATAGTCTGACAGGTGATTTCTAAAAATAGTCAGAAATATTTGATGCTTTGTTTGAAACTTAATACAGTACTTGCTGGATATATTGTACATGCACATGTCTTATTGGCATGCCAACTGGATTTCACCATTCCCAGTTGACCAGCTTTGTATATCTTTGTATGCTGGGCATGACAGGATGAATTCAATTTTTCTAGCACAGAGATTAATCATCTGACTGAGTATGAAGCCCATCAGCACATAACTTAACCCTATTCTTCAAACCATTCTTTACATTATATTTTACATATACTTTACTGCTGAGTCCATGGCAAGAATTACATATATAGGGGGGAATGTAATTAAATTCGCAAAGAGCAAAAGAATGCGCATCATAAAGATTAAAAATCCACATCTCGCAATGTAATATTGTTCCTTAAACTGTTATTGCATTGCGAATTTTAATTGCGCAGTGCGAATTTTAATTGCGCAGTGCGACTTTTAATTGCGCATTGCAAATTTTAATTGCGCACCCTTAAGAAGTGATTGAAGGTGTTGTAATCTTTAGGAGCAAACATAACGACTTTTTCAGTAAGAAGTTTTATTACATTGACTGCGCATTGGCGCAAGCTGTAAAATTCGCAAACTCTCTTCCACTGTCGGAAGTGGTCGGTAAAACAGTTTCCGGTTTTGCAAAAGCTATATTAAATTCGCTCAGAGCAAAAATTATTCGCACAGAGGCATAACTTTTCTCATTGCGAATAGTTTTTGCCTTACCGACTTATATTACATTCCCCTGGTACAGTATTACTATTCATATTACTATTCACATCGACGCATATTATTCACCCATAATTCTATGTTCCAAGGAACATCTCCTAACAATTAGGAAATGTATACAGTAATTCCAGGAGTAATAACATTTTTAACAATTTTGGATATTGTTTAATAAGATTACAGGTAGCTAGAGAATATGGGGTTAATGGAGAGCATTTGTGTACAAGGCACAATCGCAATAATATTTCTTCTGAAGAACATGTTACAGGTTTTGGGAAGATCATATTTGTTTATTGCTGGTGACAAGGGACATAAGTTGCCAGTGTCCCAAAATGTGCTTTGCATTTGTATTACTGTGTGGAGAAAACTATCTTGGTTCAGCTCTGACAAAGATACTCTACTATATAAATTGCATATGTTTGGAGTTCTTCATCTAATATCATTATGTGTTCTACATGTGCAGCAAGATCTTACAGATTAGACAAAGGATACAGGGTGTTTTGCTGTGCAAAAGATCAGTGACAGGTCTAACAAATGTTCTAAAATATGTAGACAGTGACTTGTCTTTTAATTGGAAATTTTTATAAAGCAAGTGGCACTGCAAGCAGAACATGATAAGCAGGATTCATCAGTCACCAGACAGGAAAGAAAGGAGAGGAAGATAATTCAGGCTTAAAGGCATAGTGCCACCAATACACAACTAAATACATTTTATAACATACGGTATCCCAAACCTCTTCAGACTATAACATTACCTTTCACTTCAGGAGGAGCCCTCCGCTACTCTGATTCTGCCAGATCTTAATGTGAGAGGACCACGGAGAGAGTTTTGTGCAGGCAAGAGAACCAAACTTTTACAGGAGGAATGGGGAACAAGGGAGAATAGAACTGAGTCAAGAGACAAGAATGTAGTTGGGGGTTCCATCCCTGGTCAAAAATCAAAAGTATCACAGTACAGAGGAGAATCCAAAAGAGCAGTCAAAATACAAGCAAAAGTCAGGACAGGCAGCAGACTTGGGATGATCAGGGACCAGCAAGGTCAAGAAACATGATCAGAAGGTCAGAATACTATAAGCGCACCCAGGAACTTTGGAGATAGCGCTATGTTGGGCAGAGTGAATTTGGCTGCTGCCCCTTTAAATATTTGAATCTTATGCCAATAATGAAAAATATTCTCTGACCCAGTGGAGGATTTTTCTGCTTTTCAGATTATTCTGTTAACACTATTACAGGAAAATGAACTGCCTAGGGTGATGATTAAGAATTAAACACATTAAAAGAGCACTGCTTGACTGCAAAGGATAAGGAAAAGATACTGGAAAAAGCAGGGAATGGGGACATGAGCTTACTAGTGTCGTGTATAATAGCTTGTGCAGAAATCCTGTTGAGATAAGTGTATATATATATATATATATATATATATATATGTGTGTGTGTGTGTGTATTTCTAAGTGATGTTGCTGAATCTAGAATCTTACTCTTGCACAATTACTTTTGATTGGGGGTAGAACAAGCACAAATACCTTGTTATAATGCATGCTCCCACATATTGATTGGTTAATACGATGAATGAAACATCATAGGAGTCATTCTGAGGGTTCAAGTGGAAGAGCATTAAGGGGTGCAATTTCTTAGCCCACAGGCTAGATGCCTCAGAGCAGGCAGTAAGAATATGGCCCTTATACCTTTGTATGGTATCTGAATGGCATGCAACTTTCTGGGTGGGGGGATGCCTTCTTGTTGCCCCTAACTAACTCTTTCAAATCAAGTGCTACCTAATGCAGGCCGCATTCAATCCAAGCCACAGTACATAGGTTTTGCATTTATCCCTTCACAGTATGTAGTGTGTGGGGCATCACATAGAACACAAGTGTATAGCAATGCCTATAGTTCAGACAGGAGATGAGTAGGGAGATCTGTACAGTGTGTGCTCACCATATAAAAAATAGGGAAAATAAAAATAAACTTTTCTTCCAGGACACACCAGAGGCTTCTTTGTTGAATACACTCCAACACTTTAACTCAGTTTAACATCCGGTACATGTAGTGAGGGAATCAGCATTTAAACAGTAGGCACACCTTCCCATGAGCCCTTGGATCCCACCTAACTTCTAGTGGTCCGGTATATGCTTCCACCCATATCCCCCCAATCTCCAATAGTGGCCCGATACCTCTGGGTAATACCCCTCCACTCTTCCAAGTTAGGACCTTTTCCATCCAAGTCCTGGCCTGAAGCCTCGGTGTCCTTCCTACCTAGCCCTAAGCTGTCACTGAATCCCTCACTTACGGAGTGCCCGTAGGATTCTAAATCCACTTCCCTTCTTGTTGGGGCCACAGCTGCCCTTACTTATTATCCTCACTACCTTGTTCACCTATTGCTCGCTCATTTGTATCTTTCCTATTCTAGCTGCTCCTTACTAACAATGATGTCTTCAGTCACCGACCAGCTGTTGTCTCCTTGGCCATACCTCCCATCAAAACTGCTCACTTTGGGTGGGAAACCTCCTTTTATAGCCCTTCTATGTCCTAGAGCTCCCTCTGGTGGCTGGGGTGAAAAATACACTTAAAAGTTAACTTGAAGAACTCCAATGCCATCTAGTGGTCATTCATACACATTACAACTCATACATTTTACATACTGCACATTTTTGTCACACAAAAAAAGATTACAACATTCCAACATACAACACTCCATCACTTTCCACCCCTTACAAGTGTATTCTTTGGCAACTTGATTTTTTAATATGCTGTATGGTATAGATGTTTATATTGCCTTTTCTATTCATTCAGCTAATTCACTGATGTTTAGGTACTTGCATTAAATGTAATCAACACAAACAGGGTGAGTTTGTTACAGGGATGATACAGCAGAATCAGTCAAACACCTAAGCACATCAAAACCATAATTTGCATTTATCAGTTTAAGTTAAAATTGACAAGATTTAGAAATGTTGTTTACTTTTCCAATGTCCCAGCCGCCAAAATAAAATATGGACCATGTCACAAACATTTCTCATCTCAAAAATATTATAAATGAGAACACATACCCAGATAAAGAGGCAGTGTTGATTTTGGCATGGTAACAATTTTAAAAAGGTGAACTACCTCTTTAAATTTAAATCAGACTTAGATCAGAGGTTCAGATTCATTTAAGATTATTTAAGATGAGCAATCTGGAATTTAGTGAAATCCAAAAACAAATCAGTCATTCCCCTAATGTTGAATGGCCCTTTCTAATTTAGTAGATGCACTGTGCTAATTTGCACCTGGTCACATGGCAAACAAACTGATGTTTGCTTGAATTGTTTTACTTGCAGCTGGTGAAGAAAAGATAATCACTGACTGGTTGTAATGAAATACTGCCCAGGTGCAAATTTACTCAGTGTTTGGGCTGAACTCCACTGTCCGGCTTGTTCCAATATGATGTGCTGAAAGGAAGGGAATGCGGCGAGACGTTATATTCAGCACATCCATCTCGTTGCATGCGCTTCCTCTTAGCACATTGATCAGAAGAATATTTTGTTCATATCTCATTGGCTCTTTCTGGTTTCAGCCTGTAGTGGTATCCCCAACAAGATCTATACTACTAATAATGTCTATTGAATAACATTATTCACTGTTATTTCTTTAAGCATCTCCCTAAAGGAAAATGCTCTTTGCTTTTAAATTATGCCAATAAATCAGTAACTTGATGACACAGCAGCATATTAACTGACATCCAGGTATATACAATTGACCTTGTGATACCTTATTACTTAGGGAAATGTTTCCTGCTTATACATTTAGTCATGCAAAGCTTCTGATCAACATGACAACTCTGACAGATATATTGAATAGAAGGAATTCTGGGAAAGAAGCAAAGGATTGCTTGTAAAAGGTCTATTTTCATGGAATACTCTTGACCCTCACCCACTGTGTTTTAACTATTTCACTGGCAGCCAATTTGGCTGATTTAGTACTTTTATATATATATATATATATATATATCATAGGCATAATTTATTTTGTGCATGAAAATACAACAGATTTGGAAAGTTCCATGTCGCCTGTATGCTCCAGTACCAAATATGTAGAGTTTATGGACATTTCTCACATGAATAGGTCTAAAACTCCCATTAGTTCACTACCAAATTTCCAAAACACTGCTTCAAAGTCGAAAGATTCCACTAACAGTAGCAGAAAAATTATATATTTTTGGAAAGAATAGATTCTGATTAATCCAAAATAGATGCATATGTCTTTCAACTCAAAGCTACCAAGTTGCAAATACTTGCCTAAATCAGTTTTTATAAAAAATGTCTGATTTTTTTTTTTTTTAAATTGCTTCAAAGCTTCCAGTCTACAGCATCTTATCTCCTACATGTCATTAGGTGTAAGTCTACCTAAGCATGTGGCGTGTAGGTCCCCCAAAATAAATACCCCCAAATGATTGATCATTACTGTCCTTTCACTTTCTGCAAAATCAACCTATTTACTACATTTTATGAAGGATGAAGCCACAAAAAAGCTCAACCCAGAAAACCATACATTTTTGGAAAGTATGCATTCCCTTGAATCCAAAATGGGTACACATGTCTTTCCAATACAAAGCACTGACCAAGCCACAAAGCTTTCCTAAAATTGTCAATTTTGATGGCATTTCTGTAAATCACCTAAAAACTTCCTTTTTGCAGCATCTAATCTCCCACATAGCATTAGGTACCAAGATAAATAACCCTAAATATGAATGCCAGGGGTCCACTGAACAATTTGATGCCTAATGTGTATAGGTTTACCTAAGTATGCAACATGAAGAGGGCCAAAAACAAAGACATCTCATATGATGTATTATGTCAGTAATTTCAGCACATTTGCATCATTTTATGAGGGATAAAGCTGCAAAAAAGTATTTTAACCCCAGAAAGCCATATATTTTTGATAAGTACACCATGCCCCAAATCCAAAATTGGTACATGTCTTTCTACTCCAAAGTACTAAGCCACAGAGATTTCCTAAGTTGGCAATTTTGCTAAATTTCTGAAAATCACCACAAACCTTCCACTTTTCAGCATCTAATATCCCCATATAATTAGGTACCAAGAATAAACAAATATGAAGGCCAGAGGTCCACTGAACAGTTTCAAACAAAACGTGCATAGGTGTATCGAAGCACATTACATGTAAAGACCCTATAAAAACTTCTAATTCAGAAGCATGCCATCATTTCTATGTGTGGTAAAATCTGGTGAAAACCATATGTTTTTGGAAAGTACACATTCTGACAAATACAAAATGAGTACTTGTTCCTTTCTACTCCAAACTACCGAACTATGCATTGCTGAAAATCACTTAAAAATATTGCAATTGTGCGAGGTGAATGCAAAATTGCAATATTTTCAAGTGATTTTCAGGTGTGGATACATCTAAAATGTGTGTGAATGTGTGTATATGTGTATGTGTGTCTAAATATGTGCAAAAGCGTGCAAAAAAAACCCCCATAAAAGTAAAAAAAGCTACCATCAGTAAAATATGTATTGTGTGTGAGCATGCATGTATGTGTGTGTAAATGTGTGTAGAAGTGTAAAAAAGGCTACTTACCACTCTGAAGTGAGTCTTTGGCAGCCATGGAGGGTCAGTGATCAGAGTACATGCAGCAGGAAGTGAGTGGGCAGTGGCATGGGGGCTGCAAAGGCCAGAGGAAGAGCATATGTGTCTGCATTTAGTAGTCGGTTCCTGTGACAATTGTGTAGCAGGACCAACTTGGCAGCTTCCTCGGCACTGGGGGCAATTTCTAGTGCATAGAGGAGCCCTTTCTTGCAAAGCAAGTAGGAACTACATGCTTGACAGTTGGATCATTTTCCTGCAAGAATGTAGTACCTACATGCTTGGCAGGTAAAGGGTTAAAGTACAGCCAGGGCAGTATGCTTATTGGATTCCTAAATGCAGATCAGTTTCACCCTTGTTGGGGCAGTTAAGTTTTTTTTTTCAGTCAACATGTGACACTTTACCTCTCATTCTACTTTAAGAATATCCGAGCACTAAATAAGATGGAAGACTCTTACTCATGAGCCTCTTGGGCTGCGCCCCCCCCCCCGTTTCAAGCCATTCAATCGCAGGGGAGCATGTAAGAGGGTAACAGGTTAAAATGTAATGTGTGTGATGTATGTTATATATATATTTTTCACCAAAAGATGGCAGTAGAAAGTTTTGGTGTTTATATTAAAGGGTGCAGTTATTACAAGTCCGCATGGGGTCTGGTGGAAAAAGAAGCCTCCCTAGTTTAGAAAATAAGAAGGGGGGCCAACAAACTGTAAAAGGAATGAAGCATCAGGTGTGGTTCTCCATAGGGAACACCTATGGAGGTCAGCCAGGAGCCTGAGGTGCATAACTCAGTAAACAGGAACCAAAAGGTAGACACCAGGTGGGAGAAGCCATGTCATGGTAGGCATGACAGGACTAGTTTTTGTCATAACTCATCCTAGGGATGAGAGGCAGAGAGGGAACAGCTAGCAAAGGCAGTCTGTGCCCCACCCAGGAGTGAGAAGGGGTTAGTACCTTGGCAGGTACTCCACAAGTTAGAGCCCAAGTAGAGATTTTAGGGTATAGGAAGGAAAATATTGTTGGTATATCCTATTTAAAAGGCATTTGTAAATCCTTGTTTGAGCAGTAGTGTGCTTTTGACTCCAAATGCATTATATATGGGTCAAAAGTTTAGTTTCTTTGTTCCTAATGATGGTTATTAAACATTTCCAAAATCGTGAATGAAGATACAAATCTTGGCTGGCACAAACTGGATCATACGGGGACGTCAAGCTGTAGGCAGTAATATAACTAACTGGCACTCGGCCGGGGTGCAGGCCAAGCAGCTGGGCCCTCCACTTCCAGAAGCAATCTTGGCTGATATGCAGATGGGTGAACACTTCCTCAGTGGTTCCACCACCTGCTCTACAGCTACACCCAGTTTAAATTGAATTGAGTCTGAACTGAACTGAGTCTACGCTCTTCTGTCAATACACTCTGTGTAATGGGTTTGAAATTGGAAGACAACTCCAAAATAGTTGACTACTAATAAAGTTTTTAACTTTTGTTTTGCACAAGAACAATGTAGTGTACAAACAATTTTGACAGGTTCCCATTTAAATACTACAGGATTCCTTTTATCAGCTCTGACCATTCTTGTTACTTTTATTTCCTCTCTAGAAAACAGGTGGATACATTAATTTCTCATAGTGAAAAATAAAGCATTATATAACACAGTTTTTATAATGAATTTGAAACTGAGGTTTGCAAGTTTATGTATTACTGGTATTCATTTACAGTGAAAGAGTTATTTTATTAAAATTTTTACTTTATATCCGTAAAAATCTGAATCTCTCTGTCGCTCTTTGTATTTTCTACCTAGCAAACATAACATCTGCTAAATCTGTTTTCCTAGAAAACAAGATTCACCTGTATCAGTGTCCTGCTGGTAAGGAAATAGAAAAATAACATTTTACTTTGAAACTCAAAAATCGGTTCACATTGCAGCTTCACACAGCCCCCTAGTGATCATAAGAAAGATTTGGGTCAGCCTCCTTGGCAGAGAGTTTCTTATGCAGAGCACAGCACACAATAGGAGAGCATTGTGCAATACAATTGCATATCTCCTCTGTTCTTACTTTGAAGTAAATCACGTCCTCTTTCTTTTGTCTGAAAACGTAGTCTGAACATACACTACTCACATATAATGTGCTCTCCAATGTGGGCACTCTATCAGCCTGACTTGAAAAAAAAAAAATGAAATTGCAATTAAATCTAATCAAATGAAACAGGAAGGTAATTTCAGATGCACAAACCAGCTGTTATGTGTGAAATACATTGTTGATGTGTGCTATCATTTACAAATGACACATTTCCAAATTACTGCTTGTTGTTGTTATTATTGGATAAAATTATGGGAAATTAGGAGCAATAAGACATTTCCCATGAAGCCTCAATTCGCACTAACTGTATGTTCAGCCTATTTAAAGCAGAAAACCTGCAGCAGTATTCCAGTATTTACAGCCACAAAAAAGTAACATCCAGCACATATTCTGAATACTGTGTCTATTATTGTATCTGAATACTATGGACACAGCCTAGAGTTAAAGCAAAGATTACAGTTCCTAAATTGCACAGTCATGCTTAGACACCATGCATTCTCATTTCTAACTAAAAACAAAGTAGTAAAAAAAAGCTAATAACAAAAGTTGGCCCAAAACCTGAGGTTCAGGCCCCACTTGCTTCTTGCAGTGACATCAGCAATGGCAAGGGCATATGAGCGATTATAGCACAGCGGGTGAGGGAGGTTCAGGTTAGGAAAGTATGGGTTATGGTAGGGTTATGGTAGGATGCAAGTCAACTATACATCAACCCACACATCACTACTGGGTAGCATAGACTGGTTATCAGTAGTGATGGGCGAATCTCATGCGTTTCGCTTCGCCGAAAAATTCGCGAATTTCCAGAGAAATTCACGAATTGGCGAAAAAATTCACGAAATGAGTCAAAACGGCGCGCGATTTATTCGCCAGCGGCGAATCGCGGGAATTCAATCTACGTTGAAAATATGTTGTGCTGAGTGAGGGTCCATGAACACTGAATAATGAAAGAAAGAAGAGGAGGAAGATAGGATGCTATTCTTACTTATTAAGGGCTAGACTTCTTGAAACTCCCATAACCTGGATGCCACATTTGTTGAGAATTCCTGCCTATCTATTGGTGTTATTGTGTTGATCTTTTTTTTATAAACACTGTACAGAAGGTTTATCTGTACATCGTTGTACAAGTCAGTGCAATTTACACAAAGAACATCTATATGGCAGGGTGTCGTTTGTATTATGCAAAAGCTCATTTAGACAAGCCACAGTCATTTTGGAGCAAAGTACTTTGGACTGATGAGACAAAAATTGAGTCATTTGGTCATAACAAAAAGTCCTTTGTATGGCAGAAGAAGAACACTGCATTCCAAGAAAAACACCTGCTACCTACTGACAAATTTGATGGAGGTTCCATCATGCTGTGGAGCTGTGGAAGTTGCTACTTTGAAAGCTCAGCCAATAATTAACAACTCTCGAAAGAATTAAGAGGGGATGCCCAAACTTTTTCATATGATTGTATGTATAAATATATACATACACATATATAGTATGTATATATTTATGAATGAGCAGGTGGGCAACAGAACAGTATACCGAAAGTAAGCAAAAAAAAAAAAATTCATATTTCAATCACAGTCCACGACATTTTGGTGTGAAGACACAATACACAACACCACTATTCCCCTATTGAATCCCATTGTCAAGAACCTTTACCAAATTTATTAACATGTATTTCTATAGCGCCAACTTGTTGCGTAGCGCTGGTCAATGAATCTTAAGCTTCTTTCAACTACACAGCAGCCTTCACATTTCTCTATGTCTTCTCTGCTTAGAAAACACACCTTTAACCCTGCTACCAATTGTGATACTAAAAAACAACCCTAGCTCACAAAACACACGATACCATCAAAAGCATTTATCTGGCACTCTCCTTTGTACATTTTCATCTATCTTACCTCCTTATCTCCAATTTAACACTCTTTCATTGAAACCACCTAGTTATTGGCAAATCTCAATTCTTCAGTTATTCACAAAATTAATAAGCCAGCAGATACATGTTCAAATGTAAAAATAATATCATTTTGTATAATACAGGTATGGGATTATCTGGAATCCTTGGGACCTGGAGTTTTACCAGATAAGAGATCTGTCTGCAATTAGAAACATCATTTATTAAGGTCGCTAAAAACATTTAGACATAAAAAACCAATAAGATAGTTATCATCAAGTAAAAATGTACTGCTTCATTATGACAGATTAAAATAAGAACTGTTTGCTGAAAAATTTACAGAAAAATGCCATTCCTGAGCTCACTTAATTACAGGTAATGAGATAATATATACTTCTTTTTTGCATTTAGTCAGTGCTCACCCAAAATTTTAGGTTGCATTTTTTTCATTTTATAGATTGTAGAGAGACATAAAAAGTACTTACTTCCAGGATCAGATTGCTACATAGTTGTTTGTATTGTAGAGCTTTAGATTTTTCTATAATATTTTTGTATTTTATAAGATGCCCCCATCAAATAGTGAGGTTACTGAAGAACTGAGATTAACAGACAGAATCAGAGGAAGACTCCAGAGCAATATTCAGCTGTGAATTATTTTTCGTACTGGTCCCTTCATGTGTGAAATAAACAACTTTCCACACTAAGTTAAGTGTATCCTATGCCCTGTGGAAGGGAATTGGTCTTATTGTCCATGGGATGCTATTGGTAATATAAATATAAAAAAAGTTGCAGTTTCTGAATGTGAGTTAATATTCAGAAACTATAGTCACTATCATGTGTATACCTAAGTATTGCCCCGTAATGTCCATGCATCATTAATCATTATGTATCATGTCTCATGCTACACACATATCACTGATGTTAGTCAACTGTCTTGTAGGTTAGAAAAAGAGGCACTAATGTTCGGCAGCTTTGCCTCTCAGATTCCCTGTGCCCTGGGACACTTAACAAAAATTAGAGGGACCCACTGGACATTTTCCCAAATGGACAGATTGCCGGCCAGGGCCTGTGTAGCAGTAGTAATTGAAAGGGCCACCATCAGAAATCATGGAGCCCAGTACAACAACATTTTCTGGGCCCCCCACCACCACAGGCCCTGTCCTGGAACATACCCCACAGTAAAAAAGCTACACAAACATAGGTGCTAAAACATAAATGCTAAAAACCCATTGGTGGTCAGGGTCCAGGATTAAGTTAAAAAAAAAAACAATTGGTGATCAAGGCCCCCATATACATTAAATAAATTTAAATGGTGGCCAGGCTCACCCCCCCTAGGATTGCCACCTTTTCTGCTGCTAGAAAACAGATGGGAGGGGGCGGATGATGTTGGGGGTGGGGCAGGGCTGGGGATGTCAGGGGTAAGGCTGCTGATATTGGGGGCGGGACTGATGACGTGGTGATCAGCAATTGGCTGATCGCCATGTCATTATTTTCAATGTCCTGTCCGGATTTCCTAATTTGGACAAAAATTCTGGAAAGGAAGGTTTCATCTGGACAGCCCTTCCAAATACCAAGCTGTCCAGTTGAAATATGGACAGGTGGCAAAACCCTACACTCCCTACAAGTTAGAAACCCCATTGGTGGCCAGGGCTCTGAATTATGGAAGGGCCATTCCCCATAGACTCCATGTTAATTCAAATAATTAAACATTTTGACATTTATTTCCTTTTTCTCTTTATTAATTCTCTGTACAAAATCTTATAAAATCTTATACTTGATCCCAAATAGTATATCATGAATCCTTATTGGAATTAAAATAAAAAGTAAAAACATCCCTTACCAGGAAAACCCCAAGTCCTGAGCATTCTGGATGACAGATCCCATACCTGTATATGGTTCACTGTGCTCCAACTGAGTTAAAGGGGCAGTACACCCATTTGTTCAACACACTTTTTGCAAAACAGGGAAACTGAAGCACCTTCATGTTTGGTCCTTGCAAGGTAGATAATTGGAGCACCAGCATACAACCCTTTGTTGTGACTGTTTTGTTAACAGAATTCCATTGTCAAGAATGATTATCTGAGTTCTACCTGATTATCTACTTCACAAGAGACATAAATGGAGTAGCTAATATTTCCCTGTTTTCCCTGTATAGATCAAGAAGTTCAAAATCAATAAAATAATAGGTTAAAAGTATGTACAACACAAGCTGAGATATTCATCAAATTCATGTTGAATAATGTGAAGTAGGGATGGGCGAATCTCCCGAGATTTGCTTCGCCAAAAAATTTGCAAATTTCCAGAGAAATTTGAGAATCAGGCAAAAATTCTCGAAACGAGTCGCGGGACGCTTTTGACGCGCATCGCGTCAACTTTGGCGCTTCGCGTCAACTTTGGCATTTGGCGTCATTTCCAACGCGCATCGCGTCGTTTTCGGCGCGTCCCGTAATTTTTAGCGCGCGGCGCGTCGTTTTCGTCGCGGCGCCTCAAAAACGACGTGTGACTCGTTTTTCCGGCGAATTTTCGCCAAGCGAAACTTCGCTGGTGATTCGTGGATTTATTCGCCAGCGGCGAATCGCGGGAATTCGCTGCGAATTCGCCCCTGGTGAATAAATTCACCCATCACTAATGTGAAGTACTGGCTGTTTTATTGCTACAGTGTGCTGATGGAAAGCAACTGGGTGCTACACTAGAGGTTAATGTAATGTTGATGTGTTAGAAATGGGATTACTATGACTTAATGAACTATTATGCTGAATGCTGCAGTTCAAAAACAGCTGGAGCTTTTACACTGGTCTTGGGGCAGAAGGAGTCTCCAAATGGGTGGAGTGTTTACATTTGTACTCCATAAAAACAGACATGTCAGCTACTCCAGACTATCTGCTGGGTGCCAACTCCCACTGTCAGTAATTATGTATGAAATGTAACTTTCCCACTGAACTGTCACCTGAAGTCCTTCAATATTGTCTGAAGCAGTGAAACACGGCACAGCAGAACTGTGCCGTATACATCTGATGACATTACTAAGCTATTTATAAGCATACAATTTATATTATATTATATTACTTTGTTAACACAGGGTACTACCCCACACTACCCACCTTGTTAGAGCCTCTAGCTACTCTGATAACTACCCTAATCCTGCCTCGCACTCCTGGAGAAAACTATTACAAATTTTTCCTAGCATGTTTCCAGATAATGGATCCCATACCTGTACCTCCAAAATATAGCTGAAATAGTTTTAATAATAACAGAGAAGTTTACCCAACAATATAGAAGTAGTAGTCTTAGCAATGAAGGCTTATCCTTTATTAATGCATTAGAATTATAATGCATTAAGGACAATTTACAAGCACAATTGCAGGGTGCAAAGTGTAATATAGGACCCAACTGACCATGTATTTTACCCAGAACCCAGCATTTTTATCCACAATTCCAGCATCATAGCTCGGGAGGTGCATCTATTCTAGTGCATATAAAGCAACACAAAAACAATTCATCAGACAACACAAAATTAGTTCATCAAAATATGCACAACTGCACAACAAAATATGCAAGTGTGCTACCTGTATTAATGAAGTCCACTGTGGGAATTTGTGACAGCAAGATATAGTGACACCAGGGTTCCCCTGCATCATTCACACATGTCCACGTGATTTGAAACAGGGGACAGGGGACGGAAGTTTGGGCGCAAGTACCTTTAATGGTAACACCTGCATTCGTTATTTTAATCACCACAACTAGAGTGTAAATGAGCCCTGTTAGGTGTATCTTTAGAGGAAACCCTGCAGCTACTAAGGGACTGAAGAATTATAGGGGGCCTGTGGTATTTTGACTTTTGACTGATAAGCAGCATAAATATATGTCTTGTTCCCAATGATCTTGCTGTGGGGTTCAATAATGAATCACTTCACTGCTGGTAAGATAGTTCATATCATTGAGTAAATAGATCCCAATATAAACAGTTGCTATTAGGGCAGAGACACACAGATTCAGGTCCCTCCTCAGGGGGAGACCTGAGGCAATGCTCCCTTTACCTAAATTGAGCACAGAATGCAACACATATGTTTCTTTTGTATTTGTGTTCAAATGTCATCATGCACCTAGCATCAGTACTGGTATTAGCATTGGACCCACTTGAACAAGGGTGAATACTGTACCCCCATGGTTACCGAGTCTACTGTATGGTACTTATGCTGCTCCACTCTAGCCTAGGCTGATTTTTTTTAAAATTTAGTTACTGCAGAAAACATTCCGATGTGCTACTGATTATATATAGCACCATGTCTCACATAACAACCTTGGCATACTGTTGAAAAACTAAATGCAACTAATTAATAATACAGGTAGAAGACCTGCAATCCAGAATGCAAAGAGACCTGGGGTTTTCCAGATAATGAACATAATTTAAACATTAAATAAACCCAATAGGCTGGTTTTGAATCCAATAAGAATGAACTATACTGTATCTTAGCTGGTATAAAGTACATGGTACTGATGGGAAACATCCTTTCTGTAATTTACAGCTTTCTGGATAACAGGTTTCCAGATAATGGATTCCATACCTGTACAACAACTAAATGCAAGGGCTTTTCCTTTCTAATAATATACCATACCACATGAGCTCTCCCTATTTTATTAACTGTACATCAAGCTATTTTGATGCTGCTTACATGCAGTTTCCATATGAGACCTTTAAATTGCTAAAATATGGTTTTTAGGCCTAATATTATACAGAACTTCAAGTTCCTACTCACCTCCCTGTTTGATGGAAGGAAATGGCCTTTACTGTTCTACTGTGCTAGAACAAAAAGGAAAGTACTGGTTTAGAATATTTATATATAATGAAGTGTGGTGGCACAAACATTCCCTTTCCTCAGTTCTCTCATTTTCACACTTCCACCATTGATCACCAAAGCTGAATACCAATAGTCAATCAGAAGTGGATATAACTGGCTGTGGAAAGATCCTGTCCTCCTAAAGTCCAGTACATTTTTTAAATCCCAGAGAAGTTTTGGAAGTAAATATAACTCATCTTGGAACATGTGCAACATAATAATCCATAGGGCTCCCAAGCAATAGACTTCTTCAAAGAAATTTCCCAAAGTCCTATGAACAATATTAAAAAAAAAAAAAAAATGGTTGCTCAGAACTAATCCTACGCAGCCTGTTTAGATACTGGTAAATGTAACATAGAAGTCCAGTGTGTGTGTCAGCTATCAAGAAAAGATGTAAAGAATGATATTTATTTATACCCCGGTACAAAGTCACAAGTTTGGATAATGCTGTAGTTGAGAATCTCAGACTGAGAACCTGTTAAAAGATAAAAGACAATATGAGACACATCACCTTACTAGACATTGGCACCAAAATTTCTTTGCATCTGAAAATAAATTGCCAAAATTGGCAAATACCTGAACTTGTGGGATACCTGCAGCTTTCTTTATTTTCCCACGGGTACAGAAGCAACTGTACTACGCAGCTATCCAGGAACAACTGAATGACATTTTAATTTGTATTGGTTGATTCCAGACCGAAAACTGAATGTGTTTTTATTGATCTGAATAGAATGTGAAAAAAATCAAGTGGAATGGTGTCCACCAATACACATACAGAAAAGACAATGGGAAGCTCAATGTCTACTGCAATATAACAAAATAGTCAGCTTGTTATTTGTGAAAGTTTAAATAATGTTGCAAGTATTTGCAGTTCAGTCAGTCCCCCAGCCATATATATATATATATTCAGGTTTTGTTTTTACATGTATTTTATGCATTTGTCTCTAGCAAAAAACACATTCACAATATGACAAAATGTCCTCCTGTACAAAGATCAAGTTCCCACCCAAGACCTTCAGTGTAAACTGTCTGGATTTAGAGACATCAAAATCAATAATGCCACCTTAATGATGAATAATTTCAGCAACTCAGACATATTCAGAAAGAAACTTCTGACTTACCAGTATACAAAGTGAGCCAGTGCCTGGGAAAGGGGCCTGAACCCTGGTGACGTTTAGTGATTTCCACCAGGTGAAGCACAGGAGGAAAGAATGGGTGCAATCTGCTGGCCTTCTTGAATGAGCACAGATGTATTGAGGACACAGAATAAGGTAAAATCAGACTCAGCAAAGAGTGCAGCCTGTACCCAGCCCAAATTTTCTGCACTGCTGTCTGATATTTAGACAATGATGTCACAGCTGCAAACACACCTCCTGTGCCATTGATATAAAGCTGTTGTTGTACAGGCACTGTGCTGCAGAAATATTCAGAGAGAGAATCTTAAATAAAAAGCAGACAGACGTCTTGAACTGGGATGACTCCAGAAGGAGGGGGCTACGAGTTACGCAGGGATGCATGCATCAAGATGCTGATAAATAAAGCAGCATGGCAAATATAATGTTGTTAGGTGAGTGTTGATCGATAGAATTTTTTTGGGAGGCTGCACCCAGGGAACTGAGCAGAGTTTAGCAGTAATGAGTATGCAGACGGTGTCCACATGCGTCACCCTTGTCAGCCACATTTCCAGACTTAATTATTGACCTTAATTACAGCTGCTGTCCATAGCTCCTCTAATGCACACACAGTTTAGCCTAATAAGATCAGCCTTTGTGGGGTTCACCAATTTAAATGCAGCAAGATACTGTAAGGCTCCACCTGTCTTGGGACTGTTGTCCAGTGAACAATGAATACTTATGGAAATATATTGGTCACTTGGTTGGTTGACAGTAGCCACCTCAGCTATGTTTTCCAGGGTCTAGCCTGTATTTATTTATAGAACCTATAGAGGTTTTGCAGAGGTTACTTCTTTATTTTAAGATTCATAAAATAAACAAGTCCAGGTCTGGTAAATAGCTTGTTGCCCCACCTTGCCTCTGAATTCCCTTTTGAGATTGGGAAGCCACAAGTACATATATTTTACAGACAATAAACTGACGCAGTCAGTAGTAGTGATGGAGGAATCTGTCCCGTTTTGCGGAACGATTACTGAAACTCTGAAAAAATTTGTGATGTGGCGAAAAATTTTAAGAAACACATTGAAGTCAATGGACATCATAATTATTTTGACGTGCAGCAATTTTTACAAGCGTAACAATTTTTACATGCGGGATTTTTTCGCCCAAATGCAATGGACGTCAAAACTATTTTGACGGACAACAAATTTTATGCGCACAACAATACACATGCAACTTTTTTGTCCGAATGCATTAAAGTAAAGTAGATGTCAAAATTATTTTGATGTGTGACAATTTTGACACACACAACTTTTTTATCGCACAAATTCTTTCGCGGATTAATTTTTGCAGCAGTTTTGCAAAACAATTTACAGGTGGTGAAATGTGGAAATTTGCCATGAATCCATGCCTGCCGAATAAATTCCCCCATCACTAGTCAGTAGTTTAGAAACTCCTGCTCAGTACTAACCATCAGAGCAGTGTCTCCCCTTGTACAGTATACATAATCAATCCACGTGCAATGTGAGCTCCATTTTAAGCCTCTTTATGCCATGACTTGTATCAACATTTTAGTTATAATTTAAAACCTTTTTGAAGACATATTAGAGAATAACTTCACAAATACATAGCAGATTTTAAAACCACATATCTCCCCACCCATCACCTGTTGAGGTCTTGTGAACATCTTCCCCAGGTGATCCATCAAAGGCTGACGTTCAGGAAATCCCACAAAGAAAGTCTCATTGGACATCACTAAGAGTGAATAATATATTATTTAAGAAAAAAAAAATGATTATCTAAAACTCAAACGAATATTAATGACCCCAAAAATGCTAATAGAATACGACTAAACTCAAATCAAGTTTTTTTCTCAAAAAAACTTGAATGTCAGGAAGGCTATTACCATCTTCAGAAAGAAAAAGTTGACAAGCTGACAAAGTTGAATATGAAGAGATAAACTGACAAAAAGAGATGGGACAACAAGTAAAAAGAACAATTTTATCTATTTTTAAAGATGACAGCTTGGTGCATCTCATCCCATTTCCAAAAGCAGTGCCAATATATAGCACTCCCTTACCAGCAACACACACATCTACAGTGCATGTGTGTTACACCTCTGTAGTCTTGTATCAATCAACAGCAAAGGGGTCATCTTGGCCTTGGAGAAGGAAGCCTGATACCAATGAAATGTGACCATGTTACAAACTTGAAATTCATGAATTGCCCATAAATGTGTCTTCCCTAGCATTATTCTGAGGACATGAGAGAGTAGATCCAGGTTGCTCTGTCCCACAAGTTATGTGTCTGGTGTCAGTCTGCTCACATATTTGACAGAAGGGTTGAGAATCTCAAGCCTTCTGTCAAATATGTGAGCAGACTGACACCAGACACATAACTTGTGGGACAGAGCAACCTGGATCTACTCTCTCATGTCCTCAAATACATTTATGCTGTATATAAAATATTATTTAGGAAAACACATACAAGACTGTATTTATGTGAAGCCCACAAAGGCATAATGCAGCACAAAATTAGTGGTGGAATTTCACCCAGCCAAATCTACCTCTAAAGCACTGGGCAAGCAGTAGTCCATGCTACAACCAACTTGGTTGCAGTGGGAATAGGGAAGAAGAGTAATACATCAGAATGAAGGGTTGGTTAACTCCCCCGAAATGTTGATTCTATTGGTGGCATAAGAAAAGGGGAAGTTCCCCAACTGCAAAAAATTGTGTGGATGTGTTTACTCTTCTTCACTGTTGCTAAGGGACCTTGCCCAGTCTACTGAAGACCAGCACCACCAATGCAGTAAGAGTGAATAACAGGGTGTGTGGTAGATTTAGTATATGAATTTGCAGCTGGCATAGGAACACCCAGTTTAGAATTCTGGCCCTGAACACATGGTATTTAGGTTTGTGTGTATTTTATCTTTACTGAATTTGTAAACAATCTCAATTGCAGTGAAAATATTTGTTGCTTAGGACTGAGTGGGTCTCATTTATATACTTTGCGAAGCACAGAATGATTTACACAGTGAATATGTTTAACCTGTGCATGGTTATATTTATAAAGCTATATAAGTGGTGTATTTAATGTGCAAACTGAATTTTTTTTTTGCACTGTGAATGTCCATAAGAGCTTTTTAAAAATGACAAAAACCTCAAATTCTGAATATTTATGCACACACTAATGCCACAACTTTAGTGGCAGAAAAAATATTAGCAAAACAATTTTGCAAATTGCATATTTAAATTGCAATATTTTAGCCTTCAGGAATAGTGATGAGTGAATCTGTCCTGTTTTACTTCTCTGAAAAATTTGCGAAACCGGCGAACAAATTTATGAAATGGTGAAAAATTCATGAAACACATTGATGGCAAAGCATGTAAATTTTTTTTTTATGTAAGACCGATTGTTATGTGTGCTACAATTTTTTCGCTCCAAATGCAGTCCAAATTACTTTTTTGTCCCAGTGCATAAAAGTCAATGGGCATTTTTTCTTATGGCGATGTTTTTGCCTCTGCAACAATTTTGTCTTGGCAACTTTTCTGTTGTGGCAAAATTTTTCAGGTGACATTTGCGCAAATATCTACCTGGGAAAAAAATAAGCTCATCACTTTAAAAAAACATGCACTTGCAAAGAAATATGCGTTACATTATAAATGACACCTCTAGTGTTTCCACAAGCTACCAGATTGACTATGCACAGAGATTAATGCATTCTTGTACAAATACTGTAATGTAGCACATATTTTTACTAGCCTTGGTACAGCAAGTGCAATATACTATATTCTGGCTTCATTCTCTTCAGGCCATAGTGGAAGGCCTTGTAGTGTATTATTGTAGAGATTGTCGAGTACTGGGGTTATATCTGGTGCAAATATTTTGTATAGTTCTGCACTAAGCCCACCTGGACCCAGAGATTGCTCAGTTTCAATGATTTAATTGTATGTCTTTCTAAAGCAGCTGGGGGGGGTTGTTGCTGTTTGTAAACTTTTCTAAATTTATACATTTAGTTGATATGTTTTTTGTATTTGGTCCTGCTGAGCAGAACGCTAGTGATGTGCAGGTCAGGAAAAACTCAACCCACACTGAACCGCACCCGACCAGAACCATTTTAAGTCCCTGGTGGGGCCAAGAGCTCTAGCACTCAAGAAAATGGATAATCAGCATATTAACCCCAGCTGTGCCAGTATAATCATTGTAGAAATGGGCAACATGAAATCCATCAATCACCATTAAGATCATTGAAAAATGTCCGTTAAGCACTCCATTAAGATCACAGGAAATTGTCCAATGAGCACGTAAAGTTGCTGGTTACCTTCAAACACTTTTTTCATTTCAGTTGGTTTCAGATTTTTCACCATAAATAAATACTTTTATAATTACTGTCAATTTTTTGTTTGTGACCATTTTTCTAATATTGAAATGTAAAGTAAAATGTTTCACCTTCTGGGGGGGGGGGGTTACCGACTCTCCGACTCTTAAACTGTTCTAAATTGATACATTTAGTTGATTTGTTATCTTTGTCCCCGCTGAGCAGAATCCCTTAGTTTCATTAAAGGCAGCTGTTGATACAATAGCTGCTGATATTCCACAGATGCTGCTGAGAAATGTATCAACTAATTGTATCAACTAAATGGAACACATTTTAACAGTTCAGAATCATCCTGGATCACTGAGCTGCCACACACTGAGACACAAACATTAAGCTTCAAACTTCAGTTTTGGGAAAATGGTAAAAAATAAAAGATGGAAAGCAAATTAAAAATGACCTTGTTTATAGTGAAAACAACCAAACTGAAAAAAGTTTTGGAAGTTGAACAACCACTTCAGTGGATACACTGAAATAATTTCATTGGACTTGTACAAGCAGAATACCAGCATCAACTTTTTCTTACTTTCTTGTGCTCCCACTCTTTCTCTCTGTCCGTCTGCCTGCTCTGTACTCTGCAGACAAATCCAAGACGGTCTTGTGTTCCACAGTGGAGTTCACAGCCCTTCATGAAGAACAGTAGAGAAGTGACCAGTAGGGGAGGGAGAGCAACAGGAGTGACAGCAATGGTTTGTGTTAAATTCAGTGGGCCCCCTTAGATCAGTGGGCCCGGGGCAGATGCCCCATTGGCCCTATAGATAAAGAGGCCCTGCACATGACACCAACCTACATCGAACCCTAACCCACAAAATGTTGTTATTACAGGAAACTGCTCATCCCATATCCACATCTTCTTGTTCTGTATCCTACTTCTGTGCATCTGGTTCCAACAAAGGGAATCTTTTGAAGCAGAGAATGAGTGTATTTACGCAGTCTAACCTGTATTTGGAAGGTGAAACCCCCTTTTTGTTCTGACAGCTACGGTTTATCTGGGCTTCTGCAGGCCTAATTTAATACCCCAAGCCTTTCTGTCACCAGTTATTAACAGAGTGCTAGTTAGAGAAATTAGTGCGGTACAATACAGACTGTAGCCACAGGGAAAATTCCTGTCTGAAATAAATAGGAGGGTGCGAATGGGGAGTATCAAGTTGTTGAGGGCAGGTGGGCATAGATAGCTCCCATAGAGGGCAGTGGAACGGAGGGTGACTCGGTGTTAAGACAGAGAAAGGAATGCGATGAGTGTGAGGAAAACTGCTAATTGGGACTGTTACAGATATTGCTGAAGGTCTGGAATAAATGGAAATGTGCAACTAAATTGAATACCCTGCTAAAGCCTGCAGAAAAGAAAGTGTTACTATTTTACAGGTGGTGGCATGTCCTATGTGATCCCGATTATCTATGGTAACTCAGCCGATATGTGCAGTGCAGTTTTGGTCTCCAGAACTCAAAAGGCTATATAAATTAATAGAGAATATTGAAGGTCTCAATTAGAAGGAAAGCTGGCAAAGTTGAAGAGGTATACACTGAAGAAGAGGCATCTTCTTGTTTTATTTAAGTACTTGTGAGTGTGGAACTATACTGGCGGGATCTAAACATGTGTGCAGAAATTACATTTTTAAAAGCACTAGGCATTTTGCTTTTGGTGCAGTCTAAGCCACCACTGAATTATATGTTTACAGGTAAAATCTTTTTTGCACTGGGTCATAACAGTAAACTGACACTTTTTTTATGCCTGCTATGTCATTCTTCATACCAGTTTCCTGGGAATTTGATCACTTTGATTCTTTTTTGGGGTCCAGGGGATCATGATCCTTGCTCAGAGAAGCACAATTGCCCCACTTCTGTCCCACCACACCCTCAAAGCATCCTTACTCTCTACCTCCCATCACCAACCTGGATCATGCCTGCTACAAGTCAGCGCTTAAGCTTCTTTTCAGCAGTCCACTAAAAAGCAAAGGAGTGGAAGGAAAGCTGCCAAACTTGTGGCAACCAACCCTGCTGAGAACCGAGCCTAAAGCTGGCCATAGACGTAACAATTACGATCTTTCTCGGAAAAGATCTTTCCAAGAAAGATAGTTCGTTTCAACACACACGTGTAGAGCTGAATCGTCAAATATACCGGTATAAACAATAGAATTCTACTTGCATCTGACGATTCAGCACTAACAATGGCCGATGTTCAGGGTGATTTCAAAGGCATCCGATCAAAATTTTCCGTCCAGCCCGATCAACCAGCTGACCGATATCTTAATCTTCTGACGATGTCGGTCGCCTCATTTCCCACCATACACGCACCAAATATCGTACGAAAATTCATTTTGTACGATATTATCTGTGCGTCTATGGCCACCTTTAGGACGAGGAACATAGGAAAAGGAGAAGCAACATATTGGGGAACAAGGCTGCAGCAGTTTAGAAGGGTGGCTAAGTGGAATTCTTTCTTTCTTAGCAGCATTGTAGACCCAGTTTAAACTATTGATATCAGTTTGATAAATTCAGAGAAGTAAAACATTTCTCTTGTTAATGGCAGTGTTAAATTCTGAGCAAAAAAGTGATGCTGCTCCATATCGTGTTTTGTGCTTCTTTGTTCAAGGTAATATCTATTTTCACCAGAACTTGACACCTGAATAGAAAATCTCATAGGTCATTAATCTTATTTTTTAATCAAATTACTAATTTCATTGGTGATATTAGGTGAATAGCAACATCATTTTAATCTAAATAATCTGTCAGACAATATTTCTCCAATGGCACCCAAATGGGCAATAAAGTAAAGGGACAGAACCTTGTCTCAGGCTGGTGGCACTGCCCTGCAAGTGGAGAAAGCAATCCAAAAAGTTCATCTTACTGATCAAATGCATACAAGTTTCATTACAATAATTATATTTAATTAGCTCATGCAAAGATTCCATAGGGGTGATATTATGTAAGTGAAAACGAATTGTAAGATAGCATAGCATATAATTAATAACAGCATGCTGCAGGCAGTCTTGAAGGCAACAGGGCTGAAATAAATGTCTACTTAAAGCTCTCTTAAAGCCATTTATGTCAATAGCAAGGAGCCGTTCCATAGTAAATTAAATTCATAATAGTTAAAGTCACGTCTTTCAGAACAATGGAAAATACACAGCTTGCCATAAACTGTAATGCATACAGTATTGTGTCCACATTGTAACCAAGCTGATTCTCTGATTTGTCTCCCAGTAATGGGTGCACCGACTCCAAGGCCAGAATAATGTTGCCCGTTATTTTGTCTTTTCTCAAACATTGGGGGTCATTTATAAAGTTCGCGCAGCGCATAATTGTTCGCAAATGGTTGTTTTGCCCATGCTTTTTCCTGATCGCTACAATATTGCACTTCTGTGCCCGTCTTTCCGGTTTTTGCGAATTCGCATTGTGAATGAATTTTCGCAAACAACTCGCAAACAAGATGGGTCTTTGCGTGAGTACAGGCACTTTGCGAGGTTGTTTTGCGCGAAAATAGCGTTAAATGTAACTTAAATTCGCAATTTGCAAAACAGTTTTGCGAATATTTTCTCCGCCACCAAAGTTGTGGCGCAGAGTGTTCGCAATTTGTGATTTTTGCCATATTTAAAAAGCTCCTATAGACATTCGCAATGTGAAAAACAAATTCGCAAATCTGTTTTGCGAATTTGCACACTCTTATTCAGCTTTATAAATATAACCAGGTGCAGGGCAAATATATTCACTCTGCGAACCAATCTGCCCTGCGCGAAGTTTATAAATGACCCCCCATTGAGTTTTGATATAACTTGGCAGTAATTTTACAGATCCAGCATCTTAGTAATTAGAAGATACTGATAACCAGAATATAACTTCTGTCTTCATAAATAGACAATAAGATGGAATCATTAAAGTACATCTTGAAGACTAGTTTGTATGAGTTTGGTGGTGAACATTTATGGGCAAATGTATGGAAATGTAAAATTCACCCACTTTCTATTCATTCATGAAGTTTTTAAAAGTCCCATTGATAGACACACTTTTAAAAATTCCATAGCCATGCATGGAAAGTGGGAGAATTCTACTGTAGGGAGCTCTCATCCCACATTTGATAAATGTGTTTCCTAGATATTCTTGAAACTACCATTGAAGGGCAAATATAGATTGTAGTTGTATATGTTTTCAAACTTCTATAGTTTAAAATCCTCTCTCTAAACCCCTACAGTTAAAAAACAAAACAAATGCTTTCTGAGCCCACAGCTCATTTACATTGTTGCTTTTCATTGCTTACCTCTCTTATCAATATTACATTCTGACTTTGAAATGGTTGTCTGGTTGCTTGGATATCTGAGACCGCTAGAAACCCAAATCAAAATTCCAAACTGGAGAATGTAAATATAAAGCATTAAAACAGAGAGGAAAAAGCAAGAAGTATCCCTTCCAGCATACACAAAACACATGCTCAGGCATGAAAGCTGATAACCAGAGGGCATAGACACTATGAGACACTTTTATACCTGTGTGCATTGGGAAAAGGCACCAGATCAGGTGTTTTTTCAGGTTGTCAAAGATAATTTAGGACAGTCTGGTTTACTGAACATTTTTCTTTTAGGTATAGAGGATACTACTGACCACAGGAATGACAGGCTAGTAAAATAATACAGATGGAAAAATGAATAAAGAGGTAAATTAACCCATATATGGTATAATATAGTAAAAATATAAGGCCTCTAATATTTAAAAAAATTTAATATGTTTAATTGGCAATTATAGCTACATAAATGAATAGTTGTTAATCTGCCATGAAAGTTAATCCTAAATATACTTTTGAACAATATGTTTTTGAGCCTAAATAGGCATATAATTGGGTTTTGCTTTCCTCTGTGATTGTGGTTCTCATTGTGGATCTTCATTTTATAGCGCTGGCTGCCTATGTTTTAGAAGCATGGCCTGAACATTGTATTAATGCTGACAGATTGATAAAATCGCAGCTGGGAGCAAAATGATTTTCACCCTGGTTCAATCAAGATGTGGCAACTTCAGTTACTGTGATTCAGTTTTCAAGCTGATGTTGCTAAGGTTTAGCTTTGAGCAAAGAATCTGAGCTATCGAAAAAATAAATGGAGTACTGACTTTAGCTGTGTTTGAAATGACAGTGGTACAACAAGCAGGGATACTACATACTATTTCTTCATCTATGTCTAATGAGTTAATCATTTTGCCAGAGGGGTTTCCAGTATTTGGCTACTGAGCTTGTGGCCATACTGACATCAAAACGGGTTGAAACTCCATTACTGTGTTAATTAGTAAGACTGATACAATAAGTAGGAATCATTAGAGTTAGGTAGTTTGCAAGATATAATATATAATAGTCCATAATATAATAGTCCAATAGTCAATAACTTGATAAGAAATTAAAACGGTAAGTGGATAACAGCTATAGAAAAATATTTCTTAACAAAAAGTAGAATAAAACCTTCAGCACGTGTGAAAGGGTAATATAGTATATTATAGATGCACAAGGCTACGATTGCACCATTTGTTTGAGATAAAGCTACTTAATATACTCCAGAGAATAACAGAATTTGTTCTATGAAATGTTTTATCTCTTCCATAATGACAAGGAGGCATGTGTCAACTTAATACTGATAGCAATCAGTACTTACAATTGATTGGACATGTCTTGTGACACTAGGCAATCTTTCAAGTTGTCTAACAGAGCAACTAGGCTGCCACTAAAGCCTCATTATTGCAGATGCTAGAAGCTTGAGTTCAAATGTTATAGAATATTGACTCCACTCACTGGAATCTCCCTGACAGATGTTTGTGGAGGCAACTGCCACTTGGCCTGGAGCATTGACCAGTGAATTTGCAGAAAGGTCCTAGCATCAATGATACTGGGTGTAGTGGGGACACTCACTCCAAAGCCTTGCCTTCCAACAGCAAATTAATGAAGCCCACCTTATGGGAGGGCTGAAGTTCAAGTTGACTTTCGCATCTGGTGATGAAGCTCCGGCAGGCTTGATGGTTGCTGCTGTATAATGAAGGAGAAAACATTTAGGGATCTTTGTTAGAGGAGAAACTTGGAGGTGAAGCAACAGAATTTGAATCCAGGTCCCTGTTGGTGCTGCAGTGTTAATGCAGGAGACCAGTGGTACAGTTGTGACATCACAGAATCTTGCCGATCACTTGTAATGACCTGGTCTATGCTTTTTTTGATCTCCTGACAAAACTTTAGCTGGAGAACTCCACCTTATATGCCTAGATCTATGGTACATTCCAGGTTTTTCAATACATTTATATAAGAATGAGGGAGTTGATAAAATATCAGGGGCAATCAGGGCTGGGTTTACCCCTGAATGCTACCCTGGGCCAGTTTTGCTAATGTGTTCCCTGCATCTGCCGGGATCCATGGTCCCTTTTATAAAATAAACCCATGTATTAAAAGTTAAACCCGTGTAAAGGACAGGTGCAATTTTGCTATTTTAACAGTAGTTTTTTCCCCTCTGTAGCCCTAACCTAGTATTCTGCAGCACTGTGTCCACATACAGGCCTGCAAACAATTAACCTAATTTGCGTCCAACAGTATTGTGGAGAAAAGGTCAATATATAGTCATTAAGGACTTCAAAAATTCCAAGCAGAGAATTTTTTTAACCCAAGTTATATTGGCATAAGAAGCTCTTATAGCCTCTTGGCACATGCATTTGAGCAACTTTAACAAAGATTCCCTGACCTGCATTGTTAGATTTTTTTCAGAAATGGAGCTGACATTCTCTGTGCTACATTATTGATCAACCTGGTCAATCTTGTTTCCAGGAACAATGGATTTTTCTTACCCAGATTAAAATCTCATCCTTGCAGAATTCTTTATACAATCCATCTTGGAAATTGACAAGCAGTTTACCTGGCACATTAACAACTGTTCCTATGTCTTATGCCATCATTTAGCTGAACAGCATCAGAGTCTATAAAAAGCAGAGGACTCTGGCATACTGCATATCCAGTACTGTGTTTTTCAAATCAATTTAAAATTGTGTAATAATATTCTTTATTATTTAGAGGTGACATTTTTAGTAATGGTAGAAACTGAAATAGTAAAGGTGCAAGCACAGTAGGAGTTAAAGTCAGTTTCAAATGTGCATTAGAACATGGTGGTTGTGACAGTTCTTCTGTGTCCTGTTTCATTCTGGCATTTAGATATAGGAAATATCTACTGGGGCAATGAAGTAATTTAGAACCAAACTTCCTTTCCCATAAGAGGAAGTTTCCCATAACAACTGTTCAGAGATTTTCCAATATTCAGTATGCAGTAGACTGATGAAAGCTAACAGTTATTGGTTGTTTTGGGATGCTTGCAAGTTGAGTTATGAAGCTGATTTATCATTGCTCAGTGATTTTTACTGAGCTGTAATGACAGACATAATCATTTATTTTCCACACTGGAACAACTCATTCCAGCATTTAATATAATTGCCTGAACCAGTTCACCCTGCATTTGAAATAAATAAGAAAGCAAGGTTTTAGAATGCTGATATTCCTTACCATTGATGCTGGGAAGAGCTTGACACGAGTTCCAACTTTAATAAAAAAACTTGCTTGGATATAAGGAATATTTTTCAGAGATATAGGAAAAACTGAAAAAAAACGGCGAAATAGATCCAAGTACTAGGAATACCCAGTTTGATCTAAACGTGTGTGAATAACCATGCGCGAATAACCATCATTCTGCAAGCATCCTGCATGGAACCTAAAGTTCTGCACAATTGTGTACCATCAGCAAAAATAAAAAAATTACTTTCAATTCATTGACTAGTTCCTCATTTGTGTAGACAGATGAAAAATTGGAGTTCAGAATCTCAGATTTTTTTTGTTCTCAACAACCAGCTGACCCCCCCCCTCTGATATTAAGGGTCCCACCCCTTCCTGTTTCAATTTTTTACTATAAATATATTTAAAAAAATATTTTGGCTTCTTTTTACTGCTTACTGCTATATCCTTTTCCATATCGATTTTAGTTTTGCATGCTTTATTGCCCTCCTTGAACCTTATAAATGATTCGGCTGTGCCAGATAACTTGAAAGTCTTAAAAGCACATCTTTTCTTACCCACCTCAACACCAACACTTCTATTGAACCAAAAAACTTTTGTTTTGCAACAAGGTTCCCTGCTTACAAGGGGAATATACTGTGTATATTTATTAATCAGCATTTTAAAGACTTCCCATTCTTGTTCTGTGCTAAACCCTGTGAAAAGCATTTCCCACTTAATATGTTGCAGAGATGCTCTTATACTATTAAAGTTTGCACGTCTGAAATGTAGTGTTTTAGTTACTCCCTTGCCTCTGCAACAGAATCTCAAAGGAGACCATGTTATGATCACTATTTCCTAAATGCTCTCCCACACAAATGCTAGAGATGAGTTTAGTATTATTAGTTATTACAAGATCCAAAAGAGAGTTATTCCTAGTCGGTTCTTGAACAAGCTGGGACAAAAAGTTGTCATTTAGCATATTTACAAACTAGCTTGCTAGTAATGGCAACCCCATTACCCCAGTCAAAGTCTGGATAATTTAAATCACCCATAGTAATAACTTGACCTAGTTGTGAAGCTGCTTCTATTTATAAGAGTAGCTGGACTTCATACTCCTCACTTATATGACGGGGTTTATATCATACACCAATGATAATTATATTTGTAACATTTTGCCCAGTCAAAATCTCTACCCAGAGGGATTCCACACTTCACCAGTGCCAGCAATGGTTATTTCCTTAGTGCATGGCTTTAATTCAGGCTTTACATACAAACACACTCCTCCACCCCCTATAATCCCTCTGTCCCTCCTAAAAAGGTTGTAACCATTTAAATTCACAGTCCAGTCACATGTTTCATCCCACCAGGTCTCAGTGATACCAATTATATCATGATTTTTAGAGCATGTAATTAATTCTACGTCTCCCATTTTACCTGACAAACTCTGTGCGTTTGCCAGCATACTTTTTTATTTTACTTTTGAAATTTGCATTACTTAGGGGAGAATTATGGGTTAAGTTAGTATTAGTCTGTTTTCCTTGTAAAAGAGGGACCTCCCTAGCTGGTAAACTGTATGCTCCCCTTACTCCCCCCCCATGACCCCTTACTAATCCTACTGCCCTATCTACCCTAGCATCCCCATAATTCTTTACCTCATCCTTTTAGGATTTTAACCAAACGTCTTGTTGCAGTATACTGCCTGTACATTACACTCATTATTTTAAATAAAATATAATTAGTACCTAGTGTATATCTGTGATATGACATTACATTTTTTTACACATTATATGTGCATTTATTTCAGGGGCATGCTGGTTGCAGAATTGCTTTTTCGGAGCTTGAATCATTAAACTCAGAACTGGGAATTGATTTTAACAGTTTATTTGCTTTGTTGTAATTCAGTTTTTGTAGGAAATTACTTTAAGGTTATAAGAAGTGCCAGTTCTTCTGGGATTATCCCTGTACACTTTTATAGTAAGGGAGGTATTTCTTCTCCATAGTTTCCTTGCATGACAATGTCTTATTTGGGCATTTTCTACTATTAAATATTTTTATGACAAAGACCATTGATTTTCTCCTTATTACTGTAAATGCTGCCTTTACTTCAACTAGGTAGAACTGCTGCCACCTGGAGGGCACATGTAAAAAAAACATGATTATTTCATTTTTCTGGAATCAACTGCTTACATCATTGACAAACTCACAGATAATATGTACATATAGTAGTAGAGAACATTTTATGTGGATTAGACGTCAGTCTGTTAAGAAAGGACAGTAAAGGGAAAAAAAAATTAATTTCCCAGTGTCTCAGATTTCAAGTGGAACTCGGCACTGTTGCTTCATTTTTGCAAAAAAATACAGTGGAAGCTTCTTTTTCTGCTGCAAACTTCATTCTTTTATTAATACAATAATAATTTCAATTGGTATCAAAT
The DNA here is from genome assembly GCA_024363595.1 of Xenopus borealis. NCBI lineage: Eukaryota > Metazoa > Chordata > Amphibia > Anura > Pipidae > Xenopus > Xenopus borealis. Next base: position 72,829,543 of record CM044438.1, read on the forward strand.
CTTTACTGAAGTTATAAAATAAACCCACAGCTGGAGTATACAATGAAAAATTGAATCAGAAGGTAATGAGTAGAAGGCAACATACAGATAGAGAACTGTACCACCTGTGGGAGACAGTGGACAAACACAAGCCACATGACCAAAGGGAAGGATACAACCCAATAGGCCACCAGTAGGGCAGACTTGATATGGAGAAACGCAATGTTATCCTGGAGAGCAAAGTGATGCGTATTTGAGCATTTTTATTTCTGCACTTTTCTTAAGGGGAATCAGAATCTAAATCAGAATTTAAAACACACTTCCCTGCTGGAAGCTTTTTTCACATTCTTTTTAAGATGAAGCTGTCCAAAAGAAAACTGTATATTTATTAGGTGGGTATCTTTTGATGTTCTGTTTGATGTTACTGAGCAATTCCTGCTTCATGTACAGTGTTCAATAATGAAACTACTGTATTTCCCATTTTGGCAGGGAACTGCATTTTGACTTCTGTGATTTTGTGAGATGATCTCAGTGATCAAAATACCATGATTGCCACTGATCCAAGAATACACAGCAAGTCGTGTTATAGATCATAAGCCCTGTACTTGTTCAACCTGTGAAATGTAAATTAATCACCAGTCACAGAAAGCAAAAACAATATGCTGCAGTAAATAAAACAAGACTTATAGGGGCAGATTCACTAACAGGCACATTTTTGCTTTGCATCCCTTGCACCACTTTGCCAGCAGCCTAACAACAGGCAGAACAATGTGAAGTTAACCAGATAACAGCTCCCTAACACAAAACAATAGCTCCCTGGTAGATCTAGGAACATCACTCAACAGTAAAAACCTATGTCCCACTGAGACTCCTTCAGTTACATTGAGAAGGAAAAACAACAGCCTGCCAGAAAGCAGTTCCCTCCTAAAGTTACATGACCAGGGGCAACTGAGAAATTGACAAAATGTTTAGCCCCATGTCAGATTCCAAAATTGAATATTAAAAAACCCTGTTTGCCCTTTTGAGATGGAGAAATGGATTTCAGTGCAGAATTCTGCTGGAACAGCACTATGAACTGATGCATTTTGAAAAAGTGTTATGAAATGTCTGGAGAAAACGGGTTACCCCATAAAAGTGTAAGTTAGGCTCTTGCAGGCAATTCCGCTTTAAAAAAGGGAAATGTCGCCAGTGTTTTCTCAACTTTAATGCATTTTCAGCAGACAGGATATGATGTAAGTGACAGAAGATTGAGGAAGATCTAGCTTCTTTTTAGCACTTCGCCTCTTCTGCGGTGGTGAAGTCAACTCTGGCGAAAGAGGTATTCAGTAAAATCTGCACTGAATTTGCGGACTAATGATCGTTTGCCAGAGCACAAAGGCACCCGGCGATAGAGTGCGAACGCTAGCGATGGTCTCTCATTATAGCGAATTGACGGCCATGCCTGTTAGTGAATTGGCGATGTCCCTGCAGATGGTAACGCTGATGAATTGTCACTAGCGTTAGCCACTTCGCACTTTAGTAAATCTGCCCCGTTAATAGTAAGAAAAGAGCTCATATCTCATGTAAAAAACATTTCAGAATCTCCATACTAGTACTGCACAATAGATTTGCCTGGTAATTTGATTACCATTTCATTAGCAGGAAGACAAAGGAACCCGAGTTCCCAGACACAGGGATTTTCTGGCAGGTCCTTATTAGTGATGGGCGAATGTATTCGCCAGGGGCGAATTCGTGGCGAATTCCCGCGATTCGCCGCTGGCGAATAAATTAGTGAAACTACCCAAAAAATTCGCCAAAAAAAATTCGCCGCGCAAAAAAAATGACGCGCGACTCGTTTCGCGAATCGGCGAAAAATTCGCGAATTTCTCTGGAAATTTGCAAATTTTTCGGCGAAGCGAAACGCGCCCGTTTCGCCCATCACTAGTCCTTATCTATCCCCAAGCAAATTCCCAGTACTAAGGCATATGAGGCGGCAGTTAGAATGCATCAGGCAGTATGCATAATAAAAGTGTGTAATTATACTGTGGCTCTGCCCTGCTCTTTTATAGCTCTTGCTTGAGTGAGTAGCAGACATGCATGGCTCTCTTTTAACCCATGGGACAAGTAAAAAGCATTATGGGAAGGATTAAAGGAGAAATGAAAAAAAAATTGTGAATTTATTTTCTGTTCATTGAATTTGTATATAATAGACTACATCAAAACTTGTGTTAGTGACTCTTATGGAGGTAAAGAACAAAGTGAAAAAAAGGAAGTAAGTTGCATGATTTTTAATTATCATAATTCTTTGTGCTCTCCTTGTAAGTTCATTTCACCTTAGGCAGTCACAAGATTTGTGGGGAAACTTGCATCTGCAATACATGGGGTAGCTAATACATGGGGAAGCTAATAGCCATGCAGATGCATATCCATTACTAGCATGTTTGTAAGCATTAGGTGCTAGCTCAAGACAAGCCTTGGACTCCTTTGTGATCCAGAGTGCTATGCCAATGAGTGTTGTGATGGCTGTGTTAATGAAGGAAACAAACAGCAGAATAACACAAGGTACTTGTTTACTACACTAGGGATAGGTGTATGGCTGTGTTAATGTGGACAGTAGTGATGGGCCAATCTATCCCATTTCGCTTTGCCGAAAAATTGCAATAAGCTAAGTGGTTCTTGCCCCTAACCCTTATGAATGGGCCATTTTCTTTCATTTAATTTCAGTGTTAAAATATTAGGTCTCTGCTGCTGTGGTAAAGCTTGTTAAAAAAGTACTGTCGTTCACTTCAGTACTGATCAAGTAATACTCTTTGAAGTCACATCATTTTATAAAAAGCATTGTAAAATGACAGCTCTGTCTCTGGAGAATGACTGGATTACAATAATAGCCTAAATAGTTAGACTATTCCCCCGTATCCAGTAATGCAGTTATGTTCTTATTAACTGCAAAGCTGACAACTGGAACTTTCTGTCCTTGGAAATGTCCCTGGTTTTTTTAAACTGACCAACTGCATAGAAGAATGTCAGCAATGTTATTACTAGAAAATAAATCTTATAGTGCCTGCTTATGGTAGTGAAAAGTATAATCACATTGCTATTACTGTATCTATGGCTAAAAAGCGTGTTATTTATGGTAGGTACAGCACATTTTTCCTTCTGGGCAGGAAAGCTCATGTTTTTTGTGCTTTTTGCCTTTCTCTGCACATATTGTAGTATAGTATAGATGAATATCCACAGGTCCATTTGGAGCTCAAACATCTGCATTCCACTGATGAATACTAGGGAGATAGAACCTATTAACAACACAATACACACCGCACATAAGTACTGGAAACATAGGAAAAAAAGACAGCTTTTGGTCTAACCCATGCTGTGGCATTGACCAGCTGCTATCAAAAATCCAATATTTGTACACAATAGGCAGAAAGAATGCCAGCGCACAGTTTACCTTTAAAAATAATTATTTAAAAATGTTAGTACCACACGTTGGCCAAAATATATAAGCTCATGTGCAGCGACAGGGAAAACAGGGAATTATTTATAGATGTATGCTAATTGACAGAGGCTTTTTCACTATAGATCCTGAATTAAGGGTAAGTGCACCATTGTCTTATTACTCAGTTACACTGTCTGCTGGGGGACTTAATTTTAGATGAGCTACAGACTTAGGGTAAGGACACACGAGGCGTTTTGTCGCCAGCGGTTTTAAAAAGCAAATCGCGGCGACAAGGCGATCGTCTTTTTCGAACAGGCGATTCCCAGCGACAATTTGCACAGAGCGATTTGTATCCCATTGCTCTGTGCGGTACGTGCTCCACCCACGTGCTCTCGGCGTTCCTCATCCAGCTCAATTAGCCTGTCTATCAAAAAAGTGCTTCAAAAAAGGCATTTTCCAGCGTGTTTTCGTCCGAGTTTTGTTCGGCGTGTTGTCTCGGCGTCTCTCCTCGAGCGTTTGTGCTTCCCGCTGTAACCTAGCGTCTTTGTATTCCTGCGCCTTTACGTTCTTGCGTCATTGCGCAGTGTAATTTGAATACAATCGCTGCTACTTATCTGTATGTGTGTGCGTGTCTAGGAGATTTCAGTGCTTTTCTAAGTACATGCTATTTCTGATGAATCGCTCGGAAAAGGGTCTCAGTGCGTTTTGGAGCTACAGGCGATTCACAAACGCGCTGTGTGCACAGTAGCTGGCGTCTTTCATATGGTTTTGTGCTGAGACAAAACGAGCGACATGTCGCCGCGATTTGCTTTTTAAAAACGCTGGCGATAAATCGCCTCGTGTGTCCTTACCCTTAGAATGCTAATATATAGAGGAGGAAGGGAATTATTCACAGGTGTATGTTAGTTGGTTGGGACTTAAAAGCTTCCTGCTTTTTCAATATAGCTTCTGAGTGAAGGGTAAGTGCACACTGGTCTTACTTCTCAGTCACACTGGTTTCTGAGGGACTTTATTTTAAATGCATTACAAGCTTAGAATGCTCACAAACAGTGTAGGACTCATGCAGGAGGGTCTTTGAAGTGGCGCATGAGCTAACATTTTTTGTCCATAGTGTAATACTAACACCTAATTTTCTGTAATAATTATTTTTAAAGGTAAATCATGTGCTTGCAATCTTTTTTCTTCTTTTTGTGTACACATATAAATACTGGCCTGGGTTCTCATTGCCTAGGCCCTTTGTTTTGTTTTTAAACGGTCACCCTCTCCTCGGATGATTTTTTTTTCAGGAAGGCCTGGCCCTGACCCATAGAAAGGGAAGAATCCAAATATTAATTGAAGAACATGACTTAAAAGCCAATTTTTATTATTATTAAAAGCTTTTAATAATGTGATAAAAATTGACATTTAATGCATATCAGTTTGTAAGTCTGGTGGAGTACAACCATTCTCAAGTGGATATTCTCTACCTGCAGTCCTTACCTGCACCTCCTTTAGCATATGGTAGGCACAGACCACAACAGAACCCTCTACTTACTGCCTTACCCAATATATTGGGTGTACATTTCTGAGTGCCTCCAATTTTTCAACAATCAGGGGACTTCTGAATTGACCCTTCCCTTTCAGCCCTCCCACTCAGGGCTGGAACTAGGGGTAGGCAGAAGAGGCAGCTGCCTAGGGTGCAATGATAGGGGGGCTCCTGGCAGCTACCTCTAAAATTGTCTTCTGCCTATCCCTAGTCCGTGTTCTCACCCCTCAGTCTTACTTCCCTTCCTTCCCTCTGTTGCCCTCCCCTCCCTCCCCTTTCCATTTCTCCCCTCTCTGTCCCTCCCTGTCCCTCCCTTCCCACCATCTCTCTTCCCTTCATCGCAGTGGAGCGTGTGTGCGGGGGTGGTATGTGGCTGGCCGTGTTGCCTAGGGCGCCCGGCTGGCCTGGCATGGCCCTGCGCCCACTTAACCCCATTGTTACATACCTTAATGAAACACAAGGAGCCAGAAGTGGGGTAAAATGGCAACAGCATTTATTTGCATTTTCTCAAATAAATAGGACCTTGCCATCCTCACCCCAAGGCAATATTCAAAGCCAGAATTGCTACTATGTTCTGCTGTTGATTACTTGAGATCAGCACTATGTCCTTATATCCATCACTCAGTATTAGGCTGTCTCTGCCTACAGAGAGGATGGCCCCAAACCTGCTACCAGCAGGAGCTTCATCTCCCACCATGAGAGAAGTTCAGCAACTCTGCTGATAGCCCTGAATCTGCAGCTTCTTGAAGATAGGAAATCCAAGCAGGCTGTCACCTAGCCCAAGCAGTAGTAACGTCCTTTCTCCCTCTTCAAAAATTTACATGTGCAATACTCTGGCAAGGTCCTAGCGCTGCTGTGAAAATAAAGCATAACTTACATTATCATATATCCACTGTTTTACTCCGGAGGAAGGCAAAAAAACCTAGTCTGCAGAAAGCGCCAATTATGCATCAAGAGGAAAACAAATCCTTCCTGACCCAATGGTGATCGGAAACATTTTTGACATTCATTTAACTATATATAAATACATAAAACTATTAACTATATATAAATATACTGGTTCCACTTTTTTCAATCAAGGTGCAATATGCGGGAATATCCATTAGTTTTCTTCCTATGTTGTTTAATTCGTTTTTTTTTCTTGTTCTAACCTGATATATGTATCAGCATCTTGTTATATTGTATTATTGTTCAGTTTAGAGCTACAGATGAAGCCACTTTGGATTGTGTGTTTGACACAGATTAAATAAACACAAATTTCACACCTGCCCCATTTAACACAGAATATTGTGTCACAGCATCCCATCCAATTAAAGAGTTCACCATTGAAAACAATGGTCCTTTGGTATGCTAATGAAAAGGTTAAATGCATTAAATGAGTTAAGATAACTTTAGATAACACAGTTTCTTCAATGAAGCCTGAGTCATGATGCATTTAACACACAAATCCAAGTGGCTGCATCTGTACTTCTGTGTAGGCAATGTAAAATGTTCTACAGCAGCAGTGCAAGCAGACACCTATAGCAATAGCTGTGTTTGGTCCTGATGTCTTATCCTTGGCGATTACTTAGTGTCCTTCCTATTTTACAATATGTTAAATGTTTCCCTTGTGGGACATGACCTCAAGTGATTTCTGAAACTTTCATCTGAGCCCCCATGGAATAGACAAATGTAACAATTAAATGGTAGTGTGAAAGATCAAAGAATTAACAAACTACATTCTGAATAGCAAGTGTGCCCTTCTACTTCACCGGTCCGCTTTACATCACTGAATATACCTATAAAAACTCCTAATTTCCCCTGAGGTTTGATACAGACAGGCAGAAAACTAGACTAGAGAAGTTCATAGAAAATAAGGAGCTGACTTTCAGAATGTATTATTATCCTTTATGTATTCAGCACTAAAATTGTATTCATTGCTTAACATAGATTATTTATCATTCACATCAGTCTCTTCTCCAGTGAAGATTACAATCTGTATCCTTTTCCTATGGTTGCTTGCATCCATTTAACTGTATGTTACTGGGGTGTGGGAAGAAACTGTATGCTGCATTAGGAGAACATACAAGAGGTCATTTACAACTGCAAGTACAGCTGTGCTTGTGCTAAATCCCGCATAGCCAGTTGCTTTCCATTCCAAATAAAGTGCAGTTGCACTTATTAAGAGAGGAAAGCAGGAGCTACCACTATTTCTCAACCAACTGGTAGTTCCCTCAGGGCTGTGGATCAATTGGTGCAGCACACTTGCATCTAAAGTTTCCAGCACACACATCACTAAACACCAGAACTGACAACAGTTTTGCACATGGAAAGCTGTCAGCACAATTGTGTCTGATCTACAGCAAAGTGTGAGCACAGTTTTTAATTTAAAGGGGTTGTTCACCTTTGAGTTGACTTTTAGTATAATGTAGAGACTGATATTCTGAGACAATTTGCAATTGGTTTTCATTTTTTATTTTTTGTGGTTTTATAGTTATTTAGCTATTTATTCAGCAGCTCTCTAGTTTGCAGTGTCAGCAATTTGGTTTCTAGGGTATAAATTACCCTAGCAACCCTGCATTGATTTGAATAAGAGACTGGAATATGAATAGGAGATGGACTGAATACAATGCTAAGTAATAAAAAGTAGCAATAACAATACATTTGTAGCCTTACAGAGCATTTGTTTTTTAGATGGTGTCAGTGACCCCCATTTGAAAGCTGCAAAGAAACAGAAGAAAATTGCAAATCATTAAAAAAACTATGAAAAATAAATAATGAAGACCAATTGAAAGGTTTCTTAGAATTGTCCCTTCTACAATATACTAAAAGTTAACTTGAAGGTGAACCAACCCTTTAATTTTGATGCATTGGTGCAATGCAATAGCATCAGGCACAACACCTCATGGCAACAGCCATAAATCTGGAATTCTGGGAAAAACATTACATTGTGGGTGGAAAATTATGAAAATTCCTCCTTGCATTTTCAGATATAGATTACACCTACTTACTTTTTTGATATAATTTACCTTGATTTGAAATGAACCGAGAACCTCAGCACTACAAGGCAACAGTACTAAACACACCACTATTGGGTTACCACATGAACACAGGAATTATGTGGAAGTGTGGCACCTGACTGGCCAAATATCAGCAAAGTTTAAAGTGATTTTATGAAACATCACCTGTCTGTCCAAAAATACTGTATTACATGATCTGCAATTATTTTTATTAACCATATATACATACTCCCTGTCTGTTCCATAATGTATTGTTTTAATATAAAGCAATGAGTATCCAGGTAGCTCTATATAAATAATAAAATGCACATATACATACATATCTTGGGTTACTGAATTTGCAAATGAACTGTTTATTGGCTGTTATACTATGTGTTTTTCTATAACTTTTATGCATAAATATTGTTTAAAAGTTAAAAAACAACAACAGTGAATGACATAAAAACATTTATTGATTTGTTGGTCTGTTGAACCAGGAGTGAAACAGAATTCTATTAAAATTTTGACAGGGGAAAGATAAGACAGAATTGAGTAGACATAGATAGATGAGATGAGTGAAGTGTAAGATCTACAAAAAAA
>CM044438.1:72838060-72866246 GCA_024363595.1 Xenopus borealis
TATATATATATATATATATATATATATATATATATATATACGTTATTTTAAAGAGATGCACAAGATTAATGAGGCAATACAATGATAAGATACAGATGGTCAAAAGATGGTTGCTCTGTTGGGCAAGATAGAGTGCTCAGATGACAAACAGTAGGTACAATGGTAAATAAATAAGGTCCAATTGACAGAAGAAATAAAATGTCTCCCTTAAGAGAATAGATGGACTATAGGATGTTAGACTTGAAGACCATTCCATTTTGCTTGAATGCTTATTTACTGTCATGAATACTCAGGTCACTTATATATTAGCAATCTTGCAGGTTTGTGAGCAAAGGTGAGCCAAGGCCAAGTCCTTAACCACAAAAGAGGAACTAGAAGTATGAATTCTGAAAAGCTCTGTTACAGCCAATATGGGGGAATTAAATAGAAGTACTTAATGAACAAATGAATATACAAGATCATTTTTCCTATCATTTTTTTTAAAAAAATGAAAAAAAGAAAAAAAACAAAGATTGTCAGGTTTAACTGGCCCCAAACTCAGCTAGTAATGATTAAACCCTGTTTAGTAATGGAATTACTGACAACTACTATGGAAACTCATGGCAGTTGTCATTATGTACCCTTATGTACAAATCTTGCCTTTCTAGGTGCACACAGGTCATAATATTTAAGCTCCTTCCATAAGGGCTAAAGGCATTGCCTTATCCAAGTGGAAGTAAGGACACATTTGATATAGTTGGATCAGGAGTGTTAGTAACTGCCTACATTTGAACTCTGAACTGTGTGGTTTTGTGGTCGTGCATTATCCTTTCTAGCTACTGGAGACTTTGGAACCCAGCATTTCACATAATGTTAAGACTCCACTTGTTTTCTCTTTCATCACCTTCTCCCTCATTAAGCCCATCTGCTTTATAAGCTTGTCTCACACAACAGTGAGTGTTTGATCAATAAGCCTCACGGCCAGATGTAGCTCCTGTTACTACAGGCCTGTGATTACCCTGCCTGATTCCCTGTTCCTGCCTTTGTTCCTGATTCCTGCTGAAGTCCTGATTTCTGCCTTTGTTCCTGAGTCTCCATCTGGTTCCCTGTTCCTTATCGGTGCCTGTGTGCTCTGCTCCAGTTCCCATTACCTGCTCTCTGTTGGATCTCCTGGTAATTGACTTTGGCTTGTTTAAGGACTAACCTCATCAGCCTGCCTCTTCCTCACGAGGGAATTTCCAGCGACTTGGGACTAGCTACTAGTTAGTAAATCCTCTAGGATACATGGTATTGTGCCATTCTGTAATTTTATAGCATGCTGTATTTGTACCATCAGTATTGTGTCTTGTTCAATAAACCTGTTGCACTTCAGAGGAGAAGAGTTCACACACTGAAATCTTCAGAGGAGTGTTTAACATTCACAGCATAATTTAATCTCCAGTACCAGCACACAGCTTTCATGTTTTTCATGGTTATAATTTTCTTACTAATTAGGAATCTCTCACTATCTTTCTTTTTCTTTTGCCAAGAGCAGTGGGCATGGATGTTGGCAGCTTTCTGATATAGGGGGATTGGGAGATTGCAATTAAAAACTAGTCTCAAGCAACATCTTGGTTTAGATGATGTTAATTGAAAAAATAACAACATTTGGATGAAATACCCATTTCCTGAGGGATAAAAACTCGTCACGCTGTTGAGACTTCCAAAATGATATGCAAATTGTCTCATTTTCCATGCAAATTAGTGGGCTATTTTCAAAGAATCAAGTTGTGCATGTTTGATTTATACTTTGGGGAAATGATAGAAGAACGATAGGCCAATAGCAATCAATGCTATCAACATCTCTTTCAATTCTCAAACATCTAAGAACATAGGGAATGGGAACTACAATAAAAGGACCAACTTCAGTCATTCTTAACACTAACCCATTCAAAAGCAAAAGAAAAAATCACGTGTGCATTTAGTGTAATGCTGCTAACACCTGTTAAGTTCATAAAAACAACTTTTAATACAGTATAGTGCCAAAGGGCAGGCTGACATGGGAAACATTGGTGTCTTGTGAGAACTTTGTTGTTAAGGAGCTGGCTGTAGGCAATTGACAAGCCATTAGATGAGACTGGGTCCTGCATTACTATTGACCGGTGACTATGCCAATGTTTATAAATGTGATACTAATGTTTTAAAGAAGAACTAACACTACGGGGCATATTTTCTAAATTCACATGAAGAATTCGAAGTTTGATCGAATTTGTATCAAATTCGAATCTTCGAATATGCAAATTAGGCAAATTTGATCATCGAATGATTCGAATATTCAAATTCAAAAATTCGATGGTCGAATACTTCCCCTTTAAATTTTTATTCGACCACCTACTTCGCCAGATCAAAGCTGCCGAATTGGGGATCCTTCCCTGAGATCAAATATAAAAAATTCGATTTAAATTCGATTCGAATATTTGATCGATCGATCTAATTTTCTATTATTGATTGTTCGATCGATTGAATTTCGGTAAAACCCTTCTAATTCAATAGTCGAATTCAAAGGATTTTACTTCCCAACTATTCCCCACTATTCCCTTGGTAGAATTTAGAATTTAGAATTTTTGCATTCGAAATTCGACCAATAGTAAATCTGCCCCTACCGTTTTAACTCTTCACACCTCTGCATAGGACTCGTTGGGGTATATTTATCAAAGAATGAAGTTAAGAGTGAAGTTCCGCCACTAAAGGGAAATTCCGCCACTCTCCATTCATTTCTATGGGATTTTTAAAGGCATATTTATCAAAGGGTGAACTTTCACTTCACCCATTGATAAATAGGCCTTTCAAAATCCCATAGAAATGAATGGAGAGTGGCGGAATTTCCCTCTAGTGGCGGAACTTCACTCTTATAAATTTACCCCTTTGCATCCCAAAATATAGCGGTCGCCTGTGCTTTTTCTATATGTACAGAGTTGATATCTTTGCGTTTAGGTTTACTAGAAATGAAGCCCGAAACAAAGTGCTTATTCTAACCACACTTTAGCTTGACTTTCTGACTGTCTTTTTTTTTACAGCGATCAGACTTTTGGAGTTCTAGGAACCAAGACCAGATGTCTTTCTGTGTGCATACTCCTGCTCGGTAATAACTGCCTAAAACAAGATGTTCCACTACAAACAATCATAGCTCACTCCACAAATGATGATTTTTTTGTCCAGTTTGGCCCACCACTTGGGTTATCAAATATCCCTTAATTGGTGAGGTCACCAAACAAGAAATGTATTGCTGGTTTCAGTTTGCCAATAACCTGAACATAAAATTATCCTAATCATTTGTGGAACCTATGGCAATGCTGAAGTACACACTGTACATGGCTTGAGCTGGGTTCATGCAATTTACAACTTGTAGCACCAATTAATTACTTAAAGAAGAAGTGCGCTATACCAGGGTAATTGGCTACAGAGAGATGTCTAAGAAAATGGCACATGCAAAATATACAGAGCCACACACTCAAATTATCCAGTTGGCGTTAATAGAGAGGCAGATAAGAGATGCTGGGGGGAATACGTAATGACTAAAAAAGTTATACCTTATATAGTAAATGCTTGAATGCTGAGTAACATATGAGGATATAGCTATGTTATTTTCACAATTAATGGAATGGAATCCCCATTACTTGTTTTGGACTTTGGATATTTTCATCACACTGTGGACTAATTAAGGACCATGGGACACTGGTTAAAGGAGGCGGGACCTTTGGCTTTAAAGGGGTGTGTGCACGCTATGCTGGGTCCTGATGAAGGGATCCAGCCCCTCATCTTCTCCGCTCTTCTCAGAGCCACCTTCTCTTTACACCACCCACATCCACTGCCACCTCTCGTCTCAGACCCTTCTATCTTGCTACTCCTTACCTCTGGAATTCCATCCCTGAATTCCTCTGTAAGGAATCCTCTCCCAATCTCTTCAAAAAAAAATCTAAGAGCCTACCTTTTGGAGCACTAGAACAGTAGCCTAGCCCTGCACCTACTGTCTATGCCTTTCCATGTGCACTTTTTCATCTCCAATTTGTACCTGTATGTTAACCTCCAATCCAATTAGGCTGTAAGCTCTACGGGGCAGGGACCTCCTTCCCACTATGTCTCTTACCACAAAGCACTTAACCTCTTTGTCCTATGATTCTGCATATATTTATTATGTGATTTGTCTCCCCATGTAAACTATTATATATATTGTACTTTTATGCACTGTACAGAGCTGCTGCTCCTTAACAGCACTTTACAAATAAAGTTATACATACGTACAAGGTGGGGCCATAGAGCAGCAGAGAAAGAAAGCCTAAGTCCATCAGGAAATAAACACACACTGACTCTATAAGGCCCCAAGTGGCTCAGGAGAATAATGCAGGTATAGATCAGTAGACAAACAATGGTTTTCCTGACACTTTACGTAATTTACGTAATTTGGACCTCCATTTTTTAAGTCTACTAAAAAAATAATTTAAACATTAATTAAATCCAATAAGATTGTTCTGCCTCCAATAAGGATTAATTATAGCTTAGCATTAAGTACAAAATACCTTTTTTTATTATAACAGAGAAAAAGATTAGAATTATTTGATTAACATTAAGTCTATTTGACATGGCCTTCCTGCAATTTTGAGCTTTCTGGATAACTGGATTTCTGGATAGAGGATTCCATACCTGTTTAATAAGTGGCCTTTCAGAGAGTCTTGTAAATTTGGCATATACATTTAATGACTTTAAGCAGACTAATGATGAATAGGCAAGGGCCCAAATTCAAGGATCAGAAAAAAAAGTAATGAAAATATCTATCACAATGATTTTTGTTACTAAACAAGTTATCCATAAAATGTTTCAAATCCCTATTTGGTTTTACCTGTATTTTAAGCAGTTTATGAGCATTTTAGAAATAATTTGATTTGATCCTCCATTTTGTTGCTGCAGAATTTCTTTCTTTAGTATATGTTGACACATAAATTATACAGGCACCAGCTACCCTGCTTCCTTCTGAATATATTATATATTCTACAAAAACACAATTTACTTTTTAGAGATGGTAAATTATAATAGACATCTTACAAAAGAATGAAAGATGTTCTTTTGAAAAGGAACATGTTATAAGATTAATTGATTTTTTTTGGTACGCATTCACCAGTGAAAACTTCCATTTCTTGTTCTAAATTACATTTCAATACTTCATATATTATATATGACCATTATTAAGAGAACTGAAAGCTGTTCAAGAAAAATAATGCTTTATCTCATGCAGATACATTTGACATGTAAGTAGATAAAATAGAATTTTTTTTTTTAGCATTGTAGTATGCAAGAAGTAAAGGGTTTATTCATCAGGTACATCCAGGCATAACCTTTATCTCTTTGGCCTAATGCATTGATGGTTGACAGCTCCATGCCATGTGATCAAATGTCAATTAAAAATTGCTGAATAAACCCAGATAGCAATGCGCTGCTATTTAAACATAGGACCCACACATTCAATCTTGGCCCGGGTGGTTGAACCAGGTAAAGATAAGTACTAACACTGGAAACAACAAAATTACATTTTTTGTCCAACCTGTTTTAAAGTTGAGCAGCTGCTAAAACTGGTACATTCAAACTATTATTTGCTTAAATAAAAGAGGGGAAAAGTTGCTTGTGCAAATTTATTCTGTCTAATTATATGCATTTAATTTCACTAAGAATGAGTTAGTGCTATGAATTAGTACTTCACTAGTACCAAACTATCTACGATTGTGCAACATCCAATTATAGCTGAATATAGCTAATTGCTTCTTTGTCTAGTAAATATTTGATGCATATAAAATTCTCCAAGCTTTTTTTAAAGTTAGAGTGGTTATAGATTCAATCTGTGAATTTATATAGTAAGGGCCAAAACAAAGTATAGATTTAAAAAAAAAAAAAGAAAATGTCTTCTATGTGTTTTCTCTTTTGTGTATAATAATCCAAACTGTATTGGAACATGTATTGTTCAAAAGTTGTCAAGGAGAAAGGTCCCTTTCATAAAATTTCATAAAAATGAAATCTTCCTAATAATCCTTTTTGTCTGACAAAAGTATTGTGTAATCTTCAATACACCTGATTTTGTAATGCTGGAGAAACAGAGGACCCCATTGGCCAGTGTAGAATGAATAACAGTTATTTTATTTACATGTTATGGAGAAAAAAACAAACAACTACAGTACATAGAGAGGTTGGCACCACATACCAATGGTGAGTCTCACATATCCTTTTGGGCTGGATAGAGACAAGGTATAGTAATTGAGTCTTTCTTTGCAGGTAACAGGTGATGGAGAACTGCAGCCAAGCGCAACTCCTGGGTAAGTACTACAAAAGGACAATAGGGCAGCCAGGTATAGATATTAGCAGTAGGAAAGAAAAGGTTATTGAGTCTTACACATAGATCAGGTTCCAAACCAGAAGTCACTGGGGTTAACAAGCACTGGAGCTGCAGATTTATAATCCAGTGGAAGATTGAACCAGTACTAAAGGGGTTAACAGGAGTCAGATATGCAGAACTGTAATCCAAGGAAACAGGCAAGGAGATCCAGCCAGCAGTCAAAGAGTTAACAGGAGCCAGACATGCAGAATTGTAATCCAAGGAAACAGGCAAGGAGATCCAGCCAGGGGTTGAGGCATTAACAGGAGCCAGAGATGCAGAAGCAGCTTACTTACAGATCAGCATACTGCCCTGTCTGTGCTTTAAAACCCAGTGGGTAAGCTTCAGCTTCTAAGGTGATCCATGCCCATGTAAATTTTAAGAGTGATATGAGGGCTTCTTTCCCAGTATTTTCTTCTGCTTTGCCCATAAATGTAGACGGTATCTTCTTGGGCCAAAATGCTTTTCTTTTCAAGTTACACTTTCTAAAGTTCAAGCTAAATGGAAATTGCTAAATGTCTATATCTCCTTGAAGGGCAACTTTTTACATTTTTAAATTTTAAAAAGAAGGGGTAGATTTACTAAATTCACATGAAGAATTCGAAGTTCGATCGAATTTGTATTCAATTCAAATTCGAATCTTCGAATATGCAAATTTGGCAAATTCGACCAATGAATATTCGAATTCGAATGATTAGAATAAAATTGTATTCGCATATTCGAATATTCGATGGTCGAATAACTTCCCCTTTAAATTTTATTTGACCACCTACTTCACCAGATTCGCTTCGATAGTCGAATTCGAAGGATTTTACTTCCCCACTATTCCCATTGTCGGATTTCGAATTTATTTTTAATTCGACCATTAGTAAATCTGCCCTGTAGTACAATGAAAATTAAACTTGCACTTCAGTTTTTTTCAAAGCAGTAAGAAACTTCATTATTTCTAACTGACAGTGTTCCATTAGAGCAGCTAATCCCAAATGAGTTATTTAATGATCTCTTCAACAGTTCCTAGCCTCTCCTGAAATCTATTAGTAAACTATGCACATGATCCTATTTACATATTTAAATCAATCATAGTTTCTCTGCTTGGGTATGTTTCATTGATTTTTAGCTGTCTGCTATTGAAAACCTAACCAAGAGCTTCAGACAGACCCTTGATTTACGTGCTGCAGGTTTCCCATACAATACGCACGACACAGGTCATTACCAGAATTTGCCAATTTCTCCATCAGTGTCTGCCATACATAGCCAGCAGCCTGCTGGGACAATCTGTTCATTAGCCTGACAGATGATTTTGAACTATTGTTAATAGAAATGCATTCTCTATAAAGTCATATGTTTTTATCTCACACAAGCTCACTTTGCCTGTTGTCTATAAAACAATGCAAGGGCAAATTGCATGTCTGTGTAGAAAATGAATTCTGATTTAGTCACAATCTTTATGCAACGATACTCATATAAACTGCAACCAATTCCAAGGTAAGATTCCAAATTTCTCTTTTTTTTGCCTTGTGTTTATTTTTAAATCAGGCACAAGTGATTCACTTCATTTACTGAAGGTACTAAAAATCCTTTTGTTGGAGCCCTCTGACTAATAAGTGATAAAATGCATAAGGTAGTAAATGGCAATTACTGTAAGGCAATCATTTTCAGATTGGTTCATTTATTAAATTAACAAGCAATAAGCTAACAGAGGCTCTTGGATGAGTGGCACAGCTGACATCTTAGAGAGAGAAAGAGATTTATATTACTGCTATCAATCTTCCTTTAACCATTGTGTCTTCTGCATTAATGTGATAGGGCCAGTACTAACTAAGTTTGCATTTACATTTCTACACGCAGCTGCTGCATTGCATCTCATCGGCCTGAGTTTTGTAATTACTCCCTAATGCCAGAATAATGTGAAAAGATCACAGTTCATTGTGTTGTATAATTACAATTCATACTTGGTGATCTCAGATCGTGAGCTGTATGTCTAAATAAAAAGGCAGGGGCGTTGGGCAAATGATTAAGATATTTGTATGGTACTAATCGCATGTATATTACAAGTAGTGCACAGAAAATTTGACTTTGAGATGGGTTTTAGGGCCGGTACACACGGGCGTTTTTACCTGCGCTCCCCTGCGTTGCGTTTTGCTGCGTTCAAACGCAGGGGAGCGCAGGTATAGACGCACTCAATTATTTTCAATGGGGCTGTACTCACACGAACGCATGTGAGCGCCGAACGCAGGAAAAATGCAGCATGTTGCGTCTGAATCTGCGTTCGGCGCTTACACGTGTCTCGTGGGTACAACCTCATTGAACAAAATGAGGTGCGTCTAGACCTGCACTCCCCTACGGCTGAACGCAGCCAAATGCAACGCAGGGGAGCGCAGGTCAAAAACGCCCGTGTGTAGGAGCCCTTAGAGTCTTGAAGCAAACAGTTCATTTGTCTTGATTTCTCAGTTTCACCAGGGACCCTTGGGGAAAATATTCATTCTGGAATAAAGGACATAGTTGTATATGCATTTCTAATATATGCATTGGCGACATGCAACCTGAAGACCTACAACTGTTATTGAATTAAACATCTCAGTGACATGAGATTTATTTATTCATCTTGTGCCTTCATTCTGTTTGGGATCAATGTTTACACCTGGTTTAGACCATTTTCTTTTCATCACACTCAGTGATTGGTGCACCTAAATGTCGTGAACTGTCTCTGTGCCAAGGTTTATTGTGTTTATGAATGTTTAATGTCTTTATGAGACTAATTTCTATTTTTTACATGATTTCCATCTATTTTTTGTTTTTTTCCTATATTTCTTAAAAGCTCTAAAAATGTGAGATTTATTAAATGTAAAAACCATTAATATTTGCCAAGTAAAAGTTGTCAAGGTCCTAAAATCAATGGGAGCTGCTTTGATCTTATTGGACGGTTTTAAATCAATTTAGAAGTTTTTTACTTTTTTTTTTTTTTGCTAGGAATGGTTTGAAAAAGTTTGTATTTTTTTATAATAAGTAAATTCCATGACAGTTGTGGAATTAGAGAATGTGAGTTTAGTTGTCGGTTAAAAAACCACTAAAATGAGAATGTTGATTAACAAGCCTCCACATTTAATACAGCATTTTATCATTTAGCCATCCTGCCACAAAATGATTTAAAAAAACAGCATGACTTACAGATATTGCTATAATAGCTCTTAATTAAACCTTTATTAAAATGTGTTTCAGCACCCTTTTTGAATATCTATATGTCATAGGGATATAGTTGTCAAAGGGTGAAAATAGAGTCCTCCGAGGGAGACTTCATAGCTCTTACTCTGTCGGTATATTTATCAGGGGGAGTTTTCATTTTTATAAATACAGTCCTAAAATCCTATGCAAGTACAGTATAGGTGATTTGTGGCAAGTTTTATATTCACCCTATGACAAATAAACTAAGACCTGATTTTATAATGTCATTTAAATCATCATCTGTATGCTGACCCAAATATAGTTATCCTCTCCTTCA
This sequence comes from Xenopus borealis, assembly GCA_024363595.1. Classification (NCBI taxonomy): domain Eukaryota; kingdom Metazoa; phylum Chordata; class Amphibia; order Anura; family Pipidae; genus Xenopus; species Xenopus borealis. Next base: position 72,847,936 of record CM044438.1, read on the forward strand.
TTAACAGCTGAAACTGAGGCTCAAATCTCTAACTGCCTCCTAGCAATCTCCAGCTGGATGAACCAGCACCACCTGAAACGCCACAAAACCTGAACTAATCAACTTTCCACCTAAGCCTGGTCCTACTCCCCTATTTACTATCACTATTGATGGCATGCTCATTAACCCTTTCAACTTAGCATGCTGTCTGGGGGTAATCTTTGATTCTTCCCTCTCTTTCTCAGATCATATAAACACCACTGTCAAAACTTGTAACTTTTTTTATGCAATATTGCTAAAATCCACCCCTTTCACCTGCTACAGCCAAGATGAAGATTGCTCTCATCCTATCCCAAATAGATTACTGTAACATTCTGTAACTCCCATCTCTCCCTTCTACAGTCTATATTAAACACTGCTGTCAGAATTGTCCTCTTCTTGTCCAAAAGGGTACAGGCCCATCCCCTGCTGAAGTCCTTAGCATGGCTTCCTATAAAACAAAAAATAACTTACAAAGCCTTCTCATGGACTTCAAAGCTCTTCATTCCTCTGCAGCCAACTACATCCCATCTCTTGTCTCTCTATATGCTCCTCGACAAATCCTCCGCTCTTCTCAGAGCACCCGTTTGGTTGCACCCCCCACAACTACTGCAGTTTCCTCGGATCATTCCTTCTGTCCAGCAACCAGGTTGCTGAAATGTAGAGTTTCTGAATAAAAAGCTCAAAAATAATTCAGAAAACCACAAATAAATAAACAATTGCAAATAGTCTCAGAATAAGATGAACAATCCCTTTAATATCCCCTGATTTGTGTCTGTAAGTTACCCATTTAGAGCTCTACAGGCAGGGACCTCCATCCTTTTGTCTTCTTGACATTAAGCACTTAATCTGAATTGTAACTGTACTTTACAATTATGGGAATTATATTTTTGTACTTATTTGTACATATTATTACAATGTCCGCCTGTTTTTTCTACTAATTTATTGATCTGCTGTACAGTGCTTTGCCCTCAAGTTGTGTTTACAAATAAAAAATATTCATACATGCATCCATACAAATACCACCTTGCAATTGTTCAGATTGAAAAAGAAGAGAGACATTTTATATGTACAACAATCTGCATGGTCAGACAGTGATAAACAACTGTATAATTCAGTTCACATGGATGCAGAATATACATGAAGGGGCAGATTTACTAAGGGTAAAAGTGAAAATTTGAATAAAATTAAAATTTTAGAAAATTCAAATTTCGAAGTAATTTTGGGCTAGTGCGACTATCAAATAGCCCAAGATTCAATTCCAATTGAAAAAATTCGAAAATTTGAATTTTCAAAGAACTGTCTCTTTAAAATCTTTCGAATTTGACTATTCGCCACCTTAAAGCTGCCATATTACCATTGTAGCCTATGGGGGACCACCTGCAAGCATTCCAAGTCCTGGAAAATCATTTGATTCGAGTTCGATCGAAAACTGACCTATTCCATCAAAAATTTTCCATTTTCGATTGAAAGCCTCCCCAAAAAATGTGATGGTCAAATTTATAATTTCTTTGCATTCGAAATCTGAACCTTAGTTAAACTGCCCCGTACACTTATTTATTAAAGGTCAGATTTTAGTGGTTTTAGAGTTTTCTAAAGTCACAACTAAAGTCACAAACTCTTAAACCATGCTTGTCATTGAATTTATTAAAAGTTGAGATTCTAAAAAGTACAAATGAAAAAATAAGATGAACAATCCAAAAAAAAAATTAATACCACAAAAAGCTCTAAAAATTTAAATTTTCATACAATTAGTTATAAAAGAAAAGCCGGAAACATCTAACATTCTGATTTGTTTAAAAATGGTCCAACTTACTTGGCAAAGTTTGGCATGAAATGCTTTCATGGTTTTTCACTTGATAAATGTAAAATTTTTAGAGTTGTTTAGAAAACCACACATTTTTAACAATTTGTGAAAAAAAACAGCAATGCAATTGTTAGGAAATGGGCCCCTTAGTACACATTGTATATGTGGTATATATATATAGTCACCAAAAAAGTGTTAACCATTAGGGATGGCGCGAACAGTTCGCCGGCGAACTTGTTCGCGCGAACATCCGCTGTTCGCGCTCGCCAAAAGTTCACGAACGCCGCGCGACGTTCGCATTTTGGGTTCGCGTCAATTTGGCGCTTTTTTTTTCCGCATTTTTTTTGCCCTCTCACCCCAGACCAGCAGATACATGGCAGCAAATCAGTAAGCTCTCCCTCCTGGACCACCCCACACCCCCTGGACCACTCCCCTTCCCTATAAAAACCGAAGCCCTGCAGCGTTTTTTCATTCTGCCTGTGTGTGCTGAAGAGATAGTGTAGGGAGAGAGCTGTTAGTGATTTCAGGGACAGTGGATAGTAAGTTTGCTGGCTAGTAATCTACTGTACTTCAAACAACTGCCATCTAGCTGTGTGAGCTTGTTCACATTCTGTCTAAATATCCATAATATTACCCTCTCCAGAAAAAGCACCTGAGTGACTTTTTTCAAGCAGCCATAATATATTTTACGTAATCCGTATCCACCGGTGTAGTAGTGTATACGTTGACCTTGTAGCCATTATTTGCCCTGTAGCCATTTTTTGCCCAGTGTGTTCTTCAACCATCTAGCTGTGTGAGCTTGTTCACATTCTGTCTAAATATCCATAATATTACCGTGTCCACAACCACCTGAGTGACTTTTTTCCCTTTACAGCACAAAACGCAGCGCTGTGTCAACAATGGATTTTCAAGATACATTTTTGCCCTTGATCCCCCTCTGGCATGCCACTGTCCAGGTCGTTGCACCCTTTAAACAACTTTAAAATCATCTTTCTGGCCAGAAATATCTTTTTTAGCTGTTAAAGTTCGCCTTCCCATTGAAGTCTATGGGGTTCGCGAACCGTTCGCGAACCGTTCGCAAATTTGCGGAAGTTCGCGAACATGTTCGCGAACTTTTTTTCGGCGGTTCGCGCCATCCCTATTAACCATCAACTTAAATACAAAAATACAGAAAACGGTGCGAAAGCCTCGTGACCCAGGATGTGACGTGAACTAAAACAAACTTAATTAAGAAAATAAGAAAACAAAAAACTAAAATCACATTTGTTTCTAAAATTTTTTTGTTAAAAATCACTCCACATAATACTCATATAAACTCCAAAAGCACATATTATAAGATTCAGTAGTGTAAAACAAGTGTATCAGAAAACTGCCACATTTGTAACATATATGTATCCATATAAGTTTACGGAACCCTCATTCCACTACAGGGGATATATTCAATTAGCATTCGTCATATCTGTCAAGTTTAGTTTAAAATGATCATTACTTACCAAATTTAGGATATTTATATACTCTAAAAAGGCAAAAAATAAAATCCAGACAACCCAAATATAAATCTAACAATCTGTTAATATTCCTGGGGACCCGTGATTTGTCATAAGTTTCTTTAATTATTATCATGTTCTGATGGTTCCTGATTGAATTTTCTGTATTTTTGTATTTAGGTTCATGGTTAACACTTTTTTGGTGAAAGGCTGTTGTATCAGCCGAAATGTCAGTTTCTTTTGTCTGAATAAATTCTTTATACTTCTTCATAAGACCTGAGAGTGTGACTACTTCTGTGGACGATATATATATATCTCCAGCAGGGAGTCGGCACTCACGACACAGAGGTACAAATATGCCTGGGTGCAGTGTCCGTACAAACAATACAATCCAAGAAGAAAGGTCCGCACTCTCAGGACTTAAACAAAACAAAATGTGTTTTATTGTATGGAAGACTAACGTTTCGGCCTCCTCCGAGGCCTTTCTCAAAGTACAGAATGGTACAGAGTATATGCATTTAAATACTTTGGATGGCGGGAAAAGTTAATCAGCTGACGTGACAACTACATCATCAGAATGCATCGAAATAGTTAAACTTCACACACACAAGAAAGGTAATACTTATAAATAACCAACACTTAAAAACAATTTCATTAAAAAGTTAATGTTCTAAAAATCTGTTTTACTTTTTTTCTTTTGACTAAAGCACCCTAGGTACCTATTAAAAACAAATACCATGTAACAATTGTATTCACTATGTTGTATCTTATCAGTAAAAATAAACATTATTTAAACATACATTGTTACTAAAACCAATGAGTTAAGTTAATAGGTCCGTACTGAGGCTAATAGCCATTATGTGTGGGCTAAATAATTAAATAATGAATTAATACATGAAAACTGTCTATGGGTGAGACTTGCAGATTACTAACAGTATGGGGCTAACGCTAAGCAATTTAGTTTCCAGCGTTAACTCTTTATTGGTAAACCATTGTGTTCAACTGCGTGGAGAGGCTACATGGGGGCACTGTTCCCAGTATATAAATGTGCCTATATCTTATAAAAACCATTATGTGTCAGTACTGTGCTCATGACTAGCCCACAACCTTTTCAGAAATATCGCTATTTATATAAGCCTATTACCATGATATAAACCAACTCCAATACAAAATTGATCAAACTAATCGTGTTGCATCCAACGTTTCAATGGGGGATTGGGGCCTTTATCAAGGATAAAGTGCAAGTGTTACAATAAAGATTTAAATAGTCTTTTCTTGTTACAAAAATGGCGCCAAAGTGATGTCATAACCAAAGCTGTGCTGTGATTGGTATATATATAGGTAGGTCCAATTTGCCGAAGTAGGCATTCGAAGAAACTTAAAAAATAAAATCCTTCACTGATCGAATGATTAAATATTTGTCCAATTGAATCTATTCGAATGTATTCGATCGTTCGATCATACCCTATTCTTCACGTGAATTTAGTAAATCGGCCCCTTATTGTAGAAGATCATCAGAGGCAGTGCTTGTTTTAGATTTCTCCCACATTTCTTCTGATACTGCTTTCCTAGCCATAAAACTATAAATATGTATTTTGACACTTGATTCCTTTTCACTCTCTGATGCAACAGTGTCCTCATTCCATGTCCTTGATAACACAGCTGCAACTAAAAGGAACCTGCCTGGTGTATATTCTACTTTGTTGAATATTTCTGCAATTTCAATACCAAACGTTGAATCCATGGAGGTGCTTTTCATAGTTCTTTCTGTGTGATGTAAGTGGTCTGTTTCAACTTTAAATTGTGTCCCATACACAACGTTGTGGAATGCTTCATATCCAATAAGCAATACCAAGAGTCTCTTTTATTTGTGTGTGTGAATGGGCATGATGCATATCCAACTGCCTTCATTTCCTTACCATGTTGTTGTAGTAGAACTGCACGTATTGCATCTTTTGATGCATCTGTTGATATTTTTGAAGTGCAGTGTCTGTGCACAACAAAGCATGTCTTTTAGTGATTTGAACTCATTATCCTGTTTCTCTGTCCAGTTCCACTCAGCGTGCTTTAGCAACAAGCTCCCCATATGGGGGTTCTTGTCTACCTTATAGGGAATGTACTTGCCAAGTAGGTTTAACATACTCAGGAATCTCTGCAGTTCTTTTGAATTACTGAGATTGCCAATTATTTTAATTTCTATAACTTTTGTAGGATCTGCTTTTTTTATTTTTTTTGTTTGCTATCTGTAAGACTTGTTTTAATGTACTTCTGTAGTGCCCCAAATTAAAATATCATCATATGTAGGCTTTAACTCCTTCAAGAGTTGCTGCATTGTACTGTTAAAAATCTCTGGTGCTGAACTTAATCCAAAAGGCAGACACTTGAACTGATACCTTCCAAAAGGTGTATTAAAGGTACACAATTTTCTGCTTCTCTTAGTGAGAGGAATCTGGCAAAACCCATTTGAGGCATATAGGATAGCAAATATTTTGGCATTTGCCATTTCACCAAGGATTTCATTCTGATATATGAAAATGGTCTCTCCTTATGTTTTCATTTTACTCTTTGGGATCCAAGCACAATCTCAGGGATCTGTATTTTTTCTCTACAATGGATAAGGAATGTACCCAAGTTGAAGATTCATTGATAGGCTCAATTACATCTAACTCAGTCATGCACTGCAATTCACATTTAATTATTTCTCTTAGTGCCACTGCCTTTTGGATTTTAATGAAATATCATATTTAACTGGTAATTTCCCAAGACCTTCAAACACATTCACTTAGCAGTATATCTATGTTGCTTTGTGTGATTCTTCCCCAACAAATAATTTGTTTACCAGTCCCAAATTCTCTCATGTTTGTGCACCTAATATGATACAGTAATTACCAGAAACTACTGCAAATTCATGTTTGCTTACCTTGCCCCTGTAAGTAAGAGTGAGTGTGCATTTTCCTACCGATGGAATTTCAGACTCGTATGCCTTAAGCACTGATGTTTTACTTTTTAATTTTTTAGGTTTCTACATATTCTTTCTGTGATGATGTTTGTTTCTGCCCCTGTGTCCACTTTTACTTTGTCAGGTAACCATTTGTATCAATGTCTACAGTATAATCCATTTTTTTTCACTTCCATTCCTTTTACTGACAGCACTCACACAGATCTCTCCTCTCTGCTGCTGTCCATCACTGCATTTAGATTGCTTTTACTATAACACTGCTTGGCAAAGTGATTATATTTGCCACACACTTTGCATTATTTACCAAAAGCCTGGCAGTTGTTAAATGAATGAGTATTACCATTCACTTCCTATTCCTGTTAGCACTTTGAGCTGCTGGTTTCTGAGTTCAGCAGCTTGACAAATTCTTATAGCTTTTTCTCTTTCAATATTTTTTATTTGAATTTCAGGATACAGCAAATACACAGGTAGTCATATGCCATCAAAGGTAACAGTACAATGGTATACAAATTACTTGTAAAAGATCAAGTTCCTGATTGCGCTAACTGGAATATTTAGCCAGTATGGTCTAATATAGAAAAGCAGAAAGCAAAAACATACTTTACTGTTATCTCATTAATCACAAATGATGCCTAATCCTATGTGAAGTTTACCCTGTGCTTTAAACTTTATTATCCAAAAATAATAAAGACAACCACTTATAGCTTTTTCTAATGTAATGTAAGATGTAAAATCCTATTCCCTTAGCACTTTTTGATCATTATATCCAATTACAACTCTGTCTTTGAATAATGATTCTCTCAGCTGACCAAAGCTACATGCTCTGCTTTTCAGCTTGAGGTCTGTTATGTATTCCTCTATGCTTTCAATAGGAGACTACATTCTGGAGTTAAAGAAAAATCTCTTATGTATCATTCACCTTCGAATTTTTCCATAACATCTTAAAAATTATCACTTATGTTCATCAAGTTGAAATGAATTAAATATTTGTAAAGCTTCTTCTCCTGCTATTGTTAGCAAAAGGACAATTTTCTGCATACTGGACAGTGTTATAGGGGCAGATTTATCAAATTCACATGAATGATTCGAAATTCAATTGAATTTCACATGAATTCGATCGAATTTTCAAAAACAATTCGAATTAGAATTTTCAAAAATTTTTGAAGGCCACTTCGACCATCCAATTTTGGAAATTATTAAATAATTCAAATAAAATTCTATTTGAATATTCGAATATTCGACAGACTAATAACTCGCCAGATTAAACCTACCGAATTGGTTTTAACTATTTTTGATTGTTTTTATCATTCGATCGATTGAATTGTGGTAAAATCCTTTGAATTCGATATTCAAATTCAAAGGATTTTAATTCCCTTAAATGCAGTCCGAAAAATCTTTTGCATGGAGAGTTTTTACTTTTAATTTAAATAATCACAAAGAACAGCAAGTGTGATTGGTTGCTGCCACCTAGTGACAATCCAAAAGTTTCAGCACTAATGACAGTACAAGTTAGAAATATTTAAAGACAAAATATTTAATGGTTTGTTTATTTATTGTGAAGTTTGTTTTTTCTTGAAGTTTTTTCTGCAGTTGGTTTCGGTATTACATTTACAGGTATGGGGCCTGTTTTCAAGGAGTTTTCATGGATCTTTCTGTAATTTGGGTCCTTATTGGAGGCAAAACAATGGTATTGAGTTTAAACAATGTTTAAACTATTTTTAATAGTTAAGTCTACAAAAAATAATTCACAATTAAATTCAGTCATTTTGTTTTTCCTCCAATAAGGAATAATTATACCTTAGTTGTGATCAAGTACAAGGTACTGTCTTACTGTTACGAGAAAAATGTAATAACTTTTACAATTGTCAATTATTTAATTAAAATTGAGTCAATGGGAGATGGCCTTACTGTAATTCAGAGCTTTCTGGATAACAGGTTACAAGAAAACGGACCTAATACCTGTATAGGCATCTGAAAGTTACCATATGTTATTATTATACAATGCAGTTAAAAGGACAGTGGAGATTATGTTTAATGTAAAGGGGATGTTTGTTGTTTCAGTCCCAGTTGCTGGGAACCTTTATCAAGGATCAAGTGAAAAGTATACATTTTAAAACCCCAAACACCAAAAAGCACCAAAGTGATGTAAAAATTTACATATGCACATTAATCAATGCAAGAACTTGATGCTTTAGTTAAACATAATTATCTAATACACTTCTCCAACGTCTCCAAAATATGTTCAGTCTAAATTCATGACCTTACCACTAGGTGTTACCATAACTGCATCTGTTTTTCCTTGAATACAGTCTAAATGTTTACCTTAATGTCCATATAACAAAATATATTGCATGTTATCTTCAAGGTATGCCTAAAATGTCTTAGGAAAGAACATATGCTTTATCAGAACAAATGCTTTATCAAAAAATATTTCATGGGAAAACATGTTTTTTTCAAAACGCATCAGTGTTACTCCAGCAGACTTCTGCACTGAAATCCATTTCTCAAAAGAGCAAACAGTTTTTTTTATATTCAATTTTGAAATCTGACATGGGGGCTAGACATATTGTCAGTTTCCCAGCTGCTCCCACTCATGTGACTTGTGCCTGCACTTTAGGAGGGAACTGATTTCTGGCAGGCTGCTATTTTTCCTACTTAATGTAACTGAATACGTTTCAATGGGACTTGGCTTTTACTATTGAGTGCTGGTCTTAGATCTACCAGGGAGCTGCTATCTTGTGTTAGGGAGCTACTATCTGGTTACCTTCCCATTGTTCTTTTGTTAGGCTTGTGGGGGGGGGGAGGGGAGTGATATCACTCCAACTTGCAGTATGGCAGTAAAGAGTGACTGAAGTTTATCAGAGCACAAGTCACATGACTTGGGGCAGCTGTGGAACTGACAATATGTCTACCCCCTGCCAGAATTCAAAATTAAATATAAAGAAATCAGTTTACTCTTTTGAAATATGGATTTCAGTGCAGAACTATTAACTGATGTGTTTTGAAAAAAAAAAATGTTTTTCCCATTATAGTATCCCTTTGAATAAAAACCTTTAAAAGAATTATGTTCTCCTGTTTTTGTTACTTGCTTGCAGGAATTACTTTGCTACTGTATTGCTACACAGCACACCTAACGGAAACTTTAGCAGCACTTGTTCAGTTAGGCCCCTAGGGGCCACACAGCTGAACTCATGGATCTTATCTGTTGCTTTACCTGTGCATGTATGGATGAACAGTGTGCTTGGTATTAAACTAGTACACATTGTGTAACCCATGCATTTCTTTTATCTAGTATAACTAAATCTAGGTTTTTGCCATCTTTTTAAAGGGTTAGTTGTCATCTGTCACAACTGGCCAATTACATAGTTACATAGTTAAATTGGGTTGAAAAAAGACAGAGTCCATAAAGTTCAACCCCTCCAAATTAAAAACCCAGCATACATACACACACATCTCCACTCTTTCACACAAACCATATATGCCCATAGCTATACTAACTGTAGAGTTTAGTATCAAAATAGCCTTTGATATTATGTCTGTCCAAAAAATCATCCAAGCCCCTCTTAAAAGCACCAACAGAATGAGCCATCACATCATCACCCGGCAGTGCATTCCACAACCTCACCGTCCTGACTGTGAAGAACCACCTACGCTGCTTCAAATGAAAGTCCTTTTCTTCTAGTCTGAAGGGGTGGCCTCTGGTGCAGTGATCCTCTTTATGGGTAAAAAGGTCCCCTGATATTTGTCTATAATGTCCTCGAATATATTTGTAAAGTGTAATCATGTCCCCTCGCAAGCGCCTTTTTTCCAGAGAAAACAACCCAACCTGGACAGTCTCCCCTCATTATTTAAGTCTTCCATCCCTCTAACCAGTTTAGTTGCACGTCATGCATACTCCAGATGAGGCCTTACTAGGAATCTATAAAGAGGTATAATTATGTTTTCATCCCTTGAGTTTATGCCCTTTTTTATGTAAGACAGAACTTTATTTGCTTTAGTAGCTACAGAATGACACTGCCCAGAATTATCTATAAAAACCCCAAGATCCTTCTCATTTAAGGAAACTCCCAACACACTGCCATTTAGTGTATAACTTGCATTTATATTATTTTTGTCAAAGTGCATAACCTTGCATTTATCAACATTGAACCTCATTTTCCAGTTTGCTGCCCAGTTTCCCAACTTAGACAAATCACTCTGCAAAGTGGCAGCATCCTGCATGGAACCTATAGCTCTGCACAATTTAGTATCATCTGCTAAAATAGAAACCGTACTTTCAATGCCCACATCCAGGTCATTAATAAACAAGTTGAAAAGCAAGGGACCCAGTACAGAGCCCTGCGGTGCCCCACTAACAACACTGGTCCAATTAGAATTAAAGTGTTTTAATTCACGTTCGTGTACTCCAGGACATAGGTACTCAGGCCAGCTCCACCACTGAATTTATATGAAACAATCTAGCAGGGAGAAAGAAAGGGGATTTATCATTTATAGCTAAGGGAACAAATAATGAATTAATCACCAGTCAATTAGCTCAAATATACAGCAAATAATAATTCTTAATTTAAGCCTTTGGCTGTCACTGTTCCACCAGTTTTCTGCTTAAACTCAAAATTGAGGAAATGCATTGATAATTTAGTTATCCATTAAATCAGAATGAGTCAGGTATCACTTTGAGGTCCTCTCTGCTTGCTCCATGAACTTCTTAGAGTTATTTTCTTTTAAAACAAGGCCTCTTAGAAAGTGACTTGTATAGGAGAATGACAGCGGACAATTCCCAAACTCTGGCTGGAAAATTGGGATGGGTGGCAGATGTAGTGTGGGGAGTGGAGAAATAGTAGGGGGCTCAGTTTGAATGTAATTTAAAGTGAAATTTGATGAGAATATATATTTTATACACCAACTACACCAGATTTACTGGGAGCTATCTGGTTTTGGACCTCTCCCCATTCCTCATATCCCCATCCCAAACATCCCATAACAGAGCTATTCAAATATATGTAACCTTGTTATAAGCTCAGAAATAAAGCAAAATATTAAAATAAAGTGTAGGAAGGTGGCAGCTCCCAATGATGTGAACACACATACAACTGAATATTTCAACATCACCTTCTTTATTGTATAAATTGGGAGATGGACTAGCTAAGATTTACAACCTATGTTTCTATATAATCTTATTTAATTAACCATTTTGGCATCTTAGGGGCCTGTTTAAATGTACAGTAGTAGGAGATCTATAAACACAATGTACAGTGTATGGCTTTCAAAGCATGTAGAAATGTTCTGGCATTTCTAAGTTGCTGTTATGTTTTGACTCATATCCTCTGACTTACAGTTGTGTATTATTGTATCTATGCAGCACAAGGAAATAAGGAATTTCCACTGATGTAAGTCTGGTAAAGGAACTTGTGACTGGTTTAGGTACACAAATGTGATTAGTCGGCTCACCCAAGTATGACATTTTGCATGTTTTGACACTAAAAGAAATTCATGCTGGTGAAAACTTGGGAAAGAAAAGTTTCCTTTCCTTGAAAACCTTTTTAACAAGCCTAGAAAATGTGAGAAATTCCTCTGTCAGATATCTTAAAAGGATCAGAATCCACTATTAGCCATTAATTCAATAAAGAAAAGAAATCCTGCTTTATTGTAGAAATGTATATCCCAAATTTAAATGTCTAGTACTAAAATGTGCATTTGTCTCACAAACAAAAAATATGATTTAATTATATTTAAACCATCAGACTTTCGGAAAAAAAGTCATTTACAAATGCAGTTACATTCCTGATGTTGACAGCTAAAACTACTAAAAAGCAAGGAAAGGTATATGTGGTTTCTTCAACTTACCCCCTTTATAGTGATCTTGGCATATTAGCATTTACATGTTCTGACTGGTTGGACAAGGGAGAGGATGTTACAAGTTGAAAATGCTGTGAGAGGTAAGGGGGGGTGGGTTAAAGAGAAGCCTGGCATGGGTCTTAACTCAAGTCCACAGACCCCCTATATGCACATCCTGTCCCCACTACCTGACTCTACCTGCCCTACCTCCACCTTCAACCTGACCCAGATATCCTTGAAATTGGTCACAATTAAATGAAAGTACAGTCACACTCACAGGGGGGGGGGGTTAACCATGTAAGGTAAAAAGAATACTTTTTTACACAGGCAGGGTATCCACAGACTGCCCATAAACTGACTTTGTTGTGGGTAGTCTGGTTGTTTTGGTACCCGACATGATGAAGGACTCTGCTGCAAGATGCCAGTGAAGCTGCCTCTGGCTAAAGAAGAAAGGTTCCCATATCATATGAAAATGCTTGTATTTATTATTGTGTTTATCCTTGCCAAAGTGTAACCCAGAGAAGATACTATTGATCATGATGTTCTGGTTAAAGGACTTGTTGCGCTTCTTCAAGATATCTGTATTTGTAATGCCACTGAGAATATAGAGAATATATCATATAACCAAATGAAGGAGAATCTTGGTGGGTGAAGTAAATAATGCAATTTTCAAAGGGAAAACTGATTCAGCATGAATCAGCATCAATGCATGCACTAGGCCTCTATTTATCAGGCTGGGTGGTTGAATTGGCACTCCCTGCAAGAGCTTACAAGTGCATGGAGTGTGCAATTTTGCGGCCACTTCAGCGAACTTTACCTGTCTTTAAAGGGTTTGTTCATCTTTGAGTTAACTTTTAGTATGTTATAGAGTGATATTTTGAGACTATTTGCAATTATTTTTAAATTTTTGGCTTTTGAGTTATTTAGCTTTTCATTCAGCAGCACTCCAGTTTGCAATGTTAGCATTCTGGTTGCTAGGGTCCATATTACCCTAGCAACCATGCATTGATTTGAATAAGGTACTGGAATATGAATAGGAGATGACCTTACTAGAAGGATTAGAATTACAAAATTTGCAATAACAATAAATGTGTAGCCTTACAAAGCATTCGCTTTTTAGATGGGGTTAGCCACATCTATTTGAAAGCTGAAAAGAGTCAGAAGGAAAGGCAAATAATTATAAAACAAACAAAGAAAATGAAAATCAATGGAAAAGTTGCTTAGAATTAGTCATTCTATTACATACTAAAAGTTTACTTAAAGGGAACAACCCGTTTAATGAGCCCTATGCCCAGTTTTAAAAGTCTTCCATGAGCTAGGAAATAGGTAACCTTATGCTGTATATAGCTCCCAATAAACTGCTTAAAAATCATAGGGCAATGTAATGGTTATTTATTTAAGGTCACATACAGCAGTTACCTAGTAGATTAGGTTATGATAAAGACATACCTTCAGCAAGTTCAACCTTTTGTCCAAGTGAAACCAGAATAACTCTTTGTCGATCGAGACAATGGCATAAAAAGCTCTCTTTCTGTCTAGCTGCCTACAGTTTACTTCAGAGAGCAAAAGGGCAATTGGCCCAGTCCCTCCTCCAACTCAAATGAAGAGCTGCTGCTATATGTTGCAAATTCCCTCCTCCAAGTTCCAGGTTATTATGACATATTATGACATATGAATAGCCCCAGGTGCAGCCTGTTACAATAATGAAGTGGTTTTATGAACCTGGGACTGGTTCATTTTGACAGAGACCCTGGCTCTTCTTCGCATAGTCTATGAGTCTGTTTTTTCTTTCTAGGTTTTGAGCAGTCCTTGTCTTCAAGTAACCTTTTCCCTGTGTCAGTTCCTACCTGCCTGTTCTCCCAATTCTGAGTTCTGTCACTGTATCTGTCTGCTTTTTCGACCTTTCATATGTCAACCTAGTGACCATAATGTGTTTTGAGTGTACAAAGAACATGATCATATCTAACTAGGATAAGGAACAGCCATGACATGTTTAAGAGAGATTCACTTACCCAGAGAAAGTAATTTGGGGATGGTTGGTTTAGAAAAAAAGCACAATTAACCATTTGGGCATCTTACAAGATTCTTAGATTTTTAAAGAACAAAAGCCAAACTAAAGAAGTAGGTAGAAATGTTGTACGTTTTCTTTTCAGATTATGTACCAGCTCAAAGCAACCACAGATCTAGTAGCTCCCCATTTTCTTTTCTGCACATGTTCTGTGTTGCTGTCACTTACTGAGCTTAGGGTTCAACTCACAATATACAGTACACATATCTAACATACTGGTTAGAGGAATGGAAGACAAATTATGAGGGGAGACTGTCCAGGTTGGGGTTGTTTTCTCTGGAAAAAAAACACTTGTGAGGGGACATGATTACACTTTACAGGTACATTAGAGGACATTATAGACAAATATGAGGGGACTAGTGATGGGCGAATCTCCCGAGTTTCGCTTCATCAAAAAATTTGCGAATTTCCCAAGAAATTCGCGAATTGGCGAAAAATTTGCGAAACGAGTCATTTTCGACGCGCGTCGCATCGTTTTCGACGCGCATCGCATGGTTTTCGGCGCGTCGTGTCAAAAACAACGCGCGACTCGTTTTTTCCGGCAAAATTTCGCTGCCGTTTCGCAAATTTATTCGCCAGCAGCGAATCGCGGGACTTCGCCGCGAATTCACCCCTGGCGAATAAATTTCGCCCATCACTACAGGGGACCTTTTTACCCATAAAGAGGATCAATGCACCAGAGGCCACCACTTCAGACTAGAAGAAAAGGACTTTCATTTGAAGCAGCGTAGGTGGTTCTTCACAGTCAGGACGGTGAGATTGAGGAATGCACTGCCGGGTGATGTTGTGATGGCTGATTCTGTTGATGCTTTTTAAGAGGGGCCTGGATTAGTGATGGGCGAAACGGCCGCGTTTCGTTTCGCCGAA
This sequence comes from Xenopus borealis, assembly GCA_024363595.1. Classification (NCBI taxonomy): domain Eukaryota; kingdom Metazoa; phylum Chordata; class Amphibia; order Anura; family Pipidae; genus Xenopus; species Xenopus borealis. The sequence goes on from CM044438.1 coordinate 72,862,977, forward strand.
AAATTCGCGAATTTCCAGAGAAATTCGCGAATTTTTCGCCGATTCGCGAAACGAGTCGCGTCATTTTTGACGCGCGTCGCGTTTTTGCGCAGCGAATTTTTGGTGGCAAATTTGTTTGGCCGTTTCGCGAATTTATTCGCCAGCGGCGAATCGCGGGAATTCGCCGCGAATTCGCCCCTGGCGAATAAATTCGCCCATCACTAGCCTGGATGATATTTTTGGACAGACATAATATCAAAGGCTATTTTGATACTAAACTCTACAGTTAGTATAGCTATGGGCATATATTTTTAGGGGTGTGTGTGTGTGTGGATGCTGGGTTTTAATTTGTAATGGTTGAACTTGATGGACTTTGTCTTTTTTAAACACAATTTAACTATGTAACAAAGAGTATAAATGTCACAATATAAGGCAGATTAGTAATGTATACATATAATTACAACATCGTAGAACAGAACCCTGTAGCATCCACTTATATTGCAGGCCAGCATCATTTGCTGCTTGCTAATTTATGACAACACCTAAGCTTAGCTTCTCAACAGCTGCTCAGAGCCCACTGAGCATGTGAGTGTCAAAGACACTTTCCAAGATGGTGACCCCATGTGACAAATTTGAAGTCCTGGATTGCTGCTATTAACAATCTGAAACTTTATGCTGGTGAAATGTTATAAAATATGGTATTTTTAGCCATATAAATTTTTAGGGTTCAGTTCTTCTTTAACACTTTAACTGCCAAGAACATATATATTATGTGCTGGCAGGAAAATGCTCTAACAGCCATTATTATATATATGTGCTCAGCAGTTAAGCTTCTTCTCGCTGCACTAGCAGCTTTTGCCACCGTGCAACCAGTCCTACCTGCCCCCAACCCCCTAGACAACGAGCCTAGGGGGCTGCCACACGGGTCCTGCGACATTATCGTTGCAGGGCCCGACTTCTTACCTGCAGCAGTCGCATCAGTCTTCTTCCTGCTTCCAGGACCGGCCTTGTGCGATCAGCTCCGCCCCCTCACTTCCTTCTGTGTGTCTCTGTGATCCTGAGCTCCTTCTTCTTCTAGAAATGGTAAGTGCCCTTTATTTTTATGTAATTACACACACATACATAATTAGATATGCATACATGCATTTTTTATTTATTTCCTATTTTTTTTATTTTTCCTACATATGCACATATTTACACAATCAAAAACACATATATACATATTTATACATTTTTAGAGTTGTACACACGTATACACAACCACTCACACATAGGTTTTTTTTTTTGGGGTTGGGGTCCGCACATGCCAGCTGGTTTAGTATATTTATATACACTGGGCATCAAACTGACCCTTAGGGGCAGATTTATCATTGGTCGAATTTCGAATTGAAAATAATTCGAAATTTGACCATGTGAATAGTGAGGGAAGTAAAATTCTTTGAATTCGATATTCGATTTTACCGTTATTAGAATATTTGAAAATTCGATTGTTCGATTAAAAATTCGATCGAACGAATGATTTTAACTGGTAAATTCGGGAAACGCCAGCGAAAATTCGCAAAAAAAAAATTAGCCGAAAAAAAAACGAGTCGCGCGTTTTTGACGCGACGCAACGAAAACGACGCAAAGCGACGAAAACGACGTGACGAAAAAGGCGCGACGCGCATCAAAAACGCGACTCGTTTCGTTTCGCTAATTTTTTTGCCAATTCGCAAATTTCGCTGGAAATTCGCAAATTTTTCGGCGAAGCGAAACGGGGTAGATTCGCCCATCACTAATTTTAACCCTTTGATCAAATTTTTCCTATTCGATCAAAAAAACTTTAAAACAGCTTCCCATAGGGTTTTAAAGCAATCTGGCGAACTGGCCTATTGAATGATTTTTTAATGGGGAAGTACTTTGACCATCGAATATTCGAATCCAATTAAATTTGAATATTCGAATCAGTCGAATATTCATAATTCAATGGTCGAATTTGCCTCATTTGCATATTTGAAATTCGAATTCTAATCTTTTTGAAAATTCACTCGAATTTCGAATCCTTCATGTGAATATGATAAATCTGCCCCTTAGTGTCAATATTTAGGGTGTTTTACAATTGTATGTAAGAAAATGGGTGAGAAAAATGTGACCAACTGCAATGTTTTTAGGCCTATATTTGATTCGTCAGAATGTGTACTTTCCAAAAATATATGGGTTTGGGGGGGGTCTTTGTGCTGTTCAGAGGGTCTTGTGGCAAATAATAAACTATAGCGGTCTTGGCTCACAGAAGGCAAAACGGTAGCAGAGAAAATTCATATGCACTATTTTTATTTGGCGTCCGCACATGCCAGCTGGTATGCATATTGGGCATCAAACTGTTCAGTGGACATTGGGCTTCCATATTTAGGGTGTTTTAAAATTGTATGTAAGCAATTCGGTGAAAGAAATGTGGCCAATTGCAATATTTATGGGCAATTTTCAGAAATGTCACAAAAACCGCTGCGTTTAGCGTAGCTTTTCAGTATGGTGGTTTGGAGTAGAAAGACATAATTACTCATTTTCATTTTGTCAGAATGTGTACTTTCCAAAAATATATGGTTTTAAGGGGTCTTTGTGCTGTTAGGAGGGTCTTGTGGCAAATAATACACTGTAGGGGTCTATGCTCACAGAAGACAAATCTGCAGTTGAGAAAATTCATATGCACTATTTTTATTTGGTGTCTGCACATGCCAGCTGCTCCTGTTTATCTATGCATACTGGACATTAAACTGTTCAGTAGACCCTTGGCATCAATATGTAGGGTGATTCACAATTGTGTGTAAGAAATTGGGTGAGAAAATGTGGCCAATTGCAATATTTTTAGGAGATTTTCAGTAATGTCATACAAACCACTGCCTTTAGCGTAGCATTGCAGTATGGTGCTTTGGGGTAGAAAGACATGCAAACCCAATTCTAGATTCGGGAGAACTGTGTACTTTCCGAAAAAGTATGGATTTCTGGGGTGAATGTACTTTTTTATACCTTTGCCCTCTCCAAAATGATGTAAATGTGTTGATTTTGCAGTACCTGAAATGACAGGCCAAATGGGGGCTTCCTTTTGAGGCCCCTATATGCCACGTGCTTAGGAACACCTATATATATTGGACATAAAACTGTTCAGTAGACCCAAGCCTTTCATATTTGTCTTGATAACTAATGGTATGTTGGATATAAGATGCTGCAGGGTTGAGGTTTTGAGGTGATTTTTGGAAATGTCCCCAAATTTGCCAAATTTAGGAAAGATTTGCAGCTTGGTGCTTTGGGGTAGAA
>CM044438.1:72866256-72894825 GCA_024363595.1 Xenopus borealis
TTTCCTAGCTTTGCCTACCGCAAACTGATGTAAATTTGTTGATTTTGCAGTATCTGGAATTACAGAACTGATGGGGTGTCTACATTTAGTTTTTTTGCCCCTATATGCCACATGCTTAGGTAAACCTATACATATTAGGCATCAATCTGTTCAGTGGACTCTTGGCAATCATACAGTATTTAGGGTGTTTTACATTGGTTCCTAATGATTGTGGGAGATACATTGCTGTAGATTGGAAGCATTGAGGTCCTTTCTTGATTCTCTAGAATCTATTATTTCTAATAATGTGTAGTTTTCTTGGGTAAACCTACTGTTAGTGGAATGTTTGGCCTTGAAATCAGAAGTATGCGGTTTTGTGGAGAGGTGCTTTGGAAATTTGCTAGTGTTCTGCTTGTAGATTTTGATCTATACAAGTGAAAAATCTCCATAAAACTATATATATATTTGGTATTGTCGCGTTCAGGAGACATAGACCTTTCCAAATTGTCTGTGTACCCATACATACAATAAATTATGTTTCTGATATATGTGATTGTAGTATGTGAAACATGATTTTTCTAATTTTCTTAGGCACTTTGAAGCCTATATTCTTTACAGAAGTGGAATTATACCAACATTCTAGCATATTATCAAAGCTCAGGTTTTCCTGAAAAGAACATTTATTGTTTTTCTGGGTAAACTAAAAGATCCCCCTAGGAAAGGCCCTTAAAAGGAAAGAGTACAAAATGTTCAAAAATGGTCTGGCAATAAAAGTACCAAGTCAGCCATATCGGCTGGCAGTGAAAGGGTTAAATGAATGGAAGGTGGCAGGGCAATTCCAGGTGTTTTTACATAGCCTGAGCTATGCCAACAGAGAAAGGCCTGGTGTGCCATTAGCATGCCTGTATTTCTGGCTATATCAGAATCTTCTAATCTTATATTAACAACATACAGTAGCCAACTCCTATAACCTTGCAAATCTGCAAACCTAAATAGACTTCTAGTTTCTGTACTTATTATAATTGCAGAAAGTTTTCTGATAACTGAAGGTCAAACCAGTCACTGTAAATATAGCTTGGAATGTTTCTTTCTAATCAACAGCTTTGTTTCCTTAGCATTTGTCAGAACAAAATATACAGTAAGGAAGCTGACACTCGCAAGATAACAGAGGTGGTGTTTGTAATGTGTGTTTCATTTAATAAATTGTAGTTTTGCCAAAGGAAGTCAAATGTATCACACATCAACTGTCCAGAGATGAATTTAAGACACAATGACAATTTCTAATAACAGGATAATTACATTCTTACCCCATATAAGTAGCACAAATAACAGAAATAGATGCTTGTTGACCATTATTTGCTTATTATTGATTGGTTGCTAGGGGTTGTTGGTCTTGGCATACATTTTGATAAGCTTGGGAAATGTTGATTAAACATTTCTAAATTTACAAACAAATGTAACTTAAAAAAAAAAAAATAGGGCCATTGCCAATGATATTCATTTCAGGGTTTATTTTGTGTTATACAGGTATGTAATTCTTTAAACTGAAATGCTTGGGACCTGGGGATTTCCAGATAAGGGACTATTTTGTAATTTCAAACACCATATCTTATGTCTACTATAAAACATTTAAACATTTTACAAACTCAGTAGTACTGTTTTTGGCACAATATGATTTTATGCAGCTTAAGGCTTAGAGACCTGCCCATTTGGCAAGGTCATCAACATCCGTATCTCTCCATGATATGTCCAATTTGAGGATCAAATGATCATATTACTGTCAGATTGAGGAACGCATCAACGAACCAATGTGGTCCTTGATCTGACAAGATTTTTAAACCTACAGAAAATGTTCATCAACGGAGGGTACTTTAATGCACAAGCTAAGAAAAATATTTTTCAAGACGAATTATTATGGGCGCAAAAAAACCCCATAGAAGGCCACATAATGAACTGACTATCATATATTACGGACTAAGTGATATTTGAAAAAATGTTTATATTCTTTAAAAAAAATAAAACAGATCACAGAAGCATAAATGTAGTCAAATATACAATTTGGGCAAACAATGCCAACAAGAAAATACAGTTTAGGTATAAATACCACTGAAAATATGGTCACAGAATAGTCAGGTTCTTCTCATTTTGGGGCAAAGGTATCTGCTTCCTTTTCTGATTCCCTGTTCTGTGACCATATTTTGAGTGGTATATATGCCTAAACTGTACTTCCTTGTTGGCATTGTTTGCCCAAATTGTATGTATGACTAAATTTATGTTTCTGTGATCCTTTTTTTAATTTAAGAATATAAACATTTTTTCAAATACCAATTGGTCCTTTTATTTGTTACGCAGGCCCTATATACGATATTTAGGATTTTTAAACCTGCCAGATCCAACATCTGGCCAACTTTCAGGCAGATATTGATCGGTGAAGCCTGTCGGAGGCCCCCATACATTGTCCAATAAGCTGTCAATTAAGTTTGTGTTGTGTTTGGTAGCCGAGTGTTTATTAGCAGGTTTATGCAGCCATTACATAACAGCAGTAAAATTTGCAGACAGCTTATATTGGCCTGTGAATGGGGACTAGGTGTACAAGGTACAAGGTGCCAGTTGATTGTTACAAAGAAAAAAGAAAATCCTTTTTTAAAAAAAGTTGAATTATTTGCTTGAAACAGAAAATGTGTTCACCAACTTATAAAATTATGACAATATACCCAGAAAATTTCACTACATGAAATATCAGTAATTTTCAATGCTCAATGAATTAGAAAGGAACAGTCATCTCCCGGTGCACAGTGAAAACCAAAATTGTAAGAAAAAGCAAATCACTGGCACACAGGGGTAATGCTAGCAGGGCAAGCCCTTGTTTAAGCTTGACAAAGAGGGTGCTTTCTCCCTGAAATGTTGCATCTCGTAATAGATGAGCAAGGGATTGCCATGCTAGCATTATCCCTGTGTGCCAGTGAATTGCTTTTTCTTCCAATGCTCAATGAAGCCAGTGTGTTGTATCTTAAAGGCAGAATTTATTTTACGCCAGGAAAAAAACTTCATGCCACCCTGATGCCACCCTATACCAACCAAATTACCCTGTACTGTAACTTAAATTCTATCCGATCATATAACAAATATTTAATACTGGGATTTCCTTGTCCTTGTGACACTGATTAACAGATTTTTCAAAGCTTCATCTGAGAATGACATATGAACTTTGATGGGATAGATCCACTAGAGGGTCAAGTCAATTCCTTGGTTCAAACTATTTGAGAAATAATCAGTGTTAATGATTGCCCAAGCCATCAGGATTTGTTATCTCAAACTATTTAAAATATATTAATAATATTGGCAATAATTAAATCCACTCCTCTGTATTCAAGGTGGAAGTTGATTGAAAAACGCCACTTCAAACAGAATATAAAAAATTTCAGATTGAAAAGTTACAGTTGTAGTTTAAAAGTCTCAGTAAAGATTTCAGCTGCAATAAATCGTAAGGTCGCTACCACTTCAAACGGATGGTCAAACCGGAAACCATCTATAAAATAAAGTAAGTGAAGCGTGCACTCCTCCGGTGTAATCCTTTAATATATTTCTTTATTTATAATAAAAATGCTCTGACAAGATTGTAGTCATCATTCACTCATCAAATATATAGAGCCCAGCCTGTTTTATATATATATATATATATATATATATATATAGATCCTGATGACGACCCTGTGTGGGTTGAAACGCGTAGATGTAAGCGCATAAAGACTTTTATTTTACTTTTTTGTATGCTGGAATAATTTGCTGTGAGTGCTTTCATCGCTATGAATATATATAGATATAGATATATATATTCTTTGGATTTTTATTTCTGCATCTCTTTTTTCCCCCGAATGTGAATGCAAAGAAAATGTCCCAAGAAGCAGTCATGACAAGTGGACTCCTCAATTGACCCTTCGCTTTCAGTCATCTAACTGAACCCCACTGTTACATAACTTAATGTAACAACAGGAGCTAAAAATGGTGTAAAATGGCATTTACTCAAATAAATAGGACTGTGCCAGCCTTACCCCAATGCAATATTCAAAACCAGAATTCCATAAGAGATTGCAACTATGCTCTGCCATTCTGCCGTGAAGATTTGAGATTAGCACTATGTCATTATTTCCACCATTGAGTATTAGGCTTCCTCTACCTACAGCGAAGATAGCCCCAAACCTGCTACCAGCAGGAACTGCATCACCCACCATTCATCCGCCCTGCTGGTGTCCCTGAATATGCAGTGTCTGGTTGAAAGGAAATCTAAGCAGGCTGTCAACTATCACAAGCCTGTAGCATCTGTATCAATCAACCCACTGTGCAGTCACAGGAGAGAACCTCCTTTCTCCCTCTGTTAAAATTTCCTGTGTGGTAACTTGGCAAAGTCCACTGCTGTGAGAAATAAAGCTTGAAATACATTATCATATAACCAAATATCCCAGCCTGAAGCCAGTGCTAATTATGCCTCAAGGGGAAAAAAATCCATCCAGACCCCAATAGTAAACCCCCTAAGTGCAAAAATGCATCCTCCCTCCCCTATGTTGGCCCCCCTCCCTCTTCCCCCCGGTCTACCAGTCTCCCTGGGCTAATGCCCCTAAGTTGTTATTTACCCCTCGGCACAGGTCCTCTCCAGCAGAGTACATGGGCCCCACCTTGTCTTCTTCCTGGATTCACCAGTGTTTGGTGGTGCATGCACAGTAGGAGGCATTTGCCGGTTCAGATCTACTGAGTATGCACCGAAAGTCACAAAGTTTTCCAGGGGGCACTTAGGGGGTTTACTTCTCCTTTAACTCATTCCTTCTCAATCAATCACAGCTACATTTGATTCTGCAAATCTTTAAACATAAACCAGTATAATTTGGCTGCTGGTCATCAGCTCTCTTGTCTTTAAGCCCCTGCATGTATAGCTCCAGGGCTTTCCTTTCCCATAAGAAGAGGGGGGGTGCAAATATGGGACGGAGTTGAAAATTGCTGCACAGTGAACAAGTACATGTACTGTGTGTAGCAGAAGGGGACCCCAGGAGAAAAAGATTGGTCCTTTTGGAGAGCCCAGGATGTCCAGTCTGTCCAGATGTCCAGTAGATACTCAAATCAGTGTTTTAGGACAGTATGGACAATTTTATTTCCAAATAATTACAAGGATTACAGGTTGTGGCATCTTTGCTGGGCTGGTGTTGAAGAGATAAGCTATGTAAAACTAACTGGCAAAGGCAAGTCCAGAATAAAAAAGTTTTAAAAAAATGGGAAGAGAGTCTGTAAACTTGAACTATGGTTGCCATACAGCACAGTCTCTAGCCAATGTGGAATTTTAAAAGAGTGTCGTGACTATTGAAAGTTAACCACTGTCTAGAGCCACTGGGCTAAGCAATGTAAATCCCTGCTGTGATATAGTGGTTTTGCTAGGGTTTACAACATGGTGGAATTGCAACAACACAAAGGTTGTTTTGGTGGAGATAGCCATTTAGCCAGAGGTGAAATGCCTCCCTCCTGGGCTGAATGATGAAATGCAAGAACTGCTTCTAATGTGTATTGTGTGCATAAAATTAAAGACTATAGCTGAAGAAAACTTTAAAGGCACATAACAATGTATGCCAATAGCATTATAAAGAGTAAAGTATGTGGTGAATTAAAATAATTAAATGCACACTGGTCAAAATACTTGTCTGTAAAAAAAGGGGGGGGCACTATAATCAGGTAACAAATTAAATACAATACATTTTAGTATTTAGTTGTGTTATCTTTCCTAGTATGGTTATAATTCAGTGTCCCAGCAGGTTACTCTGGCAAGTAAGACATGAAGAAATATTTTTATTCCAACAAATACACTTGTGTTAATGATATAGTTCAGTCACTGTAATGTCCCTGTACAGGGTGAAGTTGGTAGATAAGAAATCAAGGACAAATGAAAGCCAACCACTGTTTCCCTGTTCTAAGCTGCACATTAAGCATATGTTTCCTTGTACAAGTGCTGTATATTGGTAAAAATTTAGGCTAGAGATTGAAAAATCTATAAAATATAGCAAACTGCTGAAGTCAGGAATACCCTACAAAGAGTATGTCGCTATAATGATATCATTACATCCACTCAGAAAAAAAACAGAGGCACACCTTAAGTTTTCTTTCCCATGCAGCTATTCCTTTTCGTTCCATTTTATACCTGTTTGGAAGAGCAATTATACAAACTGGTTTTTCCAGTTCTTCTCTCCAGTGTTTTGAATGCAAAGTAAAACAATCCTCTGTTATGAAAAATGTAATGAAAAGGAAATCTTCCTGCTTTCTCTAGTTCCAAAGAAAAATAGCTGCTGTAGTTCTGGTGAATGCTTTCTTTCTTTTCAATTTCTTTTTATTGAATTTTATGATAATACATCAAGAAAATACAGTACAATAAATTCATATTGGCAGATATAAACTTAATATTTAAATGAAAATCAACAGAAAAATAAATAAATAAAAAAATAAAATTAACCATAACTTCCATGTGGTCTGAAGATAAATATTTTACTAATTGATAGTAAATAATATAAATGTAGCTATTTGATCCAGTATGTTTTTGTTATTACAGTTGTCTTAGTGAGTCACTTATTTCTTTTCCCATGAAATCAAAGATAAATTGTTTTTTCTTTGCTTCTATTGTTTCTAAATAGATATACCATTTAATATCTAATTGTTTCCTTATCTTAGGTTCTCCAATTTTATATCTAACTGCATCTTGTAAACAGAGATGATACAAATAATTATTGACCTCTTCTAAAACTGGAAGATTATCTTTGATCCAATGAAGAAAAATTGATTTCCGAGAAGCTGCAGTAACCAAGGAGCAAAAGAAAAAAACTTCATCAGATATACCAGTAAAAGGATCTTCAACTGATTCTTTTAGATAATCTTTGAGATCAAGCAGTGCAAATTGTGGGTTCAAAGTAATTTCTAGGTTAGTTACCTTCCTTAGAAAATTCTGAACATCAGTCCAAAATTTCACTATCAAAGGACACGACCAAGTGTAATGAAAAATGTCAATTTCATGACTTTTACATTTAGGACAATAAGATTCTTTCTTTATGCTTGTAGATTCATGAAACAATGTGTTGTAACCCAAGTGTAACCATCTAAATTGTTGGTCTCTCCAAGATTCTGAATAAATGTTTTTTTTATAATTTTGAAATATTCTTAAAAGATCTTTGGAAGTAATTTGTATATCTAAAAATGAAGACCATTTTATCCCAGAAGCTTTAAGAGGATCAAAGTCTTTACTGGTTAGAAGCAGATGGGAAATTTGTTGAATTTTATTTGAACTGGGGTTCTCTACAAGATATAGAAATGAGTCATAGAACTGATGTTTAAACAGAGAGGAGTAGTACTTGTTACCAGGCATCTTTATTCCTCTCTTTACTTGAAACTGGTGAATGCTTTAATGGTTTTATCCTTATAAAAAACAGATACAACTATTTTCTATTTTCTTGTTTTTTTTTTCATTTTGGGATTTTACAAGTGTCTGGACAAGGAAACAAATATATTTTGTTAAGAATAAGAGTATATAGAAATATAACAATCATAGTTGAATATTTCTCCTATATAACATGAAGTTGTGCTGGGGACAAATCAGAATTTGGGTTAAAGAGAAAATGAAATTTGGGTTCAATTTGGGTTAAAGAGACGCTGGAAAATGGAAAGACACTGAAAGAGACACATGGGAAATTGTAGCATTGTTCATCCAAAAAGTAAGGATGAGTATACATTGCAAGAGCATCAGTCCCAATACTCAAAACTAGATTGAGTCAGGAAGATCCAAGCCTTCTAAACCCAAATTTTTACTATAAGGGTAGGTGGGTACTAAAAGACAGCATTTAGTAATACTATCTCTATGAAAACACTAATAATCTCTCCACTTCTTCACAATCTTATTAATGTATTGATCAAGGGACATGACCTGCATTTTTCATTGGAAAAATTTTATATTTCTCCTATTAATCAGAACTTCTTAGCACAAGTAACATCAGGGGGTGTACTTTTTTGTTGCTAGAATGTGTATGGGAAATGTTGGTCCAAAAATCATCTGGTAATCAAGTTTCAATGGCATGGGGTTTAGTAAAGTTTTGCTGGACAGTCACAGCTGGCAGCTGGAGTGATGCAAGTAGAGGCAGGAATATATGAAGTTTTTGACTCAAAACTTCTGGGCATATGGGGTTTTATTAAATATTCACAAAGTTAGAGCCAAATCTGAATAATTTACAGTGTTTTGATAGCCGAGGATGAGCAGAGTATAACAGTGCTTTATTAGCAAGTTCATGCAGCATTTACACAACAGTAACATAAACTCTAGCACCTTAAGCAGTATAGAGGGCACCATGTATGCACAGTATAACTCATGCACAGTGACATCTACAGGCCATTTGTATAAACACCACATATTCCCTCTATAGTAGGAAATCAACTGGGCAAATGTAATAAACAACAACAATGCATCTTAAAGGAATAATATTCTTTCTTCACATGACATAGTCCTTGGTCCATGCAGGTAGTTTTCTCATTCTCTCAGTACGCCTTATTGGTTCACTGTCTTAAGGCCTATTGCAGTTGGCATCAGGAGTAGGAAAATGTCCTTCATCAAATGGAGCTTCTCCAAAGTATATTTGGCAGATTCACTAAAGCGCGAAGTGTCTAACGCTAGCGCTAATTCACCAGCGTAACGTCATTTCGCAGCTTCGTGAATTCACTAACACAGACTCTGGTGAATTTTCGCTAGCGAAGTAGATAGACTTGCGCAACTTCGCACCCTTACGCCAGGCGAAGTTGCGCACTGACGAAGCATCATAACTTCGCAAATTCACTAAGATGAACATTTTCCTAAATGTTAGCACTTACGTTAGATGTTACTTCGCCTGGTCAGACCAGGCGAAGTTCAATACAATAGATAGGAGGTTGAAAAAAAATGTAAAATTTTTTCTAAGTCCCAAAATAAAAACGCTGGCGTATTTTAGCATAGGAGGGTGATAGTCTGAAAAAGATGGATAATTTTTTTGGGGGGTTACCCTTCTTCCCCCCTACATTTCCTAACATATGGCAACTCAACTATACAGGGGGCACATGTAGGGCAATAGGACAACTTTATATAATTTATTAAAGGTTTCCTGGGCTTTTGTAGTGGAATGTAGTGGCTGTAACATATACTTCTATTATAAGTTAAAGTTCCTGCCGTATGCAAATTAGGCTTTGCTAGCGTAACAGCGCTCTGCCTAGCGAAGTAAAACTAGTGCAACTACACTACCTTTCGCCGACCTGAGCGTAAATTCGCACTTTAGTGGATTTGCGTAGCGCTGGCACAAATTCGCCTGGTGAACACTAGCGAAGCCTACGCTGGCGAATTTTCGGATCAATTAATCTGCCCCTATATGTCCATCAGACAGTTCATATGTGTATGGTCCTTGCTGGCGTATAACTTCAAGTGGTGTAGTAAATTTAAATTGTCCTTGTTTCAGTAGTCCTGGTTTTTTAATCCTGACTATAGATCTAGGTTGAAAGTGCACTGCTCTTGCACCACATTTTCTGTCAGTATAAGCCTTGGATTTGGCTTGTTGATGTTTGACAATGTTTGCAGTAGATGAGTTTGTAGGAACAGTATTTTGTGGAAGTTTGATGTCTGCAGCATGGTAACTTAGTGTGCATCTGTCTGCCATGTAGTAATTCAGCTGTAGATGCTTGGGTTGTTGCATGGCACATTGCTCTGTAGTTATGTAGGAACTCTGTTGTAAATACTTTCCAAGATTTCCCACTAAGGTTTGCTGTCTGTGGGTAATACACTGAAGTTTCCACTGAATATTCCTCTCTAAGAAAGAATTCAAACTCAGATGAGAAAACCGTGGCCCATTGTCTTTTATTAACTCCTTTGGATTACTTTATCTTCTGAAGACTGTTGACAGAAATGTTATTACTGTAGCTGATATTATATGAGAAACAAATGCAATTCCAGGCCATTTACTGTAATAGTCTATCAAGGTTATAACAAATCTGCAGTCTATAAGAGCATCTGCAAAAGAACCCACAATATCAATAGCAAGTTTTTCCCATGCTGAATCAGGGTGTAATAAAAACTACAATCCTCCTCTTCTGTGCCGGCTTCTAAGTATACGCTATACGGTCTTCCTAGTCCCCCTTTGTAACAGTCAGGAGGGGAAGTAGGGGACACAACTTGTCCAAAATAGCAAATTCACCATTTTGGCTGAAGATACTGGGGAGGAATGTTCTGACATGTATGGAGCAGGCTGACTCTCAGCGCACCCTGGGAGGCAGTAGTTCTAATATGGGTGGTGGGGGAGTGCAAGGAAGGAAAGGCAGGTTCTAGTTATAGGGGATTCAATTATTAGAAAGGTGGATAGGGTAATCTGCCATAAGGCCCCTACATGCCAAACAATCTGCTGCCTGTTTGGTGCTAGGGTTCGGCATGTGGAGGAGCAAGTGGACAGATTATTGGGAGGGGCTGGGGAAAACCCAGCAGTCTTGGTACACATAGGTACCAATGACAAAGTTAGAGGAGGTGGTGAAGTCCTCAAGAAAGATTTAAAAAAAACTAGGTGTAAAGTTGAGGGTGAGGTCGTCAAAGGTAATTTTCTAAGAGATATTACCTATGCCACAAGCAACGCTAAGAAGACAGCAGGAGCTTAGGAAAATTAATGCGTGGCTGAGAGATTGGTGTGGGGAGGAGGGTTTTAGGATCTTGGAGAACTGGGTTGATTTCTTAGTCGGCTACAGACTCTTTGCTAGGGATGGGCTGCACCTCTATGATGATGGTGCAGCTGTTTTGGGGGAGAAGATTGCTAGACGGTTGGAGGAGATTTTAAACTAGGCGTGGGGGGGGAGGGTTCAGTAAAATATTCAGGGGAAGACAGGTTAGATGAGATAGTGGGCAAAGGAAGGGAAAATGGGGGTGGAGATTTGTTTGGGGGTACTGTTGAGGATAGGGAGGACCACATGTCATATGTTCAACATGGTACCAGTATTAAATGTATGTTTGCAAATGCAAGGAGTCTGACTGGTAAAATGGGAGAGCTGGAGGTGCTCGTGCTGGAGGGAAAATATGATGTGATTGGTGTGGCCGAAACATGACTGAATGAGTCGCATGACTGGGCAGCTAGACTTTGTTTCGGAGGGACAGAGGCAATAAAAAAGGAGGAACAGGGGCGATCCTAAAGATATCGCCGGCTGAGACGGCCTTCAAGATGCCGCCCCCCCCCTTCCCCACGGTGCACAATTTTTCAGCACTGTACAGGGGTAAGGGGGGTCCACGGTGCTAGTGCAGAGCGCTATAAAGAGTAAAGAGTCCAACAAATTAATTGCAGGGGTATGCTACAGACCCCCTAATGTAAGTGAGGAGGAGGAGGCTAAGCTCCTGACGCAAATAGAAAACTACCCATATATTGACTGGACCAACAGTACTGCCAGATCAGTTAATGGGAATAAGTTTATAAACTTGTTGCATGACAATTTTATGGCGCAGGTTGTTATGGCTGTAGCAAGCAATGCCAGTCAGCAGTATCAAGGGTAAATAAGGTCTTGAGCTGTATTAAAAGGGTATAGAGTCACGGGATGAGGGGGTCATTCTTCCACTTTATAGAGCACTTGTAAGGCCACATCTAGAATATGCCGTACAGTTTTGGTCTCCCTCACTTAAACAGGACATTATTGTATTAGAGAGGGTACAGAGAAGGGCAACTAAGCTGGTAAAAGGTATGGAAAATCTTAGCTATGAGGAAAGACTGGCCAAATTGGGGATGTTTACGCTGGAGAAGAGGCACTTAAGGGGTGATATGATAACTATGTATAAATATATAAGGGGATCATATGATAATCTTTCTAATGCTTTATTCACCAGTAGGTCTTTCCAGCTGACACAAGGTCACCATTCTGTTTAGAAGAAAAGAGGTTCCGCCTAAATATTCGGAAGGGGTTTTTTACAGTGAGAGCTGTGAAGATGTGGAATTCTCTCCCTGAATCGTTTGTACAGGCTGATATATAAGATAGCTTTAGGGCCCTTACACACGGGCATTTTTACCTGCGCTCCCCTGCATTCCGTTTTGCTGCGTTCAGCCGCAGGCGAGCGCAGGTATAGACGCACTCAATTATTTTCAATGGGTCTGTACTCACACGAACGCATGTAGGCGCCAAACGCAGGAAAAATGCAGCATGTTGCGTCTGAATCTGCGTTCGGCGCTTACACACGTCTAGTGGGTACAACTTCATTGAACAAAATGAGGTGCATCTAGACCTGCGCTCCCCTGCGGCTGATCGCAGCCAAACGCAACGCAGGGGAGCGCAGGTCCAAAACGCCCGTGTGTACCGGCCCTAAAGAAGGGGTTGGATGGCTTTTTAGCAAGTGAGGGAATACAGGGCTATGGAAGATAGCTCATAGTACAAGTTGATCCAGGGACTAGTCCAATTGCTATTTTGGAGTCAGGAATGAATTACAATAAGTACCAAATTGAGAAAATACATATTTTATTTTTGGGAGCAAAATAATAGGAAATTACTTTCTGTGTTTGTGCAGTTGCGTAAGGTGCGTTGTCCCTGTCATGGCTGCAATTACTTTGGAATTATGGAGAAAATGTGGCAAAGTTGGTAAAACCCTTGGTGACTTGAAATGCCCCTTTGCTAACAGCATGGCCCTGTTTTATCCTTGATTTTGCTAAGTGCAATGCAAAACAGAATTTGCAGTTGATATGCCTCACTTATTTCTTCACTGACCTTTTATTTGCATGAGTGCTAGTTACCACATTACCCTCCTAGCTTGTTGAAATGAGTGTACAGTTAATTGCAGTGTATTATACTCCGAATAAAACAAAATCCTCTTAATCCCTGGAACTGTGCCTGCATTGCACAATACAAAACTGTGCTTCTTTCATTCACCTCCTCACAAAAATAATGCAAATAGGATCCATGGATACTGTACACAAATCGGTAACATTTCAGACAAAAATAGTAAATTCTGCATTAAAAAAAAGCTCTGCGTTATAAAGTAGTCCCAACTAAAATATGGTTTTATTTATTAAGGGCTAGGTGCAGACATTCAGCCCTTGTGCAGCATGATTTGTGGAATGCAACGTGCACAAGATTAAAAATGGGTGCAGAGAGCAACACTGAGAAGATCTAGGGAGACCTGCCTTCAAGTTTTGACATTTTTATTTAGGGCACTGTTTTGATGCCACCTATTTCCAGACAAGTGTGCCTTGGGCATCCTAAATGACAAGACATATCCCACAACCTTTTCTGTATGGCCCAAGGGTGTCTTGGCATGTTTCTGTGATAGTCTGTGATATAGCAGTTATTCTATCTTCCACTTGCATTATGTATTTGCATTCATGTTTTTTAACATACGTGAACAATTATTACAAAAGATTACACGAAACTTAAAAAAATTTATATGATAGGGTCCCAATTTAGAACGTTTTTCAAATTGAATAGTTGCACCTCTGGTTTAAGAAGTTTAAGTCAAGAATCAGGCCACTATGGAAGCTCAGGATAACAGAGGAGCATTGCTAGGCTCACAATAAACTATTATCAGGTCCACAAGGTTTCCCACTTTACCATCTCGATTTTTTAATATTTATCCACACTGATTCTCAATGGCAACTTTAAGGCAAATGTAATAGATTTTCCTTCAGCACACCTGTGATTCACCAATACTGCATTGGTGGTGCAATGCAGTCGGGGAATGTTCCTCTTTTATTATGCCACCATACAATCAATGTTTCCGGGGGGGGGAAACAGCCCTCCCATTCATCCTGAACAGAAGATCACACCACCATGCTTAGGTGAAAATAAGCATAACCTACCACATTATATCCCTGTCATTTTTTCTTGTCTCCCTGGGCTTCGGTTTGGAGCGCTGTTTCACAGATTTTGAAAGTAATAGAATCCATGGTTTGCCATTATTTATCAATAAAAAAACAGGAAAAATCAGATCAGGGAAAACCTTTTTCAGATGTGAAAACCTGAATTTTTTGCAATTGACAATCAAAAACCACAAAAAAAATTAGCGTTTTTGTGGAAAAAGCAGCATCATACTCCGAAAACTCTGAAAATTTCATGAGGGTTAAAACTTCTTCAAATGGTTAAGGGGACATCTGCTTTGACTTTTTCATGAATTTGGCAGTTTTTGGATGGCATATTTTTGCATTTGGACTTGGAATAGCTATAACGGCATTTTAAATTGTGAAAAAAAATCACATCTTTATTTACCAAGACTTTTTCGGGTTTTCAGAGTCGGTAAAAAATTGTGCGTTAATGAATAACCCCCTAAGTTTTAGGTTCAGTTTGATATCTATGTTTCATAAGTTAAAATGCATGTGTTTTAGTATATTTTAGCTCCTTCTCTTCCTGTATTTGCTAATAAGTGTTAGAGGTCCTATCATGCCATTGCTAAAAATGTAAACATAAGAGAAACTAGACATTGTGTGAATTGTTTTCCTGATTTACTGCCACAGCTTTACCTACGATCAAATCTAGGATCACACTAACTTCATTGGCTCAGTCTTCACTTAGTTTACCGGTGTCATTCTCTGTGCCTAACATGCAATCATTTCCTAAACCCTGAATCAGATTTTTGTAAGGGAGTTTTCAAGTGATTTCTACCCTGTGAGATAGTGATCAAGACTCTATACCAAAACATGATAGAATTAGGACAGTTATGCTACTGCTCTGTTCCAAAACAAAAACAAAAGTTGTTGCTAGGAATGCTAGAAGGAATAAAGAGTTCATTGTCATATTTTGGCTCAGGTTAGGGTCATCTTGTAGTTATAGTAAGAATGCTACAGCCTCTTAAAATGTTTGATGTTTACAATCCAACAGAAACAAGACATATAATTTCTACTCAGGTTTGAAAACAGTCGTTAGAGTATGTAGCTTTGTGAACAGAAAGGTACAGCTCTTATGGTCTTATCATATAGTGATAAACTAAAGTGATAAACTAGTGATAAACTAAAAAGAGTTGGTTCACCTTTAAGTTAAATTGTAGTATGTTATAAACTGGCTTAGTCTAAGCTATTTTTTTTATGGATTTTGAAATATTTGCTTTCTTATTTTAACTCTTTCCTGTTTTTATTTCGAGGTCACCGACCCCATCTAAAAACAAAGGATCTGTAAATACATAAATAATATATTGTTATTGCTACTTTTTATTATTTATCTTTCTTGTCATTATAGTACAAAAACATTTTTCAAAATGCATCAGTTAATAGTGCTGTTTCAGAGGAATTCTGCATTGAAATCCATTTCTCAAAAGACCAAACAGATTTTTTTTATATTTCATTTTGAAATCTGACATGGGGCTAGACATATTGTCAATTTCCCAGCTGCCCCAAGTCATATGACTTGTGCTTTGTTAAACAATCACTCTTTTCTGCTGTACTGCAAGTTGGAGTGATATCACCCCCTCCCTTTCCCCCACCCAGCAGCCTAACAACATAACAATGAGAAGATAACAGCTCCCTAACTCAAGATAACAGCTGCCTGGTAGATCTAAGAACAGCACTCAATAGTAAAAACCCATGCATACTCGGTTACATTGAAAAGGATAACAGCCTGCCAGAAAGCAGTTCCCTCCTAAATTGCCGGCACAAGTCACATGACTGGGGCAGCTGGGAAATTGACAAAATGTCAAGCCCCATGTCAGATTTCAAAACTGAATATTAAAAAATCTGTTTGCTCTTTGGATTTCAATGCAGAAGTCTACTGGAGCAGCACTATTAACTGATGCGTTTTGGAAAAAAAAAACATGTTTAAGGTTAGTGTTAGAGAATCGGAGTACAAAGTACTGTTTTATTATTACAGAGAAAAAGGAAATCATTTTTTAAATTTTAATTGCGGGTATAGGATCTGTTAATCGTAAACCTGTTATTTAAAATGCACTGGCCATCTCCCATAAACGCCATTTTAATGAAATAAATCACATTTGCTTTCCTCTTTCTCTATAATAATAAAACAGTATCTTGTACTTGATCCTAACTGAAACAGAACTAATACTTATTGGAGGCAAAACAATCCAATTGGGTTTAATTAATATTTAAATTATACTTTAGTACATTTACAGCATGAAAATCCAAATTATGGAAATACCCCTTATCCGAAAACCCCCCGATGCTGAGCATTCTGCATAACAGGTCCTATACCTGTATTTGATTAAAATAAACTCTAAAATTTGATTAAAATGAACATTAAAATGGAGATGGAGCATTAAAATGGCATAACGGATGCCATACTTTTACCATGTTTTCATAATCATATCTAAATACCATTCTCAATATTCATATGCATGTTGTTCAGGACTAGCCCAGAAATCAAAAGAAAGGTCACCAAATGAAAGTGAAGAGTTATCAGGCTGGGAGGAAAATGAAATGGGCCACAACCCTTCTTTCTGGGTTATATCAGGAATATCAGGAAGCAATAGGTCCAGTTACTAGATCATAACAAGGTTACATATAAAGGATTTAACAAAAGTCAGTACTGCTCTCCTGTTATATCAAATCACTATACGTTTATTCTTTCATCGAATTGGCCCTCCTACATGCACCCTATTCACTGCTTTAGGGTACCCTACTGCAGTCACTTCCACTAATACAATAATAGTTTCAAGCCTACATACCGATTCTGCACCAGAACCTAACATTTCAAATTTACCCCAGTACCTACAGATTTCTTGAAATCAATCTATGTATTCCAGAAGACATGGTAGATTACTGTTATGTATTTTATTTCACTCATCTTCACTATCCCAAAGGAAACAGTTCTCACCCCTTATCACATTTTTCCAGATGAATGTTCTGCAGCTAATTAGAGAAAGCTGGAAAACATTTAAAAAATTTTACATTTCTGTTATGATTGACAGGCTAGAGACAACAAACGTATATTAAACAAGAATGCCACTGATACCTTTTCATTTATCCATGAATGATCCAACCATTTCTACAGTGATTGTCTTTAATCACTCATTAGTGATGGGCGAATTTTTTCACCTGGGGCGAATTTGCAGCGAATTCCCGCAATTCTCTGCCGGCGAATAAATTTGCGAACTGCCAGATTTGCCGACATCTCATTTTGGGACGCCCGTTTTTTCGATGCCGGCAATGTGCGCTTTCGATGCCCGCATCCAAAAACGGATGCCTGTGTCCAAAACGAGACGCTGGCGGGTTTCGCAAATTTTTCACCGTTTCCTGAAAAATTCGACGAAGCAAAGCGCCCCAGATTCACCCATCACTACTCAGTATCACAGATGTGTAAATTGAGATATAATTTCTAACAGACAGAGTAATTTCATTGTAATAGCAGTATAATAATCTCTATTTATCTAGCGATGTGCATAGTTTTAACATGTTGTAAAATGATGACTTGCTCGCTTCCTGCACAAATCATAACAGTACAATAAAACATTGATTAAAAATGCATGCAAAGGTTTCCATTGATTGCACTTATTTCTTTGACATGTTGTATGAGAACTATACTGATCCCAACTTTTACCCCCAGGAACCCAAAGACTACAGATGACATCTCTCATCATGGATCAGATCACATTGTCTACTCTCCTACTTAAAACAAATTAGCACTAAATAGGTGCCAGTGAACCATTAGCTCATAACAGTTTAATAAATTCATAAAAGTATCCCTACTCCCAATGGCATCTGAGTCAGTGAATATCACTCTTCATATCAATCTAACTGGCTGGGTGACCCCATGAACTGCTTTAAAAATTAGTAAACTCAATGGAAATTCCCCCAACACCTTGTTTCCTGCCTAATATCTGAATTCCCTGATACAAGAGCAGCACAAATATGGTCTAGGTGTGGGGGAAAGAGTTGAAGCTTCAAATAATTGCAATCAATGTTCCAAACAGAAACTATATGTTTTTTTTATGAATGAATGCACAAACACCCCCATTCCAACCCCCTGCCAGTAGAGCTCATGCATTTCCTTGGTTTTATTTGTAAAACAATGGAAAATTAGCATTTTAAATATACCAGTTGTCAATTTACTGCAAACCTTGCATCTTTGGTAATGCATTAAGCTGCCAATGTTGCCCCTCCATACCTAACTGGCAGTTTATTAGTGTCCATGTAAGAGGCTTGCCCAACCTGCTCATACGAGGAATCTGATAGTTCTCTTAGAAGTAAAGTTAGATCTAACAGTTCTTCTCCTTTAATTTAAAATCCTTTGTAGGTTTATTGTATGAGAGGATACATAAACATTTGCCATTATAATTTAAACAAGAAAGCCATATACAATTATTTATTTGCTAGCACAGGATCAAATATGACATATGCTTGTAAATGATTACCTAACCAGTAAAGCTTACCTCCCTTTTTCCATCCGGTCATCCATTTGGCTGCATTTTTTTTATGTTTTTTGTAAGATTAACAATGAAAACAAAAAACATTTACTTTTGTGACTATTTTTCCTCCCTCCCAATTCTGATATTTTTCTTTCCAAAAAAATCCAGTCCATCTTTAATTTGGCTGCAGGAAGAACAATAAACATAGAATTCATATTACAGGTATGGGACCTGTTATCCAGAATGCTCAGGACCTGGAGTTTTCAGGATAAGGGATCTTTCTTTAATTTGGATCTTCATACCTTAAGTTTACTAGAAAGTCATGTAAACATTAAATACACCCAATAGGCTGGGCTTTCTGCCATTAAGAATTAATTGTATCTTAGTTTGGATCAAGTACAAGGTACTGTTTTATTACTACAGAGAAAAGGGTAATAATTTTTTTAAAAATTGGATTTGGATAAAATGCAGTCTATGGGACTTACCTTTCTGTAATTCTGAGCTTTCTGGATAACAGGTTTCCAGATAAATGATCCCATACCTGTATTATAATTAGAATTGTGTATTCAATAAAGTCTAGTCATTTCTGTTTAATCACATATGACCTGTGTTTTTTTGTAGTTAAAGGTTAAAAATGTTGTATAATAATCTAGTTAGTTTTACTTTTAAAGCATTTTACACCTGATGATGAGAGCATTCCAACACCACTACATGAGAGAATGAGGTAATGCATATATGACAACACAATGAACTTAACGAATGTTTCTTGTTCTAGTCCTGTGACTTCAAAATTTCAACAGCAAAAAATAGACATGCTCATGAGAGCTATATTTGGAAACCTCTTTCTGAACTGTATTTCAGCATAGTTTGTTCAAAGCCACAAGGTTTTCTAAGGCTGTCTAATTCCTTCAATTATCCCTAAACAGGTTAACCACCTCCCACAGACTAATGGAAACTCTAGTATCTTTCTTCTAGCAAGTAAAACTTTGAAAACAAGTTAATGATTCACTTGTCACATTTGAAGCATTCGCCCTCATTCTGTTTTTTTCATCTGTAACAGACCACGTTTCCTTCAGGCTTACAGAACAAGTACTGGGCAACTACAGGAACTTGGTTCCAGGTTCAAGCCAGTCCCTTAGGGCAGCAAACTAAAAGGAAAACCTTATATACAGATAAGGGGGGGGGCAAAGTTATTTTTGGAAAGTTATGTTAGTTTGTCCTTTTCGGATGTTTCCTCTCTTGCCGATCCTTCTCCAAGTCTCCTTCACTATGGTTTACAGTTCACAATTTCTCATATGGATCAGCGCCTACGGCAAACAGAGAGGGCAGGGACCGAATCTGGTGTAGTATTTTATATTATTTATGTTTCACCCCGTGTGGGTATGAAGTTCTATATGTGCCACAGAAAGGTATGCTCCTTATTCCCTTAGGTAAAATTTTTATTTCACCATAAAAGCCTTCACCAAATATGGCAAAAATGCCTACTTACAAGACCCACTCTCTGGGTTATGCACGTAAAGTAGTTTTTTCGAGGATAATCAGCTTCTCCTCCGTCTTCACAACCAGGGGGAAGAAGAGGGTGGAAAGCCCATAGCATAAATCTGTTTATTAAAACTTTAAATTACAATAAAAATCACACTCACATTTAAAATGATTTTGTTCGCGCTCAATCACAATCAATCATTTTAAATGTGAGTGCGATTTTTATTGTAATTTAAAGTTTTAATAAACAGATTTATGCTATGGGCTTTCCACCCTCTTCTTCCCCCTGGTTATCCTCGAAAAAACTACTTTACGTGCATAACCTAGAGAGTGGGTCTTGTAAGTAGGCATTTTTGCCATATTTGGTGAAGGCTTTTATAGTGAAATACTCGAAAAAAACTACTTTACGTGCATAACCCAGAGAGTGGGTCTTGTAAGTAGGCATTTTTGCCATATTTGGTGAAGGCTTTTATGGTGAAATAAAAGTTTTACCTAAGGGAATAAGGAACATACCTTTCTGTGGCACATATAGAACTTCATACCCACACGGGGTGAAACATAAATAATATAAAATACTACACCAGATTCGGTCCCTGCCCTCTCTGTTTGCCGTAGGCGCTGATCCATATGAGAAATTGTAAAAGGAAAACCTTACTTATACTGTACACCTGCAAAGATTTCACGTGTGAAAAAAACAAAAATGGTGTATATGAAAACAATACAAATAATACAAACAATTCAGTCACTAAAGAATGTCTAGGAAATAATTATTTACCCCAGATCTCACCCTATTTAACGTTACAGTACTATTAATATTTAAACAATGGGAAACATAAAAAAAAACTTGGGTTTTTTTTTGGACCTTCAGCTTTTTTCACATAATGGTCAAGAATAGTGATGGGTGAAACTCCCGTGCTTCGCTTCGCCGAAAAATTCTCGAATTTCCAGAGAAATTCGCGAATTGGCGAAAAATTTGCGAAATGAGTCGCGCGCCGTTTTTTTTTTTCGACGCGTCGCGTCGTTTTTTGTCGCGTCACGTCAAAAACAACGCGCGACTCGTTTTTGTTGGCGAACGTTTCGCGAATTTATTCGCCAGCGGGAATTCGCAGCGAATTCGCCCCTGGCGAATAAATTCGCCCATCACTAGTCAAGAACTGAGCTCATGGTTTGATGAACTTAAAGATAAAGCTTTCCAGTGGGCACTTTGATGAGCCCATTACCTGACTAAGTGAGAGTAATGTGCAAGAGAATATTGGGAAGGTATCCCAAATGTTCTGCACATCAGTATATTTATGTAAAAAATTTCCTATATTTGGTAACTATTTATTTTACTGAACCTCAATACCTTCTTTGTCCACATAATAATGACTTTTTATAAACCATGTCAGACTCAGAGAGAATCCTTATTGTGTGTTTCAACTGAATACAAGCAGCTGTTATATTTAATATGCATGTACAGCTTAGTGGTTGTTAAAGCTCACATTATATATTAATGGGACTCAATTACTGATCCTTCATTAGGTCTTAACAGGGATTGTTACCTAAATGTCATTCAAGGGTCCTTGTGTACTAAGAAAATATCTTATGTTCCTTGCAATGATTGCCTTTTATGGATAAACATGTTCTTCTCTTCTTGCTAAGTGTGAAATACACATATTTATTTACATACAGTATTTATTTTTGTCAATTGGTGTAAAGTATTGGGTTTAAGATAGTGCCTCTTCTGAACTGCTCCCCAGAGGCTGGGAGGTCTGTGGAGCATACTGGCCAATGCTTCATATAAATAGAACCACAGGCCATGCAACTATAGTTCCAAGAATATCTAGGACAACAGATAAGTGTTAATACCCATCATCAGCTGTATCAGTGGTGTAACTGTAGAGCAGGGATCCACAACTAGTGGCTCAAAAGCAACATGCTGCTCACCAACCCCTTGGATGTTGCTCACAGTGGCCTCAAATCAGGTGCTTCTAATTGAATTCCAGACTTGGAGGCAAGTTTTGGTTGCATAAAAACCAGTGGGGAAGGTGGGTGAGAGACTCTGACGTGGGTCAAGTATTGGGTGGACGTGAGGCAGGGAACTGGTAGGCAGGTAGGGATTTAAAAGATTCGAAGATTTATTTTGATGGGGATCTAGCGCACACATCACTGCACTATTGGGGGAATGTAATAAAAGTCGGTAAAAAAAATTATTTGCAATGCGAAAAGATATGCCTTTGCGCAGATAAACATAAACGTAAACCCGGAAACAGTTTAGTGACCACTTCCGAAAGTGGAAGACTGTTGCGCAGTAAATGTAATAAAACTTTATACTGAAAAAGTCGTTATGTTTGCTCCAAAATATTACGACACCTTCAAGCACTTCTTGAGTGTTCAAATTAAATTCTCAATGGGCATTTAAAATATGCAATGCAATAACAGTTTAAGGGCCCTTACATACGAGCGTTTCTTACCTGCGCTCCCCTGCGCTCCGTTTGGCTGTGTTCAGCCGCAGGGGAGCACAGGTCTAGACAGACTCCATTAGTTTCAATGGCGTTGTACCCACAAGACACGTGTAAGCGTTCGGCACTTACACGCGTCTACGTTAAAGGTCTAAGTTGAAGTACTTTTTAATTTGGTCTTTTAACAGCATCGAGGTTTACTAAATCTTGAAAAATAAAATAATTTTTCCCCTGTAAAAGTCCGACCTTCCTCTTTAATACAGTGATTTTCAACCTTGTGCCTCCAGCTGTTGAGGAACTACAAGTCCCACAATGCAATGAAGGAGTCTGACAGCCACAGTCAGGCAAATGCATTGTGGGACTTGTAGTTTCTTAACAGCTGGAGGCACAAGGTTGAAAATCACTGCTTTAATAAATAACCCCCTTAATGTCAATGTTAATAGACCAGCAATGATAACTGGGGAGGCTGGTATTTTTTGCCAAACCTTTTCACCAGTGCAACATCCCCTGTATGCCAAACATTATTCCAGCCAAGCTGAACAAGTAAGTAGTGAAAGAGTTAAAATAATAACAAGAAGAAATTTGCGTATAACGTGCAACAGGAATACAATGATATATTGTTGTATCTAACGCAAAAGGTTTTCACAGTTAGTTCCCTTAACTCTTCAAATATGATTATCTTTAGAGGAAATACTGTATGATGATTTCATTGATTTAATAGACAACTGATTATCAGCCCCTACAAAAAAGAAAATATGCATAAAATGGGTAGTGCCTGTACTTGTCTGACTATATAGAATCTATTTTATTTTGAACAGGCTAAAACAAATCAGATGCAATGCTGCTGTTTGGGGGTGGGGAATGAAGGAAAGGGAAAAAGTTAAAGCATTGCTTTTGCTGTGGCTGTTAGTGTGGTGCAGAGATTATTCACTTGAAACAATAGGGAGCCACCTGATTGGCTAGAGAGACTTCGTGCTCCAGCCTGTGTCTCTATCACCTGTTCGGAATTGAAGCAGGTGCAGCATAAGGTCTGTGGATTGCTCAGGAGCTGGTACAGTAGTAGCTTGGGAACCTGCAGGTAAGATTCTGCTCATTCTGCTTCACATGAAACTGGCTTGTCCTTTGGTGTTCCTCATTCTCTAGTCAAGGAGTTTCAAAAAACTTTAGTATGTTTATAGTTTAAAGCTAGGGGTTGAGTTCATTAATACAATACCTACTGAGTTTTTTTTTGGGGGGGGTTTGTATTCTTTACTGCTTAATATATATTTTCCCAAATTTTCTCCAAAACCATTTGCTTTTTATAAGGCAGAAATTCTAATTTAAATCACCCTTCAATACATTTACTTCATGTGTATTCTGTAATGGAACAGCATGGTTAAACAGCCATTATTTGCAAAAGGAAATGTACAATAAAACATTGTATCTTTACAGTGCCATTGGTGTGGGCTACTCGATATCCAATCCATATTATACGGGTTTCTTTGTGTGTTTGTTGTTGTTTTACAGCCACACAGAGGATTTATTGACCCCTTTAAAAATGCTATTTCTGCTGAAAAGAGTCTGTAATGGGGTTAGTATGTCAGTCATAAGCACCCCACAGGGCTGTACAATATGCATTTGATTTGTTTTATGGACACCAATTTAAAAGTGGTTAAACTCCTGTCTCAAAACAGTCTGTTTTGGCCATTAACTGACTTAATAACAGTCATCCAGAGGCTGGTAATACTGTTGCCAGGATGACTGTTATTGGTCAATACAATAATAATATTAATATATAGGTACCTCAGGCATCGCTCTCATCCAGAAAAATAGGTGACTACAGCATAAACATCAGATACTACTGGATTGGGATACAAATGAAAAAGCATGCAAACTAGGGCAACTAAGAAAGTAGAATTTTTATTATCCTGGAAATCTGTTCCACTTTTTGTTTTTTCTTCAGCCTTCTTTAGTAACCGCAGAAACTGGAGCAAGTTACTCTATTTGGGTGCATCATTGTTTGTAATCCAACCTGCACTATTCCAGTTGTTGACTATAACACCCAGCATTATCCTTAAGATATAGATGGATTGTAATTCACATCAAAAACACTTGATGGCCACAGATAAGCATTTGTTATTTCCCTCTGCACACCTAACTGTTGCTCTGCAGGACTCCAAAAATGGTAGACTCATGGGCTTTTGCTCCTGTGTGTTCCCTTCTCAAGGCAGATCTGTAATTTCAACACCACTTCACTGATATGAATAGAGATGCCATTATTCCAGTCAGGACACATGCATTTGTATTTTATATAATAGCCCAGTGGAATAAGATTCTGAATCACATAGACTGACGTGTGCAACTTTGATCTAGCTTGCCAACCTCACTATATTTCATAATGATCTGGAACTGTATAAAGATTTGCTTCACCAACTGGTCTGCCCCTTAGCAATGAATAGATAATTGAGTGCTTGATTACTGCCAAGTTTTAGGGCATTGCTGCTATACAACAAGAAAATCCCATTAGTGCAAATGGAGAGAGGCATAAGCCCCCCCCCCTTCTACAGTATGTTGTTAGTGGAAGAGGTGGTAATTCAAGCAATTGTAAATGTTAAAAAGTACCTGTTGGACCTCCTCAGATCTGTTTGTCTAAAGAATAGATATATATTCAAACCTTTGCTAATGCCAATTCATCCCATCTTGGTGAAAAAACACAGGAAGTCCATTATGGGGGGGGGGGGGGCAGGAAAATTAAAGTAAGGTAACTTGAATGTATTTTGTAGCTTTTTGCTAGGAGCCCTGCTGGTGGGGTCAATGTAAAATTGTTCTCTCACAACTACATCAGCTTTAAAGGTAACCTACTGTATGTTGAGTCCAGACATGAATGTTCGATAAATGCAGCAGGAAACTGCAGGGTTTACATCCTTCTCGTACTGTATGCTTTTCCATTACAATGTCATAGATCTCGTGTTCTGGAAAATCTGGCACAAATATTGTCATAACACGCCCTTGTTTCATTTATTGACAGGTTTTTTTTTCTTTAACTTTTCAGTGTTTCTGCAATCTACCCTGAATATTATTGATATAAATATCTGTATGTGTGCACATAAAATGCACATCAGCCTATCTGGTTTGAGCCCTTACTATTAAATTTGTTCAATACTTAGAATTTTGCTTATACTGAAACTACAAGCTGACTGATAAATTGTATAATCTGCCCACATACAGTTTGTATGTTCAATCATTTTGTCCAATCAAAGTCTAGTTTGTGTGGGTGGTTCATGCCAAATATCTTGGTTACACAGACCAATTGTCCATCCCAGATGCTACTTTATCTGAAATGGATTGTTGCTAGTGTGAGCCCATCTAAGAGGCTGTTCTCACCTACAGTATGTAGGAATTAATTTTGATTAATCCCAAATATCCAAATAGTGCAAGGAACCCTTTACTTAACCCTTTACTTGTTTCAAATGACCAAATAAACTTGTTAGGTGTTATTGGCTAAGCCAAATTTGTAGGAGGCCATACTCTTTGGCCGATGCCTAGAGATTGAGTCATCAGGGGCATGGGATTAGTAAAGTGTATTCTAGCTGTGAGGATTAGTGAATCCCTGTTTACACAAAAGTTGCTGCAACTGCAATAAAAAATTTGCCCTGTCACACTCAAAGAATAATCTGCACATTTGAATGTGAACAATGGCAAGGACTGTTACCCCAACATTGCACAAGGACTACATCCTCCGTCAAATACATAAAATAGACATTAATACTAACTTCTGCCAAGGCATTAATGGGGTTTTTCAAATAAGGCATGTGGTTTTTCAAATAGCTGCTGCAAAATACTCAAAGGATAGGATCAGTATTTAATGATACTAAAAGTATTACCATCTAATCTATCAAAGTATAAAAAAAAAATATGCTCCTCCATTTATTTTATATTCTTTTAAGTCAAACTAGGTATGTTACAAAAAAGTGGGATGTATACAAACAAAGCATGCAGCAGCAAAGCACTTTATTGGTGAGATGTCCTCACCCATGCTTTTGTCCCTCAAAATCATTTGATACTTGATCTTTTCCAGGCAATGTGGGTTTTGACCCTTTGGAAGTTGAAGTTGCTAGAAAGGATACTTTGTCCACTAAAGTTTGACTAAAGTTTTTTTAAAGTTAGAAAAACATTTAGATTGACTGTTATAGCAAAGTGGCTAAAAGGCCAAAAAAAGTCTTAATCTTTGCTTTCTTTTTGCAGCCAGAACAATGGGGTGTTTCACATTTATCAAAGTGATGATGATTATATTCAATGTTTTCATATTTGTAAGTATAAAGTATCCCTGTATATCCTAATGAAAAATTTACTTTGCTGTTCCCTTCTCTTCCAAAGGATACAACTAATCTTGCTAGTAGTAAAACTGTTGCAGCAAAGCATGATATTAAAATAACTAGTTGGCAAGTTAAAGTGAGAAATTTGCACTTGGTATACATGCATAGTGTGAAGGCAAAAGTACATAAACTAAATTAAAATATAAACTAAAGTAAACTTGATTGCTTTTTGGCCAGCCCATGTTAATTTTCCAACAGGACCGGTCAATCGGGATTGCAAGACTATGTGCTGGAACAGCCACTAACTGGCCAAAGATGGAGGAAACATTTTTCTAAAGTCATCTCTATTTTGTATATCTTTGAATGCAAACAATCAATGTGAGCAGTGATGTAGATTAATTTGCTATTTTTAAGGGTGGTGCAGCAGCCCTGTCCAAAGTGGAAGCCCAAAGGTTGTATGTGCCTGGCCAAGATTTACATCAACCTGTGTAATAGTGGATATCTGGCCCACAGCTAGGGAAATTTCAGTATTGAGAAATGAAAAGATAATCATTGTTTTCTCAAGTTGCCTACCCCTAGTCTTCCGCATATGCTTGGCCTCAATTGCGCAAACACCACAATCAGCTGTGCAGGGCACGATGTGGGTGGCTTGGTTGCCTGGGGTGCCCAGCTGGCATTGCATTGACACTGGCAGATGAGATAGTTAAAAAAAAAATACACCTCCACTTCCTTCCTGCTGTTCCATCCATTCATGCTCTTAAGTGGTTATGTGGCACTCATACTCTTTCCATTCAATCAGCTGTGGGGTAGTGTATGGTGGCCTAAAAATGTTTATGGGAAACAAAAGCCCTGTAAATCTACTAGAGCAAATTAAGTCGGTTCGTAACTTTGACATAAGGGAGGCCACAAAGGGGGGCATATTTTGGCACTACAGTATAATTTGACTGGGTTGTACAGTCAGATATTGAAGACAACTTTTTAGGGTCTTTAGCTCCCAGGCAGGCAATAAGGCCCCGGCAGCAACTAACAAGGGTCCACTATGCTGATCATGGGAGATGTTTAATTTAATTGTATATGGCCTGCATGCCACACATCTCCATGATATAAAATGTGAATGTGAATAGACCTTATGGCTCATTTGTCAAAACTGGAAAAAAGTCACCAGGGCAGTAACCCATGGCAGCCAATTAAATTCATTGTTTTCCTTGTTATACCACCTCTTGTTAAATGAAGAGTGCTACTTGTTGCAGGATAATTTTTTTTTAACGTAGTCTAATACATATCATTTATTTTTTTTCTTGCTCCTGTCTTAATTTTGGCAGACAATTTTGATCTATTTATATAACATAATATAAATTTTAACGGCAACGCCAGAATTAAAAGAAGGCAAGACTGAAAAGTGTCCCTAGAATACTTTCTACCATTTATCATCTACCAATTTAAAGGGACGTTCTTCTTATTAGTAAACTGGAAAGCAATGTTTTATATAACTTTCCTTATGGCTTAAATATTGGCTTCTGAAGACACTTTGCTAATATTCACACTTTATTTCTAACTATTTTTCATGACAAATTGGCTACTGGAAGCTAAAGATTTACTGGGGAAACAGGCTGAGGGATAAATGCATAGGAGGATTGACACAAATTGCTTATGTGATCAAACTATGCAATGTGTCTGTGGGGAAAAAAATTCTATATGAATATATTTGAATGTAAACCCAACTTGTGGAGTGCTGAATGGTACACTTAAAATAGAATTTCTAGAAGTTTTTGAGTTTATTTTTTTTTTACAAATCTTAGGACAAAAAATTCAGATATGATTAAAAGCGGTCCATTAAGATCAGAGCAGTTTCCAGTGACTTGTATAGAACCTTGGCAACATTTGGTATTAGAGCATCTAAGGAATATAGGAAACCCTCACATTTTTCAAGACTTGTGGGGGAAAAATAATTTTAACTATTGGGCTTGAGAATGTAACTTTCGGTTAGTTTGATCACTTTTAAACAATGTCGAATTAGTTTCCCTGTTTTTTTTTTTTTTTTTTT
>CM044438.1:72894901-72906164 GCA_024363595.1 Xenopus borealis
TTTTTTTTTTTTTTTTTTTTAATATATTTTGACGTTCTCTAATTTTTGCCTTTCTTGCAGCTTGGAGGTGGTACCCTCATGGGAGTTGGAATCTGGGTGTCTGTGGACAGTAACTCCTTTATGAAGATATTTGGTACAGTGTCTGCAAGTGCTTCCCTTCAGTTTGTTAATGTTGGATATTTTCTCATTGCCATTGGTGCTTTGTTGGTACTTCTTGGATTCCTTGGATGCTGTGGAGCCCAAAAGGAGAGCAAGTGCCTCCTGCTCACTGTGAGTTTTTCAGTAGTTCTGTTAAATAGCTGTTAGTCCCAGGCACAACTGCTGTTCCTCTGTAGTTGAGTAAAGCCAGTTGAGCCACCATCACTTAGTAACTGAGCAGAAAAAAAATATTTAAGCACACAGCCTACAGTTAGTATTAATTGTTTGAGTAAAAACTTTTCAGTCCGATATTTGAACACCACTGAGGCAGTTTTAGCTTTTTCTACATTGTATTGTAACAGCTGTCCCATAAATGTCTTTCAGTTCTTCACCATCATCCTGATTATATTCATTGCAGAGGTGGCTGGTGCAGTTGTTGCTTTGGTTTACTCCTCCTTGGTAAGAATTTTTAAAGTCTATGAAAATGCAGTCAATGCATATTCTTTCTGGTGTTTGCCTCTGGTTAAGTTTATGGTATTCAAATTTTTTATCAATTGTGTTGGGGATTAAAGTTCAATAAGCTATCTATACAAATGTTTTAAAATCTCTGCAACATTAATCTTTTTGATTAGAGTCTATGGGTGCAAAACAATTTCTCTCCTATCACTGGTGGTTAAATCTGTGGGATTCTAAAAGTAATTAGAAAGCTGAATCTTAATACATTTAAGATATGTATTCAAGATATTGAAAGCCTGGCTCTTTTAACAAAATTAATTCAATTATATTCTTCACATAACAGGCAGAGAGTGTGTTAGGACCCCTCCTAAAACCAGTTCTACAAAATGATTATGGCTCCAATAGTAAACCTGATGTGACAAAGATTTGGAATGCTACCATGGAAAATGTAAGTCTTTCTGGTGTAAAATCATGGAATTCTGATCAGGTTTTTGTTCAGTCTGACCATTGCCATCTTTTCCTTTTTAGCTTCATTGTTGTGGTTTTAATGGATACACCGACTTCACCAATTCTACTTACTACAGTAACTACCATCATTACCCACCCTACTGCTGCAACTCCACTTCAAATGCTGTCTGTACTGAATTAAATGCAATGAGCGCTAAGATTTCGGTATGTTTTAATCCTTCTTAAATTACATATGCTACATTAGCATACATAAATCATGAAAACAAACTGTAAACTGTTTTGGTGCACACTGCAAAAGCCTATTAAAAACAGTCTATTGAAGGTAAGTAGTACTGAGACATAAACTTTAACAACTTACATTCGTTCTCCATATCCTTTCATTTTAAACACTCGGAAAATATATAATGGATTTTGGCACTGATGGACTTTTTGATGGATTTTTTTTTTTTTTTCTTTAGGGCTGTTTTGATCAGCTCTTGTACCTCATTCGGCAAAATGCTGCAATAGTAGGGGGTGTGGCAGCTGGCATCTGTGCACTGGAGGTAAGTGGCTAACACTACGGGGCAGTTTACAAAATTTGTGTGAAGAATTCGAAGTTCGATCGAATTTGCATAGAATTTGAATATGCAAATGATGCAAATTCGAACAGCGAATATTCAAATAATTTGAATATTCAAATAAAATTTCATTCGACTATTCAATGGTTGAAGTACTTCCCCCTATTTGACCACCTAGTTCGTCAGATCAAAGCTGGCAAATTGGGGACCATTATTTTTGATTGAATAAAAAAAAAAAAAATAGATAAAATCGATCAAATTTTTTCTATTCATTCGAATTGCGGTAAAATCATTCAAATTTAATATTCGAGTTTGAAGGATTTTACTTCACATTCGACCAATAGTAAATCTGCCCATACATCTCTGCTTAGCTTTAGAAAAACAATGGTTACATGTTGACTGAGATGGGTAGCCTTAGAACTTATTGGACCCCATAGCAAATTTATTTTAGGGTCCCCAAACTTTAGACATTTTAATATACAGTCAAACTTACCTATTAGTCCATGTTTCCTGGAACATTTAGTCATACTGGTTGTGCATTATTGTTTAAACATGTTCCTTGGTCAATCAGTAGTAGTACAGGCATGGGACCTGTTATGCTTGGGACCAGGGACTTTCCAGATAATGGAGCTTTCTGTAATTTGGATCGCCATAGCAGAAGTCTACTAGAAAATCATGTAAACGTTAAATAATCATTTACTGGAAGCAGAACCAGCCTATTGGGTTTTCTTAGTTTTGATGAAGTACATGGTACTGTTTTATTATTACAGAGAAAAAGTAAATAAAAAAAAATTATTTTAATAAAAAAAAAAGTCTATGCGAGATGGTCTTTCTATAATTTTGAGGATTCTGGATAACGAGTTTCCATATAGCGGATCCCATACCTATACAACAATATGACTGGCTTGCAGTCAGTCTCTTGCTACTGAGAAATCTATCCATTTAAGTCTTCCATTCTGTGTGTGTTTGGTAGGTCAATGGCTTAGACAGAGGCTTTATGCTACATTTAGTGGTCATTCGGCTAAAGTTTTATTTTGTAATTTAATAGCCCCTTTCTTCCCAATACATGCAGATAAGTTAGACACGTGTTTTTATAAGATTCTGTATTCTCAGTGTATTTTTGTCTTTTTGTTTTTCTGCCCAGCTTGCTGCAATGGTGGTTTCGATGTACCTCTACTGTCATTTAGACAAAGAAATCCACTAAGAAAGAAGACTGAATATTTTGCACAACATTTAATGTATATATTTTTCCCCCCAAGAGACCGTCTGACCAGAATCCATATAAACCTTGTACAATAGGATTATAAACAAGCTCAGATATATATTTAAAAATGTCACTACATTCCTTATTTGTCCCTAATTACTTTTTTTTTTTTTTTTTTTTGAAGTTCCAGAGTTGATATTTTTGTAGTCAATTAAATTTTTAAGTATTAAGCATGTTGTAATTATGGGCAGACATGGTCCTAATGGTTTGTTTAAAAGTCTGAGCCTCTTTGTATGTTTGTGCATTCTTTACATTCTTTAATTTCACATGTTGTGGTGCAATACCAAAAATCTAATTTCACCCAAAGGACTGAGCTAAATAAAAGACCCAAGCATTTCAGAAAGTCTAGAGCCCCAGCTCCAAGCAAAGCTCAAAATCAGCAATACCCTGCAAACCTTAGCTGCTATCTAAGAACATTTCACCTTGTAGTTTAAGTCTGAGAGGATTCTGAGAGATATCCCAGATGAAGAAAAACAATTTTATATGATGCATAAGTACTTTTTGGCATTTTTGTAAGAATGTTCCCTCTGTGGCTGGTGGCCCAGGTTAATGCTTCCTCCCCACCAAAAACCTAGCCTTGGACTGTTTAAAAAGTCATAGGAATTCTTATGATGCAAATTTCTTTTCTGTATCATTGTTAGGTCTGAAATGCAGATATGGCTTTTTTTAATGTATTGAGAATTTTATTAACATAATAAAAATATTTTTTTCAAGGGGATTAGAAAAATGAGGGTTGATTGTTCATCTGCAATGACTTCTCAAAGTATCACTCTGGCAGAGTCCAGTCTTTGTTGCTAAATCATTAGTACATTATGAACTATATAGCTGTTGGGTGCACTTGTCCTAGTCGTTGGCTTGCAAGATCCGAGACAGATGTGTAATTTTACCTTAACTGAGACTATTTATTAATTTTTTGTTTGATTTAGAAAAAACAATGATGTCACATGTCGGAGTTTTGTTTTAAATTAAACCGCTACCTTGAGAGAAGTTTTCTTTTTTTTTTTATTATTCCTTAACAGCAATTTGTGAAAATTGGTTGTAATATTTTGCAGTAAACATATTAGATGTGGGTGTTATTATACTAAAATTGCTAAAATATTGTAACTATTCAATGAGCAATCAAAGCACAGGTTTCCCACCCTATTTTTAAACACAGCTAAGGCTACAAGGACCAGTGCATGATCCTGGAGTGGGACATTTTTAAGGATGAGAAACTCAAATGCAAATACCGTGTACACCAGAATGCTCATGTTAGCATATCCAGTGGCTTCATGTCAATCACATTGGATTACCTTTGTTTAGTTTTCCCAGTAACCTTGCCAAGAAAGTGAATCAGGACCACCTGAGATTGTACCCAGTTAGCTGCCTGTGCTATTTCAGAATTACTTTCTTGTAGAATAGTTGCTAGATAAGGAATCGAAAGCTTATGCTCTCGGCAGATGCAAGCTTATCCACTGGTATTGCAATCCATGTTTGCTCTATAGGCATGCCCCCAACAGCAATTGGGAATGATTACATTAAGGAAAGGCCTACTCATGTTAACGTCAGAGACTCAGGAATTAGTGGCATGGAGTTGTTGTTAATCATCTGGGATATGTTAACTAGGCAATGCTACAGTCACAGTGTGTTCTAATTTAGATCAAGTGGTAAACAAGCTGGATGGGCATTTCTGGCTGTTTCTTAAGACAAATTCTGCCTGGATTAATCACTGACCCTGAAAACGGGTAGCCTTGGACATTGTGTGGAAAGGGCGGCTGAAACTTTGCAAAATTAGCAGTAAAATATTGTTAGCAATAACACTAAAGGCGCAACATTTCATTTTCCCATTCTCCATTTATAAGAGATTTCCTTTTTATATTTTCCCATTACCTGCTTTAAAAACATGATGGTCTCCATTCCAGTTTTAGCCTAAGGTACCGTTTGTTTCTTGACCTGACATCCTTATTACCCATCCTATTATGTTCTAGTCCCCCCGCCCTAGAAAACTTGAAGAGGCTTAAATGACTAAGGAGAAATATTTTGACAACATTGGTGGTAATAAAGCGGTTTGTCGAGTTGGCAAATGCTAGATCTTCTTATAACTTCTATAGAGACAGTAAACGTATGCCAGCAACTGTAGGAAGCACAGTAAAAGTTTTTCTGGATTTTAAATTGGTAAAGGCAGAAACCCTGATTTCTAAGGAATAAATAAATATTATTAGCTTGTGTACTCATATCTGCATGGCAAGCACATGGAATTAAATCTCCTGTTAGGGCCCTAACAGACATGCTGGTGCATATTCTAAATAGTTATATACAAGAAATGAGGACTTTGGATTTTCCAAGATGGCACTTATAACCATGTTTCAGCTTTGAGAGCAGACTCATTTCTGTGAAAAATCTTTGCAATGAGATGATGTACGTTTATTATGCCCTGAGAGTTGAGTTAAAGGGAAACTGCACTCCTTAAATAAAATACAAAATCCCATAAAACAGCTCATTTGTAAAACAATATTTCATAAACAGAACCCCCATTGTATGTGTTTCAGTGATTCAGAAAAAAATGGTGGAAAATGTAAAATCAGGGGAATGTACTATGTGTAATATATAGGTGGGACCACAAAACAACAATGTAAAATTATGGAAAACTAAATCAGGGGATGTAAATTGAGGTTCTACTGTAAAGTAACCATTCCATGGAGAATATACTTTTTGTAAGTGTGTGCCAATGGCTGGTTACAAATTGGAAAGTTGCCATTTTAACCACTAATCTCCACTCTCTGGCTTATATGAGGCACTGTGCTCACACACAAACCAAGAGCACCCATACATGCCATGCATATGTATCCAATGATTAGACAGAACTGTCTTTTACTCCCATGCCTCTTCCTGTTAGTTAAAGCTACATTATTTCCTGTCAGGTGATCTCCAAGAGAGCACAGAGCCCATCAAAAAAAAATGGTGGCTCAAGGGAAAATATGTATATTTAACAAATTTGCATATTGTCTAAGCTCACACATCAATTACATTCAAAATATGTAGAACCACTGTCAGTTCAGACACAAGGAACATAAGGTATACGAAGAAGTACATCTTTGCAATTAGTTAAAACATTGCAATAATTGTAATGTGGGATCATGCAAAGTCTTTGTTCAAGCTTTGAAGCACATAAGCAAAAGAGAGTCTGCATATCATCTTTATACTTGCAAAGTGACCACATCATTGTTGAGAACCCAGACACATTTGGGAACATTTGTTAAACAGGTTCCTCTATTTTCTAGAAATGATAGGTACGTTGCCTAGAGCAGCAGAACGTTGGTGGTGTTTCAGGGAGGGGGTTGGGGTGGAAGCAGGACAGGTAAACTGCTGCTCAAATGAAGAACTTTTGGCTCTAGTTCTCAGCTGCAGTTGGCACATTCACCAACATTCTTTTTCTCCCTCATTGATCTTATTGTCTCACTGTAGCATTCAGTAGTTTCAGATCTTTTGTTTGGGCCGTCATTTCTGTACCATGATTAATCCAACCGAGAGAAAGATGAATAGACCTTTCTTATTTCACTTCCCATGAGTCTGCCATTCCAGAGATAATTCAGTGTCAATAACTAGTCCCGATAGAAACAGAATAACTCAGGTAATTCATATCTTTAACCTGCAAGACCCAAATAAAATTGAATGTTCAGCAAAAGGGTTTTCACCCAAGACATTGTTTCCCTTTCCATATTAAAGCCACATGTGTTTATTATACCTGTTTTTCAGGAAGTTATCCTGAAAACAATTTTGTATCAAGTGTCAAAAATAGCATTGTACCTTGAAGTAAGCAAAGCATCTCTGCTCATTTACAATATTAAAATGAGGAAGGACTGAAGCAAATGACAAAGGAGAAGAGAGGAAGGAATGACAAGAAAATATGAACAGGAAAGTAGAGCGAGAAACGGACGATTGTGGAATGAAATGTGGGTCACAGGTCTTGATAATGATCACACTTCTGTGAAATGCAGTGGGAGTGGAGGAACCAAATTACTGTAAAGGCTTAAACTTTGTCAAATTGGTAGGAAATTTTAAAAACTTGCCTATGTCAGAATCTTATCCAGTACAACAGCAAAGAGCTGCAAGGTAGTAAAACAAATCATTACCGCATTGGCTAGCTCTTTCAGACGCGATTGCCACTGGCCTATTTCCTTGATGATGATGTCCATTCCAGGGACAATGATAAAATGACATCACTGCATTTAGAATGGGCGAATATTCAAAGACAATTTATTTCTCTGTAAAAAGATCTGCTTTATTTTTGTTCAGTATTTCCTTCAGCGGGACAAAAGTATATCCTTAATTTGTATGTAAAGATGACAGGCCAGATGAGCACATAATAAGGCATTGTACATACACTGTACATATACTGTATCAGCATATAAAAGAAGAGCATTCATATGGCAAACAATCACTGAACCAGGTCATCATGAGACATTACTAACATAAAAGACATTGTGACTATGAGGCACTATTAAAGTTGGTATGTCTCACAGGGTGCGGCCTGAAAAGATTAATGTGCTAAATTGTTTTTCACCAAATCCATTTATTTTACTAAATGTTCATTGTGAAGTGCGGCGAACATCGGCAAAGGCAACACTAGTAGTGATGGGCGAATCTCCCGAGATTTGCTTCGCCGAAAAATTCGCAAATTTCTCTGGAGAGAAAAATTTGCGAATTGGCGAAAAATTCGCGAAACGAGTCGCGGGACGCTTTTGACGCGCGTCGCGTCAACTTTGGCGCTGCGTCATTTTTCCGCCGAATTTTAGCCAAGCAAAATTTCGCTGGCGATTCGCGAATTATAAATATATTATATATTAATAAATTCGCTCATCACTAAATA
Organism: Xenopus borealis; assembly: GCA_024363595.1. Lineage (NCBI taxonomy): Eukaryota > Metazoa > Chordata > Amphibia > Anura > Pipidae > Xenopus > Xenopus borealis. The sequence goes on from CM044438.1 coordinate 72,902,634, forward strand.
CTAGCACATTTTCGCGCTATAGTGAATTTGCCCCTAAGAATCTTTATCACTTTGTGCCTCCTTCATAATGCTTATTCTGTTAAACCACTGATTCATTTCAAATTTGAGCCTTCAGTATAGTTTCCAAACTCTCTTACAATAGCAGCTTTTAGATAAAACTTCTTTGATTTCACAATATCAGATGGTTTAGTCCTTTGGGAGTGTTTACTTGTGCTATCCTGCACATATACTGATTTCAGTTCCATTGAGATTTCAAAATATATTGTGCCCTTTATCATAAAAATAATTATATTAAGCAAAAAAAAAACCCCTTTTGGCAAATTATTTGTTTCCATTCTTTCTTTAACGATCAACAGTAATTCTCAGAACTAAATAGTTACTGCCCAAGGATGATATTCCTGCATCAGCTAAACATGTTCCCATGATAAGTGCTTATTTTCAGGGATGTAACTACAGCTGAAGCAGACCCTGCAGCTGCAGGGGGAGGGCCCAGGTGGTATAGGGGGCCCCATGAGACCCTACTTAATAAGCAACTTCAATATATATTGCTAAAACAGGACAACTCAGGGGCCCTAATATCAATTTGTTCTGAGGCCCAGTAAAATCTAGTTATGCCGATACTTATTATTCTTATTCATTGGTCTGACAATGTTACACAATTAAGGTTTTATACTCTTTTATCACTGGTTTGGATATGGTGATGCTGGCAAAAAGGTGTAGAATAAAAACAAAAAATACTTCTCAAAATAGAAGCGACACCTTCTACACATATACTAATAAAATACAAAAACAGAGACTTTCAGATTACTGTCTATATTTTAGGAGAACTAAAGCCTAACTAAAGAAAAAGGCAAGAAATGTTGTATAGGTCTGTTATCTGGAAACCCATTATCCAGAGTGCTCTGAATTATGGAAAGGCTGTCTCCTATAAACTGTGTTATAGTGAAAATTATTTCCTTTTTCTTTATAATAAAACAGTACCTTGTACTTGATCCAAAACAAGATATAATTAATCCTTATTGGAAGCAAAACCAGCCTATTGGGTTTATTTAATGTTTACATAATTTTCTAGTAGAGTTAAGGCATGAAGATCCAAATTACGGAAGTCTCTGTATCCTTTATCCAGAAAAACCCAGGTCCTAAGCATTATGGATAACAGATCCCATACCTGTACATTATGTTTTGGGCTTCTGTACCAGCCCAAGGCAATCACAGCCCTTTAGCAGGGAAGATCTAGGTCTCCAAAGATGCTCCAGTAACTCCCATTTTCTTTTTTGCTGATTCACATGCTCTGTGCTGCTGTCACTTACTGAGCTTAGGGACCCACTCACAATATACAGTACACATAGAATAGAAATGTCAAAATAGAAGGCTGATTAGTAATTAATACAGATAATTACTACATGGCAGCACAGCAACCAGTGCAATTGGCATTAGAAGTTACACTCCCATCTGAGAAAAGACATTCTGCATTACTTTGTGCATTACTATTCTGTAAAGGCCTTACCCAAACTTTTGCCACAAAGAAGGAAGCACAGAATTGTGAAGAATGTTTTTAAAAACTGTGTTGTCCTAAAATTTGCTTTCAATAGAACCAGATCATTTCAAAGTGTGTGTCTTTATTCATCAAAGAATAAAGACACAAATGTTAAAATAATGCAGTGTGTGGTCCTCAGATTTCTCTGTTCTATGTTACACAACATGGGATGCCAAGAGACACTTGCACCTGGTAATTTGCTTCTTGACTTTGCCTGTAGGATACAAAACAGTGTCTTTGAGTTGGGGTTTTCTGTTTCAATAGAACCAGGGACTCTAGCCCAAATAATTGAAAACAGACCAGATCCTTATTCCATCTGGATCCAAACTTTACCAACTGCAGTACAATATAGATTTAGGTATGTGTTTGTGTCCTTTCATCTACCAAAGCCAGACCGTTCTGACAGCTTAAAATAAAAAGAAAGGCGCATTTCCTTGCATGATGCAAGCTGTGGAGAATATTTTCTGTTCCTGATGAAGTCTACAATGTGTTTACATTGCTGCATTGACCTCTGATGAGCAAATTTGTCACTACAATCCTGTAAGGGAAATGTTATCAATTTAATAAATCTATGTGAATGTCCTACACCAGGAACAGCACCCTTCTTTTTATTTACTTTGCAGACTTTTGATTGGTTTGACCAACCTATGAAGAGAATGCACCTACTGGGTTATTAGTGACCAATATATGTATTTATGTATTGAACCTATTCCTTTGGAACTTGAAATATGACCTAGGGACCTTTACCTTAGCATTATACATTCCATTTGTTTTCCTATCCCATATGGACTGGAGAAATATGGGTTTATCCCCATCCATTTGGCCAGTTTCCAGAATGTCGCATAATTATGTTTTGAACCTATAAAAAATGCCTAGTTGACTAGTGGCAGAGAGATATCTAAGGAAGATCTGGTCAGTATATTTATCCACCCCTATAATGAATTTCATACTGCCTGGTTATAAACTGTGACCTGTTTATAGATAATACATTACTGGACAATTAAATCTAACTAAGTTATGCATGGCGGTGTCCAGGTAAGGAGGAATATAACTAACTCCAAATATTGCTGGTGACATTAAGAAAAATAAATACTCTTTGTATCATGTGGCTTCCACACATCCTGGCTATAACTCCCAGTTACCAAAATATAAAATATTATTAAGCATGGAGCTGTTGAGCTAATTAGTAACTTGTAAAGATTAGAGTGGGGCTGCTGTATAAGGGCAGAGACACAAGAGAAGATTCAGGGAGATTAATCACCCAGCGACAAATCTCCTCTTCTATGGGGTGACTAATCTCCCCAAACTGCCTTCCCATCAGATAGAATGTGTGCCCTTGGGATTATTGGCTTAATAGTGCCTAATAAATAGGATGGCAGATGCAGACATTGTTTTAGTGGCTATAAGCAGACTTAGTGGACCTCAGTGCACAGCTCCATATGTTTTAGAGGCTGTGTCCAAAACTATCACTAGAGAGGCCCCATAAGCACACATTCCATTGCGTCCTATAGGCAGTACACACAGGGTTAACTCCCGCTCCTCCTGATAGGACAGGTAGCTCAAAACAATTATTAGTCAGCCTTTAACAACACCTTAATCCTTCCCCCAGCATGTTTTTTTCCTGTCCTACCTGACGGATGGGGTAGTGAAGATGGATGAAGATCCAGGTCCTGAGGGACTTGATGGCCGACTGGGGACTACCTGAGGGTGAGGCCCTGGGGGAATAGAAGCATTCCTTGGCAAGTAGATCGCAGGAGAAGCGATTCATTAGGCTGACCAAAGTTTATCTGGCGGGTAAACTGAAGGCAGTTCAAGAGGCGATGGATGCAGTTCAAGCGGGAACGCATCAACGTGACTACGCAAACCGGAAGTAGAGCGCAAGAGCCTGGAAACAGCGGGTAAAGGTATTTAAACTCGCCACTTAAAGGAAAACTAACAATGTAGGTCTCTATAAATAGATATTGCATAATACAACTCATATGTAAAATCCTGCT
>CM044438.1:72919691-72965128 GCA_024363595.1 Xenopus borealis
TATATATATATTTTTTTTTTTATATATATATAATTAGTACCAATATTAATAATGAATGAGATGATTGGCCAGACTAGAGACTTCTTCGACATATAGTAGTTGGCAAGAATTAATATATTGCTATAGAAGGACAAGAAATCCATGTTTTGTATAGTTTGTCCAAAATGTCTTAATGTCTTAAATATATTGATATTGGTGAGTGCAGAGGATCTCTTCTTCTGTCTGTGTCAATTAAAATTTAGAAGTGCACAACCTTTTCCTTTTATACAGCAGTCGTGACCATCTCCTTGATGGAGTAGTTTCTATAGTGTGCAGTAAAAAAAAATGCTAGTGTATCTTATGTATCATTCCAAGGTAAGCATAGTATATTTTGCAGTTGCAGTCACTGAAACAACAGAATACTTAGTAGATCTATATGGAGGACATTCCCCAAGTATAGAACTATGTTATATGTCTTTTGAGAGTGCAGATACTATGTAATTTGCATAACATTTCAAACTGTCAACTTTTTCAACAAGAGAAAAAATATAAACACTTTATTTTACGTTTAACAACTTACCTCTTATAGATATGTTTATATGCACAGTGGTGTAACTACTCCCTGATGGGCCCTGGTACAGGATGGGCCCATGGTCCCACTTATCTGGCCCTCCCCCTATGAACTTTGTGCCGGAATACTGCCAGCATGCACACTGCGTATACAAACACTCATTGAATACAAAGAAAACCCCAGGCGAACCAGCTGTGGGACCATCGCTGAAAACTTAGTGAGCACAAGCCAACCTACAATATATATAAATTTATATATATGTCCCTGTGTAACCTCCAATTGGAGCTGCACAGAAAGCTGGCACACTGGCAACACACACATAGCCAGCACCCGAGCTGTACAAATAGCTGCAACAAGATCTGGCATCCCATAATGCCTGGAAGAAACACCTGAGCACTAACTAACCCTGAGTTGATACCTCAGCTGCATACCCCACTGAGATTTGGCATTCCGGACTTGGAACCCCAAGGGCAATAGTCAATATGTGTTGGCAATCGAAAAGCACTGATGGATGTAGTGAGAACTGACATTTCCTTGTATCCAGAGGGGGCACCTCCACTGTACGCTGTGTTGTCACTTCTCTAAAGGCAGATACCAACCTTTCACTGAGAGGTTGGTACCCTAGCTAGCACTCAGCTGTACTGAGAGCTGCCATCTGACTGAAAGTGAGCAACCCCTGGCATTGAGAGATGACATCTGAGTACTGGAGAATCCTGCGTGAGTTGGCACACAGGCTGTACCAAGGCCTTGAATCTCTCTAAGAGCTGGCACCATGCTGCCCTGGAGAAGGAAAGGAAAGTTTGTGCTGGCACAGAAAGAGCAAAGTATTAAGTTACGCCTGGCTGTTGCCCTCCTTCCTGTGCTCCAGTCCCAATCTCCTGCCCAATATCTCTGGCCAGTGCCTAGGCACTGTGTTCAGGAGGAAGCGGCAGACAGTGGAGCGGACCTGGGAAGAGCCCAGTGAAAGTGTGCAGCACCTGGACAATGATGTACTGTGGGCACGAGAGGAGGCCTTGGGCAGATCTTGGAGCAGAGCAGCGGTGGAAGCCGAGGCCCCCAGGTGAAGCTGTCCGTGAGTAGTTAAGGCCTCGGTGTGTTCCCTAGGAAGGGCAAAGCTGCCAACACTTACTTTCTGCACTCACTCACTTCAGTATCGACAGCACCCATCCCATCATTCACTCTTTTTATCACACCAGCAACAGAAGTAGTGTCACACTGCCCTCTCCCATCCCCTTATATAGCCTCTCTAAGGAAATCGTCTCCAAATGTAGTAGAATAGAACCTGCTCTAGATCCCCTACCTATCAGTGCCATCAATGATTTGAACTGAACTCCAACACTTTTTACATTTAAATGTGACTCACGGGTAAAAAAAGATCGGGGACCCCTACTTTAGGACATGCCCCCAATCTGCTGATCATGCCCTTGGTCTCAAATATGTGATTTCTATGCCCCTTATTTGCCTCAAACAACGGCCACTTTGGGCTAGGTGCCTACCTTTGAAGCCCAACCTTTGGAGCTGACAAGTGTTCACATGGTGTTATACTGTATTTTTTCTGCTGCATACAACAAAAAAGAAAAAATTCTAAAGATTCTAGTTGCTATGGACCATTAAAACCATTACAAAATATGAGTTTGATTGAAAAACATTTTAATATAGAGCAATATAGAGCATTTGTATTGTGCTGTAAAGAAAGGATAATGCAAACCCTAAAGTAAATCTGTTTTAGAGAATGAATTTCCCTATAAAAGGCTATAGACTAATAAATGTTCAGCTTACATCCTAAGGCAAACACTGCCAACGTGTAGTCCAATTCTTGCTCTTCTGCTCATGTTTACATGGAAGGCAGATACATACGTAATGTCAGAAAGCCTTAAGCAAATATATAAAAGTAAAATGCATTCTTTCTGTACATAAAGGAGGCACTTCACAATCTCACAGTATGTCATACAGTTCATGTGATTTCTAAATATAGAAAAGAAGGGATTTTCATGTGTTAAGGCCACCAGTAAGTACACTTTAGCCATAGATAAGGGGCACTTATTCTATCATACAACAAAAAGAAAAGGAGTAGTCATGACTAAGTACCAGAAGGTATGAAACACTTAAGGTGGAGTACCATGAGGTCTATATGTATATTTTATTTTTAGTTTGGAGTTTTGAATGAAATTAGTATTTTCATTGAAGATTTTGAGTTACAGAAACCTTTTTTTTTTTTGTTTTGTTGTTTGATGTGCCCTTGGTACAGGGGGCTGTATCCCATTAATCTAGGCCCTTTTTTTGGAATTTGATTACTTCTTCCATTCAGTCTTACATTTTATATCCTATATTACAAACTTCAAACTTGATTTATTAAAAAAACATAATTTTCTTACTCTGGCTACATAAAGGCATCAGGTAACACAACACAAGTTAGAGATGGCAGACTGTAAAAATACAATACTACAGTAGTCATGGGTGGGTTTGGGTTGAGCTCTTCTGTCTGCTTTCTGCCTGCAACCTTACACTGTAGGCTTCTGGTTTTATAGGAGCGCCCCAATCTGTGTCTGCCCAAGCCACCCACCGATGATGTCATAAAAGGGTTGGGTCTATAAAAAAAAGGCGGAACTAGGGTGCTATCGGGCCCGGATTGGGGGTGCGTGTGTCAGGAGCAGGTCAAGTTTTTCTCGACTATAATACAGGTATGGAAACTCTTTATCCAGAAAGTTCCAAATTACATGAAGGCCATCTCCCATAGACTCCATTTAAATAAAGTATTTCAAATTTTTTTAAAACAATCTCCTTTTTTCTCTATATTAAAAAGACAGTACCTTGTACCTAAAGACTCATTATTAAAAAAAATCTCCCCAGTCGTGATTGGCTAGAAGGGGTTTTGGTCCTATGTATTTGATCACCGACAGTATGATTTGTAGTTTTAGCATTTGGTCAGGCACACTTCTATAAACATTACTATCAACAACTGATTTTAAGTATAATTACTGTAAATTGTATTACTATAGATGTGATTAAAGCAATGACCAGTCAATACACTTCAGTCATGCAGTGCAGCCCAACTTGATTTATAGAAACAGTACAAGTACAAGTGGTTTTCCTTATTAAAGGGATCCTGTCATGGGAAATTTTTTTCAAAATGCATCAGTTAATAGTGCTGTTCCAGAAGAAGTCTGCAGTGAAATCCAGTTCTTAAAAGAGCAAACAGATGTTTTTATATTTCATTTTGAAATCTGACATGGGGCTAGACATTTTGTCAATTTCCCAGCTGCCCCAAATCATGTGACTTGTGCTCTGATAAACTTCAATCACTCTTTACTGCTGTACTGCAAGTTGGAGTGATATCACCCCCTCCCTTTCCCCCACCCAGCAGCCTAACAAAAGAACAATGGGAAGATAACCAGATAACAGCTCCCTAACACAAGATAACAACTGCCTGGTAGATCTAAGAACAGCAATTAATAGTAAAACTCATGTCCCACTGCATACTATTCGGTTACATTGAGAAGGGAAAACAACAGCCTGCCAGAAAGCAGTTCCCTTCTAAAGTGCTGGCACAAGTCACATGACCAGGGGCAGCTGGGAAATTGACAATATGTCTAGCCCCATGTCAGATTTCAAAACTGAATATAAAAAAATCTCTCTCTGTCTTTTGAGAAATGGATTTCAGTGCAGAAGTCTACTGGAGCAGCACTATTAACTGATGCGTTTTTTAAAAAAAACATGTTTTCCCATGACAGCTTCCCTTTAACTGAAGTATAGTCAGTCTCTGTACCATACACACTGGCAGATTCTGGGAGATTTAGTCGCCTGGTGACTAACCGCCTGTTCTTCTGGGGGACAATCTCCCTGAACTGCCTTTGCGTGTTTTCCCTTCCACTATAATCAGTGTCGGACTGGGATGCCAGGGGCCCACCAGAAAACCTTAGATCAGGGTCCCACCAGAAAACCATAGATCAGGGGCCCACCAGAAAACCTTAGATCAGGGGCCCACCAGAAAACCTTAGACCAGGGGCCCACCAGAAAACCTTAGACCAGGGGCCCAACTTTCCAAACTATTATTCCTTCTCTCCTCACTTAACCTCTTTGCCCCTGTATGTAATATAAGGCACTAAGTTTGCCCAGGGGCAGTAACACATGGCAACCAGTAAGATGCTTGTATTTAAACAGGTGACTAGTGAATGCTGCCTGCTGATTGGTTGCTATAGGTTACTGCCCTTGGGCAAATTTAGTGCCTTTTATTACATAACCCCATATCTCCTATTCTTTTAGATCTACTTACTATACTCTATTCTTCCATTATTAAGCCTCTTTTTTCACATAAATAAATGGGGAATGAATAGAAAATAGGTAAAATTGTTAGAAGCAAGAGGGCCCACTGAAACCTGGGCCCACCGGGAGTTTTCCTGGTATCCCTGTGGGCCAGTCCAACACTGACTATAATGAAAAGTCACCTGTGCTAAACACATGTGGCGCTTCATTTTCTGAAGTTGTGCGAAGTTTCCTCAGGAGGCAATCAAAACAGAATAGTGCAACTTTTTTTTAAGCCCAGCAACATTGAGGATTCATTATTTCCTAACAAATATACAGTTGTGTTCGGAATAGCAGCAGTGTAAAAAAGTAAATAAAGCTCAAAATCCTTATAATAGATTTCCCTACACAAATATGCACAAATCAAAACTTGAAGAAAAATTACAAATTTGTGTTATTTCTTAACAGTTTTTGGAAAAAAAAGGAAATATTAGGCTGTTATAAAAAAAAAAAAAGCAGTGTCTGTATCCTTCTTTACAAACTCAATCATTCACTGTCTAAACTGAAAAAGGATTTTGCTTTCCTTTCAACTAATATTTAGTTGTGTAACCGGTGTTTCTGAGAACTGCTGCACATCTGTGTTGCATGGTGTCAACCAAAGTGTGGCACCTGTTACATTCCACAATTCTTCTGTATTTCTTGGTTTTGCCTCAGAAACCACACAAGTTTTATATTGGATTACGGTCTGGGGATTGGATTTGCCACTCAACATCAATCTTGTTATTCTGGAACCAAGATGTTGCTCATTTACTGTTGTATTTGGGGTCATTGTCTTGTCCCATTCCAAGGGCATTTCCACTTTGGCATAAGGCAACATGACCTCTTCAAGTATTTTGATGTATTGAAACTGATGCTTTACAGTGATCTGTGGCTTGAATTCAGTGTTTGGGGGGTCTGCAGCCCCTAGACCCAAAAAAGAATAATCTTGCTTTCATCAGTTGACAAAATATTGTGCCATTTCTCTTTAGACAGTCAGTGTGTTCAAATTGTAACCTCTTCAGCACATCTTTTTTTTTCAGCAATGGGACTTTGCAGGGGTTTCTTGCCAATAGCTTGGCTTCACATAGTCGTCTTCTAATTGTAACAGTAACGTCAGACTTTCTTTGATCATCCTGGAGCTGATCATCAGCTGAGTCTTTGCAATTTTGTCTATTCTTCGATTCATTGAATGGTAATTTGAATTTCAGGTTTTGGTTGCAATTGTAAAGCATGTGAGATCATTTTAGCTGAGTAGCCTATCCTTTTCTGTACTTTTTATTTGTTTCACCCTCTCTAATCAATTTTTAATCAAAGTAAGCTGTTCTTCTGAACAATGTCTAGAACCACCAATTTTCAGAAAGAAATGCACTATAACCAGTATGTACAACATTTGCTGCCTTCCTTCCTGAAATAAGGGCCGTAAATGGACACCTGTTTTTTCACAGAATGAATGACCTCACCAATTCAGCTTCATGCTGCTATTCTTAGGGATGCACCGAATACAGGATTTGGTTTGGGATTCAGCCTTTTTTCAGCTGGATTCGGAATCAGCCGAATCCTTCTGCCTGGCCGAACCTAATTTGCATATGCAAATTTGGGCCAGGGAGGGAAATCACGTCACTTTTTGGCACAAAACAAGGAAGTAACAAATGTTTTCCCCTTCCCACCCATAATTTGCATATGTAAATTATGGTTCAGATTCGGTTCGTTATTCGGTCGAATCTTTCAGGAAGGATTCGGGGGTTCGGCCGAATCCAAAATAGTGGATTCAGCGCATCCCTAGCTATTTTTTATAAGATATTATTATTTTGAACACAGCTATTATTATGAACATGCCTCAATTATTGATTTAATGACACAGAATCAGCAGCATGCATGTCATGACTAGGAAATTATTTGCCGTGTAGAAATCGAATTTCTGCTAAAAATAATGATTGTCAGACTTCTATTATACTGAACACAATGGAATATGGAGATTTTCAATATGTAAAAAGTGGTTCACTGAATGGTATGCCAGGCTGAACAGATACATACATGGCTATAAGTAACAGTTCCCAAAATGTAATTCTACTTTCACTGCTTTAACTAAGAGAGCTACAGTATGGGGCAGATTTACTATTATTCCCTAATTTGAGGGCTTTTATCCCTCAAATTCAGACGAAATTCAATAAGCATTCGACTATCGAATGGTTTCCTAATAGTTTTATGCAATTTTTTCTTCGATATTCGATTTCTTGATAAAATCATACAATCGAATACCGATCGTTCGATTTCACGAAAAAATCGTAAAATTTCCTTCAATCGCTCGAAAAATTTGTATGATTCAAACTATCGAGGCATTCGATCGTACGAATGGTATTCGAGCAGGTGATAGAAAAAAAAGCCTATGGGGGGATTCCCATAGGCTTCTATTGCAATTCGTTAGGTTCAATCTGGCGAAGTAGGCAGTCGAAGAAAATTTTAAAGTTAAAGTCGTTCCATCATCAAATGGTCGAATTATATATATGCAATTATTCAATCTATTCGATACTTTCAAATTTTGCGTATTCGATGATCAAAGTGGCCAAATTTGCATATTCGAATATCCGATAAAATCGTGCGATCGGAATTCGATCGAATTCGAACAAACTTCGATCTATTCAAGTGAGTTTTGTAAATCTGCCCCTATGTGTTCAAGAAATCACTAAACTAACAAGTACCTAGATTTTAACTTATAACATTTTATATTCATGTCTTTATAACTACCCTTTTGTGCCACCTACTGACAGGACATAAGCATTGCAAACTTGAAATATTTGTCTGTGTAATTCCACTTTTTCATAACACTTTTAATACCAAAAAAAAAAAGTTTTTTTAAATATATGTTAAAAAAGTCAACATTTTTTTTAAATGTATGAAATAGCAATTCTTTTGAAACTCCCATATTCCCTGGACATGCCAATACCAAATATATGTACTTTTAAGGAAACTCATGACTAGTATAGATCAAACTCAAATAAAAAAAAGCAAATTTTCAAAGTGCTAAACCAGATATGAGCATATTTTAGACACACGGCTTATTATAAATAACATTGTCCACCAGCTTATTTATTTTTACACAAAACTGCATAACAACACAAAAGTTATGTCAACGTGTCACATGATCATGGGCACTAAGACAAAAACAAAAAATGTAGAAGTTCTGTAGCTTAAGACAGAGATAATATGTATTGATAGGGTAATCAGCTATGAGGCTTCTAGAAACCACAAAATGTATGTAGTTCATTCTCATGCCAGCAATCACAACACACTGCCTGAATGTCAACCTTGCATTTTATATCATCTTATAATACAAAAAAGGCATGAATGTATTGTAAATTAGATCCTTATAAATGGTGATTAGTGATGTCATCAGTTATAAACGGTGAGTAGTGATGTCATTTTTGTCACATGACTCACTAAAATGCATGCATTATAACAAATAAAGTACCCATTTTCTTTTATATGGTCATGGAACTCCTTGGCGACTTATAATATTCTTATATTTTACAATAGGGGGTACTTTATTCACTATATCACCCATGTGTTCTTCAGTACAAATGTAAAATATAATAAATGCATTTATGCCACAAACTGCATAGAAATTACCCAACTACAGGTATGGGATCTGTTATCTGGAAAGCTGTTACCCAGCAAGTTCAGAATTACAGAGAATCTCCCATAGACTCCATTATAATCAAATCCTATTTTTTTTTTTATTATTTTTTTCTCTGTAATAATAAAACAGTACATTCTACTTGGTCCAAAAGATGATACAATTTATCATTGTTGGAAGCAAAATCAACCTAATTTTAAGTGTTTAAAAGGTATGGAGCTCCAAATTTCAAAAAGATCCATTATTCAGAAGACCCTGGCTCCCAAGTATTCTGGATAACAGGTCCCACACCTGTACATGGTATGGAAGCCCCATGGCAAAATGATTTATTATTAATATGGAATATATTTATATATATATATATATATATATATATATATATATAAATGTCTCTGTGTCTGCACTCTTACCGGATTTAGACCAAATTCAGGGTGCTGAAGCCAATAGTCACACATCCATATTAATAGAAGGGCCAGCACTCCATGTCTCGTGAAGAATCAATGTGTTTATTATCGTTCATCCGACGTTTCGACCCTCATTAGGGTCTTTTTCAAGGATGCCTGGTTTTGACCCTAAGTCTGCCTTTGCTTCATTCTCCCATCCTGACCTGACCATCTTAATTATGCATGTACTCTCCTGAACTCCAACCTCTTGCAGCTTTAAAAATCTATCACCTTCACCTACATTTCTGAGGTCTCTGTGAATCTTGAGCAATAAGTCCCAGTACCAGCTAGGAAATCTTAGGTCAATGTGAAAGGTCAGTTTTATGCTAAAGAGAACATTAAACCTAGGTTCCATGAGCTGCCTTTGACTTTCCCCACGTGAAAGATAATCATTTTAAAAACTGTAAAGTGGGGTCACAGAACGTATTTCTAAAGGGTGAATGCCCCCCCCCAACCACTCGGTCTTAAAGTCACTACTGTGAATAAAAGCTTTATCATTAGTTAATAAATTATGCCCAACAGTTTCAGAAGTACTGAGCAAACCAAACATACATGATGCACATATATAGACAACTGGAGCATTTATTAAAAATACCATCAAATTTTATTATAAGCTGTTCCCCAGTGGCTTCACATGATGTCATGGATTCCTGCTACAGAGAATGAAACTGTTTATTATAAGGAAGCATACTGAAACCATTCCACACTATTGGGGTGATGTAATAAAAAATGAAAGTTTGCCCACATCTTGTAACCCACAGCAACCAATCAGATGTTTCTAGCTTGTCTAGTAAACCGTAGTTTCAATATCTCACTCTCCATTTATAAGGTTACCATGTACAGTATATCAGTATCTTACAATATAAATTTGTTTTAACCTGAGTAGTGGATAAGTAATTTGTGGTTGTGTTAAAAAAAATGGTATCATAAAAGGATTAATTATGTTTAGCATCAAATACTTTTAGATTAACATCAGGCAGAATTTCCCTTCATTAGTAGACTGTAGGGGTTTACCTGCAGGTAAATAGAATATAATAAACAGACACAGACCCACTGCAGGATCGGGTGCTGGTCAACAACTGTCAACCCTCACATCACTAGTGACCAGTAAATTGTTCCTTTTGCTTGGTTGCTCTGACTTACTGCATCAGGGCAAAATGAGTGTCTTTTATTACATAACCTCAATGTCATAAAATATTAAATTACTTTAATGAATTTTTTTGTTTAAAATGAATGGAATTTCATTTCTGAAATTTTTAAATATGCAAATTAGGGTTTGGTATGATATTTGACCAGATCTTTTCTGGACGATTCAGTATTCAGCTAAATCTAAAAATTATGGATGCAGTGCATCTGTAGCAATGATAAATGATAGAAAGCATACATACAGTCTCTGCTCTTTTAAACCCCAAAGGGTGTTGAAAGTCAGAATAAAAAAGTACTCCAACTCAGACCTGCCGCGTTAATGTAGAAGTCAATGGAAGAAGTCCCAAAGATATCCTGATCTGTGTTGGGTTTCATGTAAAAAGCCAAAGATTTCCTGTTTTTTTCAGAGCAAAAATTCTAAAAACTCGTACAATTCAAATCTTTTCACGTTTTTTCCCTGCACAGGAAATTTTCAAAAAAGTGTATTGATAAATAAGGGGAAAAAATCCGTGCGGATGTGGTCGGGGTGGTTTCAGAAAACAATTAGATATTTTTGGATTTTGATAAAAAAAAACCACAATGTCTATTTCAGGCAGTTTTGCTTTTTCTCTGCAATAAATTTTATTTTATGCTTGATACTAACTAAGCTAGCACAAATCATGATCATGAAACTACAGACATGTTCAACTTCCCTCAAAAGATAAATGCAAAAAATGTTTAAAGGGGAACTCCATAAAAACATAAGCTTTTTTAAAAGTAAACATAATTTCAAGCAACTTTGCAATATACATCAATCAATAAATGCAGACTTTTCATGGTTTTTAATGGTTTCTGACAGTTACCTAAGCATAGCCCCCTGCTCTCCTGCTGAACTGGCTGACTACTTTGCTGAGCTGGCTGACTACTGATACCTTGTATAAACAGCCACCATCGTCAGCCTGCATCCTCCAAACCCCACAATTCCATACACATGTGATTTCAGTAAGGAAAGGAACATCACAGTGCAATGCATTGTGGTTCATGTAGTTCCTGCATGCTGTCTGTAGGCTGTGATGGAGTTGTTACAATTTGCAACATCAGTTTTTAGTCCCTCCTTCCCTGCCAGGATTCAAATGATGCAGAAAGAAAAGAACTGTTTAACAGCTGGATTGTATAGAAAATTGCATTTATTCATGCTTTTTGAAGAAATAGATAATTGTGGTGGGTATATTAGGGGTTTCTGTGTTACGTGTGCCTCTTTATCAAATTTAGGTTTGGAAGCCAGGGGTTCCCCTTTAATATTAAATGTAAATTGCATTATTATTTTAAAGGGTTTACATTTACTTCAATGTTTGGGTGCATGGGTACTGAACAGAGTATTTTGCATTGTTGGGCAAACTTTAAAGTGCCCACACTTTCAGCAATACAGGGATTTAGCAAGCATAGTTGGTAGTTCGTAAGTTTAATTTCAATGTGATTTACACATATAAAAGCCAGACTTTAGATGAAGAAGTTCTATTGTTATGATTCAAAAGCTCCTACCCTTGTATGGCCACCTTAACATCCAGTATGAAAATTACCGAAACTACTCTGCACAAAAGAAAAAAAATGGCTGCTTCTATCTGCTTGAACTGGACATTAAACTGCTCATAGACAGAAATTTAATGAGGTTTGAGTCAAATGAGCAAAGCTGATAAACAGCAATAAGGCACTGGGAACTGGGAACTGCTGCTGCCTGAGTATAACTGAATTACTGTGTTAATTTAAAATTAAAAAATAAAATACCACTGCTACCAAGGCTTCCGGCAGTAGGTGTATTATTGCAGGAGCTGCAGCATACAAAACTTTAAATCAGACAAAGGTCACTTAGCCTTCATTTTCAAGTGAACACCCAAAAGCCTCAGTAAATATACAGTTTCTCCAAGTAAAACATCATGTAAAAATAACATGTACATGATCAGTGATAAATTAAATATAACAAACAAAACAATCCCAGGTTGAAATGTATAGCTCTAGTAAAAAAATTGTGATCCTCCTATTCTGTATTCCAGGTTTCAGGAATCAACAACAGAACTGTTGCTCCAAATGTAGAAATAAGTTACAGCTTCTCTCTGAAAATGTCCTTTCTCGGAGAAGTAGTGGTCTTTCAAGAGGATCCAGTAGCAATATATGCGGTTATAACTATTCTTCCCCAGTAGGTCAGTGAATCAACCCGTTAAAATGTGCAAATTACAACTGGCACAATAGTAAGGAGCTGTTTAGAGGTTAGTGTTTAAGCTCCAAAATTCACTACTGGAGGGTCCATCCAAAACAAATGGAAACATATAATCCAGGCTTCAGGACAGGTCAGTCCCAGCCACGGCTGCTTCTTCTTTTGGAGGAGGCTCCAGATAGATGGGGGTAACCAAAGCAGGTTTCTTAACCCTGTATAAGAGAATCAAACTCTAATGAAGGTAAAATCATGGTCTAGGACTTCTGCGGCACTAAAGAGGTATAGGAAAATGATCACATATATATAAATAATATTAAAAATAAATGACATATTTGCTCCTATACCTCTATATAATGGGACACCTAATAGTGGAAACATGAAAAAAGATGTACCGTAGTATATATTTTATATTTTAACTATCGTTTCTCCAACTATCTGGCATTTAATAGGTTGGTGCATATTAGGGGGTCTTCCTAGCACCATTCTCCTGTCCGCACCTCGATCTTTTCAATAAAACAAACGTAACCAAGGCTGATAAGAACACCTGGTATTTTTGCAGAAGTGCAATGTCCTACTGGCTTTTATATAATCAGCTCTACACCATCTGCTGAGAAGCAAACACATTGGGTAGCTATTTTTATCTCCATCCTCCTCCTTTTTCTGCTCAGTTGGACTTTTTTTTATGGAGAAAGCACTGGAGCATATGCTCTTCTATTAGAAGGTAAAGAAATCACCTCTGAAAGATATATTAATATTTCATTTTACCAGTTTAAAGTAATTCAATTGACTTACCTCAGAATTCTGTGAATTTCTATTTCGTAAGTATCTTTTTGTAGACTAGATACAAAGAAAAAAGAATGTTAGAAATAGATAACTTTTAAAATACACAGGCAAAAAAGCTTCAAGATAAAAACTATGTTATTAAGTTATTAATATTTTTTTATCAGGAATTCTTTTAGACATTTGTTGTATTAAATATGCAAATATTGATTTTTTTTAATAAAATAGTTTATTTTATAAATAAGACCCTGTATCTATTTGATTACTGTATCAACACATCTACGGATTAAAAGGTTAAACTATTCCAATGATTCCTCTCTTTGGTTTCAGACAACACATTTTATAATAATTCAGTAGTTAGTGATCAGTATAAGAAAAAAAGATTTATAAAAATGAGAAAGTAAAATATATAGGAGTTTTATATCCTGTATACCTTTTGACATTTGAGATCTGCACATGTGGTACAGTGTTGAACTTGACTTCCTGTTAAAGAAAAAAATATCCAACAATAGCAACATTTCAGATGCAATGTCTTGAGTCCAAAGTAATTATTATATGGAATATAATTCAATATATATCTATACTTGTATGTATTGTTCTCACTATCTGTTATATTAAAGGGGAACTACTGCAAAAATTTTGATTTTTACACGCAGATTTGTCGATTGCAAATGTTTGCTGCAGTTTCACAAATTTATTCACAGGGAGCGAAACATGGAAATTCAATGCAAATCCATTCCTGACAAATTTATTCGCCCATCACTTATGCTGAGAAGGGGATATTGAAGAGTAACTTTGAAATATAGAACATATAAAATATACATACAAGTTAAATCAAGCAAGTCTAACTTACATGGCAATAGCCGTTCATGTTAAGACCTACAATGCCAAAATGATATGACCTTGATACATCTGGGATGAGGCACTTTGGGTCCTTCCTTTGCTCTGGCATTTGCATCCACATATCCCAATCCCACAACTCAGATGAATGCAAAAGAGGAACATTTCTAAAACAGTCACAACTGCTTTAATGCTTTGCAAAAAACATCTTTAATATATTTGTTGTGTGGAAACTTAGTTGAAAGCATATAAAATAAATAACTTGCTTTTTCTGGTGTTGGCCAGTTTGGTTCCAGTTCATCAGTTAAAATGTTGCATGAATTGTACTTTATGATCTCAGAATTCATTTGGCAAAAGAAAAGGGCCAGACAAAATGATGTGTACTTATCTCAATTGAAAAAGGGGACTTGGGATTACCCAATTTCCTTGTATACCATTGAGTGGCCACTCTGCAAATAACGATTGACTTAAAACATAAACATTTCCCTCCGGAACAAAGATCAACTCACCTAAAACACTGGATGCAATCGGATACACTCTGAGCATTTAGAATAATGAAAGGCAACTTTAAAAATTGGAAGATGGTACACATTGCTAGATTGGTAACAAATATGCCATATACAACATTTTCTTGCGAAAGAAGGAATAATAGGTGCCACTGGTCCACTGGATACACCTTTTGAACAACTATCCCACTATTTCCACATTAAATTGTATAAAATTATCATGGAAACTGAAACTTCCCCCAAAAACGTATACAAACAAAACTGGGAAACTCATTATTACATTTTCAGATGTCGAATGGTCCTCCATTGTAGAAAGAACCTTCCAGACTGCAATCTGTACCAAATTAAAAGAGAGTAACTATGTGGTCCATCTAAGAGGACTAATTGTAAAAGTAAATAGTGCCAATACACTCACGATACTTGTATAACTTGTATGCTGCAGTTTCTGCGTGTCTCCTAATCATGTGACTCAACAAGATGCATTCAATAGTAGAACAAAAATAATGAAGACGCGATGCCAATGCGGGAGGTGTACTTAAAGTACCTCCAAAGTTTCAATGTGCGGAATATAACCAAACGTTTCAGGAGCCTCACGTTCCCTTTCCCATTCATGGATATAAAAATGATTCCACACTGGTGGTGACTTTTTATTTTTCACAAATGTTTTATTATACTTTTTATTATATAATAGTTTGTGTGCTTCCGTAACCTCAAGTTTTTTCTACTATAAATTATTCATCCAAGGTGTTTACCAGCAGTGAAGTGCTGATTCATGCTGTAATCATTAAGGATATGTAGATCTTTGAGAAAAAATAATGTAACTGCTTTTCTAAGCAATTTACTTTTTAATGCTATTAACTGCCCCTGCATAACCAGTATGTAATTCTTTTGGAACAAATGTGCTGCACCTTCTGATGCAACCTAATTCAAGAACCCCAGAATTACTGCAAACATCAGGTTGACGATAGCTCCAGGGTTAGCATCAAAATGTGCACCTGCAGAAATTCATGAAGCATGCTTTGATGATGGAAATACCATGACTAACTAGTGCCAATAAGCACATTTACATACATGGCCGAACTTGTATTGGTTGTATTGAATTATATGGTTTCTCCTCTACTGTTTTTCAACCAAACTATCAGCTAGATTTCAGCCCAAAAATGTTCAGTTGCTTCTTTTTATCAATATCAGGTTGCATGGATGAGTTCTGCCTAGGGCTCATGGCACATGTAGCAACTTCCAAGGCATTTTGACACCTGCAAAAAAACATTCTGCCTATCGCAGACTGTAATGCAAATCCATATGCTTCTACAAGCAGATTTGCAATCAATTTAAAAAGGCAGCACACAGAAAACTTGGAACTGAAATATAGATGTCTACAAGGAAGTTTGGAAAACCAAAAGAAACTAAAAAAACATACTGTAATTTATTGGATAGAGATTAAATGTTGCAGTCAGACTTGCTTTGTAATGCTGCAGACAATGACAAAAGAAACAAAAAATACAGTGAGATAAAAGTTCAACAATTTCATGTGACAAATTGAGTCTATATCACTTTGCAGTGGAAAGTGACCTAATGGCTGTGAAAATTTAACACAATCATTTTGTTTTCTGAACACCACTTTCTGCAAGAGCATACATGTATGTGTATTATTCTGTGGAACTTTTCCCTTTTCATGGTTTTGAGGGAATTCCCACAGGTGGAGAAAAATGTAATTGTTGAATAATACAGAAAGGGAGACAAGTTATTGTAAAAATCTGCACCATGTTTTATCCATGTTGCAGTTTTATTTATTCACAATTAACAGCAACTAAAAAATAACCTGTTTTATAGAAAGACATCACATTTTACAATGATATTTTGTTACCTGAGACACACGTGCATTTTTAATGCTTATTGCAGTGTGCTGAATGCCTTTTAAACCATACAGCTCCACAACATCCATTGGCTCCTAAACAAAGAGATACACAGCTTTTATGTAAAGTAATTGCACATTTACAGAATTTACATTATTTCAGAGCAATATTTTGTGTGCTTTCCTCCCACTCTCCATCATCATGCAGGAAGTTTAACTAGTTGCCGTTTCAGTCGACCCTTGTGTATGTTCAGGACTTTAAGCAGTTCAGACGGGAGCATGAACAAAAATTTTGTAACGTGAAGCATAACAAGTTGGTGTTAAATAAAAAAATATAAGACCAATACCACAAGCAGTGTGTATCAACCGTGCAAGACAATAATACAATTAACAAGTGGCTGCTGTGTAATGGATGCCTAGTGATCAATTTACAATTTTTATTCTTTCATTTACCTCAGAATAGCCATCTATAAGCACTGTAATCATCTGTGGATGGACACCTTGTGCTGACAGAAGAAAACATACAGTAGCATCCTATGAAAACAAAAAAATCTAAATAATAAAAAAATTAATTTAAAGTCCTCCCAAAAAAATAAAACATACCCCCTTAATGTGCTAATATGGGGTTATGAGACGGCTATGTACAATATGCATGTTCTTTTTTTTTATTTAACAGTTTTCATTAAATTTATCCATAATTTGGTTCTCCATAGCGTAAGTCTGTTAATAATCATTTAAACGTTAAATAAGCCCAATAGGATTATGTTGCCTCCAATAAGAAAGGTAATGTTTTATTATTACAGGGGAAAAAAGAAATATGTTTAAATTTTTTTAATTATTTGTTTAAAATATCTATGACAGTCTATGGGAGACAAAATTTGATACTTCAGAGCTTTCTGGACAATGGGTTTCTGGCTACTAAAGTCCTGGATAAAAAATCCCATACCAGTACCAGATTTTATAGAGGTTGACATTTTGTATATATATCTTCTTTTCAGTATTACATCCACCCAAACTGCACTGGAAGTTAGACTGCCCTTTCACTTCTTTGGAAATAAACTGATCTGAGAATAGTATTGACCAAAAATTAGATCATGCCCTTCTCAGATCTCAGCATCAGACCATACAACCCCCTTAGAAGGCACCCTCTTATCCGGGATATAAGGAAGGCCGGCATTGTTTTCCAGAAAAGGTGGCAAGCCTAGTTATGATGGCATTTTGGGAATGGGGCTCTAGACTCTCAAAGGGAATGTGTTCACATTTCTGAGATCCAAAACAACTTATAAATTTTTATTCAGACACAAACATTGCTCTACTCACGGCAATATAAATATACAGCCGCATTACATAATCTCCCACTAAAGTATATATCACTCACCCCAAAGTGAACTGTACTAATCTAAACAACTCAATATCTTATCGGCAATTAGCAGCGACCAAGAAAAGAAAAAAAAAGTGCTATAAAGAGAAGAGAATCGTACAGCATGGGCGCTTACTAGTGACATCATCTCCGCTCGCTCACGTAGTGTAACCTATAAGCTGTCAATGCTGATGATTTATGTGTTTTTGTTATCAAAGGCAGAAGCTTTTCAATAAGACAATACACATACAGGGCTTTTTCCTGTGCGCATCTGGTGTATTGAGCACACTACACCTCTACACACTAAAAAATAATATAGGTCTCTATAACACAAATGTGGCACAGCTCTGGTTTGAATAAAAGTGAATGCCCTGTTGAGGATATATATATATATATATATATCTTTATAAAGCAGCGAGGTAGTCTGCCGTGTTGTACTGCAGAAGGTTATGTACATGAAACATAATAATACCCGACCTGAGCTTGTTAGTTGAGAATCTCAAAAGGATTATTATGTATCATTCCTCACAGCTGTCCCTTTTTCAGAGGGACAGTCCCTGTTTTGACAGCTCAACCTGCAGTCCCTCATTTGTACTAGAAAGTCCCTATTTTCTTTGAACTGAACAGCCAGAAAAAGAAGCAAAGTTTCTAAGCTGATTGGCTTTTGGCCCAGCGCCCAGAACAGATGCAAATAAGACACTTTTTGCAGCATGTCGTCATGCTGTGAAATTTTGTAAAATAAACATGGTAATTAGGGGGTATGGTCAAAAAATGTCTCTGCACTTCACACGCAGAATTTTTTTTGTCCCTCTTTATACTTCCAAAATGGTGGGAGGTATGCTATCATATTAGCTGTACCTTTATTGTTGTCAGGGACACATTTGATAAAAACAAGGCTAAAAATCAAACAACAAATGAAGACGGGTCTAGGGGGGGGAATGTAATAAGAGTAAAAATCCACATCTCACAATGTAATATTGTTCCTTAAACAGTTATTGCATTGCAAATCGTTATTGCACATTGGGAATTGTAAAGAAGTGCTTGAAGGTGTCGTAATCTTTTGGAGCAAGCATAGAGACTTTTTCAGTAAGAAGTTTTACTACATTGACAGCGCATTAGCGCAAAGTATAAAATTCACAAACGGCCTCCCACTGGTAGAAGTGGACGCTAAACAGTTTCCGGGTTTGCAAAAGGTATAACACAAAAGGTTTAACTTTTCGCATTGTGAACAGTTTTTACATTCCCCTATAAGAGAGTAATAACATTTCCTAGTTTTTCTTTCCCCACCCCCACCAAATGCCTCTTGCAGGTAAAAAATTATGCTGCGTTATCATACCTCACAACATTTTGGAAATAAAAAGAGGGACAAAAAAATTGAATGGAAGTCATAGTGGAAAACATCCAGTGGGCTAATTCCAATTCCTGTGGGTAACTCTAATGTATATGAAACAATGAATACGTTATTTACTCTTTAATATATGCTTTATTTTGGTACGTTTTAAGTAATATATATAGTCCATGTACAAACACAACACCAATCGAATTACACCATAAACAGCTGAAGTATATTTAAAAATAAAGTGATTAATGAATTGGTCTATATATATTTAAACTGGGCTATTTCAGGGGTTTTTGCACCCCCCCCCGACTATGTAACCAGCACAGCATTTACACTATCAGGGGCGTTTCTGCCATGAGGCATGGTGAGTACCTTGAATCAGACAACAGCTCCCCAGAAGTTACCAGGGGTGGCAAATAGCCAATCTTTAAACTGGAAATTTGGCTTTTCTAGCACAGAGAGCGATATTTCACACTCTGTGCTACCTTACGGTAACCGCTACAAGCAGTTGCGTAACTACTCTCTGGTGGGTCCTGGTACAGGATGGGCACCTGGGCCCCCCTGTCAGGCCCTTACCTCTATAAATCACATGCTGGAGTAAAATCTCCCTCTAGATAACCACCTGCCATAACCATTTTCGTGGCTCTTATTGGCCCCAAGGGGGTGGGGCCCTGGTGCAACTGCACCCTCTCCACCCCTGGTAGTTACGCCACTGGCAACAGGCTGGTGGGGGGCGGCATTGCGAACGATGCCTTATTCAGAGTTGATGCCTGAAGCGCGCCTGTACACTATTCTACAGTTTTATGAAAACTCAATTTTTTCCTTCTAGAGAAAAAAAACACAATTTTTCGAGATTTCACATTGGTCTCAGTGCTCAAACAGGACATTATTGAATTAGGAGAGTGGAGAGAAGGGCAACTAATCTGGTAAAAGGTATGGAAAATCTTAGCTATGTCATCTTGTAACTTTGTTATAAATCTTTGTCTGACACTGGCACTGCACATGCTCAGTGTGGTCTGTGCTGCTTAGGGATCGTCATAAATGATCAAAAAACAAAGTTGTTTGAGTTCTGCATGGCTGTAAGTAAGGCAGGAGCTACCCCTGCTGTTCATAAGTTGGAACAATTCCTATCCTCAGCAGTAAATGAATGGAGAATTTCACTGCATACAGTCAGGTTTCTTATAAAAATGGTACACATTTTTAAATTAAATTATATTGGAGATAGATTTCTTTTTCATTAAAGAAAGTAAAAATGTGATTTTATTTCTTTGCCTTTCCTTGCCCTTTAAGGTGTCATATGATAACTATTTATAAATGTATAAGTGGATCATATAACAATCTCTCTAATGCTTTATTTACCAGTAGGGCTTTCCAGCTGTCATCCATTCTTATTAGAAGAAAGGAAGGGTTTGGAAGGGTTTTTTTTTTTTTTTTACAATTTTTTTCTCTCCCTGAATCACTTGTACGGGCTGATACATTAGATAGCTTTAAAAGGCGTTAGATGGATTTTTAGCAAGTGAGGGAATACAAAGTTATGGTTAAGATTAAGGTTAAGAGTGTAGTACAAGTTAATCCAAATAATAGTCAACATTCAAGTTTTTTCTCAACCCCACTTTTTGACCTGATTTTTTTTATAAATAAGCTAAATTCGAGGATGGTAGTTAGGTCAATTTTGTTTTTATTGAAAAATGGCAAATAACCCCCTAACAGTTAAATATCTCACGTAACAAGTTCCAGTATTCAGGGCTGTGCTGGGGTGCCAGGGGCACATTAGAAAACCTTAGATCAGGGATCTGCAACCTTGGCTCTCCAGCTGTCCTAGAATGCAATAAAGGAGTCTGTCATGATTCATAAAGGCAAATGCGTTTTGGGACTTGTAGTTCCTTAACAGCTGGAGAGCCAAGGTTGCAGATCCCTGCCTTAGATTATAGGCCAACTCCAAAACTTTTGTTTCATCACTTTCCACTTGCTTTCTTTATTCTGCTTATAGCTTGTTATTATCTGTTCTTCCCCCTTATTTCTTCATATATTGTTCAGAAATAAAAATGGGGAATGACTACGGAATAGGCATAGAAGGTAAATGGTTAGGTGAGAAGGGGGCACAATGACACCTGGGCCCTACCAGGAGTTTTTCTAGCATCACAGTAGGCAAACCCAACACTTTCAGTATGCAGCATAAGGATCTTTTATTGCACAGTCCATACATTTTAGTTTATTTGTTTTCATATAGCAATTAAAATGAAAATTGTTGTCCCTTTTAAAGATGAGGAATGTCTACCATAACTGAATGCATTTATGAAAATAAAAGTTGTCTGGACAGGTGCTTTGATGCTTTCCTGCATTGTTACATTATAATGCTAGTGTTGCAGGAAAGGTAGAACTGAGCAGGAAGCATGATTAGGGCATGCTGACTACATCAATAAATTAAGATTTTGGCAATCAGCCTGGTCAGACAGAATAGCAGGGGGGGAGCTTAGCTTATAAATGAATGATATTAACTGTATAAGAACAGCTAATATTGTGAAAGAGAATAAAAATAATTAAGGTATATTGCCAAATCCTCACAATAGCACACAAACATTTTCTCATTCTCTCAGTTTCCGGGTTTTGCTTTTAAAAGGGGTTGTTCATCTTCCAAATTCTTTTATCAGTTCAGTATTTTTTTGCAGGTTCCCCAGAAAGAATTTTTTCAATTACTTTTCATTATTTATTTTTTACTGTTTTTCCAAAATCTAAGTTTAAAATTTTATATTCCTGAGTCTGGCAGCTCAGTAATTCAGGCACAGACTTTAAAAGGTTACAATTTTGCAACATTGAGTTGCTCCATTTCTCAGCAGCATCTGTGGAATATTAGAAACTATTGTATCAATTCTAACAGCTGCCTTTAATGAAACTCAGGGATTCTGCTCAGCAGGGACCCAATAAGAAATGTATCAACTAATGTATCCATTTAGAACAGTTTATAGGGTTGGTGACCACCCCCCTCCTTCCAAAGCTGCTTTAGAAAATGAACAATGACACTTTACACTTCAATTTTAGAAAAATGGTCACAAATAGAAAATAGGAAGTAATTCGAAAAAGTCATTTTTTTCTAGTTATTCCACAGTATATTCTTTCAGAGCTATGGGTGGGCATATTGATTTGTCTGTTGAGCAATTTTGATGTAGTAAGTTTTGATGATGTCAACATAGTGTATTAGGATTCTTTTTATTTAGATATAGTAGTATTAAATGGCACATATTGGGAAGGAGATGACATATATAACAGTAACGTACGTGTGCCATTCTGGGAGACTTCATTGAAGTTACAGTTCACTATAATAATAACTTTTATTATGTTATAGATTTTCCTTTAATCATTTTTTCACAATTATTTAACCATTTTGTCTTGCTCCTCTACCGTTTTCCAACTTAAAATACTGTTTGGTCACTGATTACAGAAAACAAAAAATCTTTTGCCCCGTGGTTATACACTTTTATCATTATTGAAACTTTTTATTAAATAAGACCCTATCAAGGCCCTTACCAATTGACTGTGTTTGTTGTTAAAAACACTCTCAACCAACTGGAATTCTGGAGCGGCAAGGTGCATTTCAGGCAAAAATATGTCTCTTTGCAACTTGCAAACCTATTGTAAATCAGCCCTTTGCACTCCTGGTGTTCATAAAGTTTGACTATCCTGGCATGAAGACAATCTGATTCAGCCACACAAGCTTCAGTATAACCTTTTAAAGGGATTGTTCACCTTCAAACAACTAGTTGTTTTCAGATAGTTCACCAGAAATAAAGAGTGTTTCCAATGACTTTTCTAATATTGAAGTGTAAAGTGTCTTTTTTCCTCTTCTGAAGCAGCTCTGGGGGTCACAGACCCTGTAAACTGTTCTAAATTGATTTATTTAGTTCACACATTTCTTATTTTTGTCCCTGTTGAGCTGAATCTCTGGGTTTCATTACAGGCAGCTGTTAGAATTGATACAATAGTTACATGTTGCAAAATTGTAACAGTTTAGAGTCTGTATCTGAATTACTGAGCCACCAGGCTGAAAAACTAGAGACATGAACATTCAACTTTAAATCTAGATTTTTGAAAAATCTGGGGAACAATCTAAAAACAACTGAATTGAAAAAAGTGTTTTGTCCTGCACTGTTAAACATTTGGTGTCTTCTTCAGAAACTCCACTATAGTTTATATAAACAAGCTGCTGTGTAGCCATGAGGCAGCCATTTAAAGGGGAACGAAAGTCTAAAATAGAGTAATGCTAGAAATGCTGTATTTTCTATACTAAATATACATATATTTATAAACACAAACTGACTGCACCAGAAGCCTAATTAAAGAAATGATTTATGGTTTCAAAGTTGGCTGCAGGGGGCTATCACTTTGCAAGCCCAAGACCACACACATGCTCAGTGTGGTCTGGGCTTCAGTTGGGAGGATAAGATTAGAGATTGTCATAAATTAACAAAACAGCACAAGTCAAATAATATCTTTCATAAAAGCAGATACAGCAAGACTGATTATTAATCAGAATATGCAGACTGCACTGGGTCTGAGGATACAAATCTCCACACAATCATAAGCTGCTTTATAAGGAAACAAACAAAGCTGCTCTAGTTCTGGGAAGTAAGGTTGCTGCCGTTGTTTACCTGCAGAGCAGTTAGGGGCGGTTTGAAGTTACGTGTCTGCAGCTGTCAGAGCAAGTAAAATGAATGGGGAATTTCACTGCACACAGTCAGGTTTTTTATAAAAACAGTAGACATT
Source organism: Xenopus borealis (assembly GCA_024363595.1). Taxonomy (NCBI): domain Eukaryota; kingdom Metazoa; phylum Chordata; class Amphibia; order Anura; family Pipidae; genus Xenopus; species Xenopus borealis. Next base: position 72,943,378 of record CM044438.1, read on the forward strand.
TTTAATGAAAGTATATTGGAGACAGATATCTTTTTCACTAAAGAAAGTAAAAATGGGATTTTTTTTCTTTGCATTTGCATCCCCTTTAAGCACAGGACTCACAGCAGATAACAGTTCTGAAGAATCCCATTGTATACTACAGAGCGTATCTGTTATCAGCTGTGTATCCTGTGCCTTTACTCCTTTTCAGCTTTCAATGGCTGCCCCCATAGCTGCACAACAGCTTGTTTATATAAGCTTTAGCAGAGTTTCTGAAGCAGACACACAATTTTGGGGCCAAGCCGGCCGGTGCCTAAGGCAACCCGGCCAACTGCATCTCCCTCTCCTTTTTACTTTTTACTGTTCCTTTATGGTGCAATATTTTATGTTTAATATTTTGTAAAATACATTTAGATATGTAAAGTATCTCTTCATCTCATTTAATTTTTTGCCATCAGATGCTTCAGAACAATATACTCAATTAACTATTAATCCACTAGCATAACAAGTGTTCTATTTTATAAAGTCATTCTAACCACCCCCTAATAATCCACCCACTAACCCTTGCTAAATTGCTCCCAGGATAGTATAGTTGCCTTGGCCTGTTGCAAATCTGTAGTATGAAACTGAAGAGCAATCTTCATGGTTTTAAAAAACATAGAAAGGAGGGGTGGTATATTTATTGCTATCCATCTTCCCTGATCTACAAAAAAAAAAACGATGTTCCATGCATCCTACAGTAAGAAATATGACCTACTTATATCAGTGATCGTTGTACATTACTGTCAGTTCAGGGATCTAGGTCCCTGGGAGGGAGAGAGAGTTTCATTTGCATTGCAAATTGCTAACAGTCTGATCTGTGCAGTTTCTCTCGCATCAATGAACCTAAAAGGTCATACTCATAGCTGCCCTTCAGACAGGACCACTCTTGATCTCCATGGGAGTTTTACTTTCTCATTGTGTTTACCAATCTTGTGCATAGTGATGGCACTAAAATGAGCACATTTTTATATTCTCATAATACATCTGGTGGCTGCAGTATATAATTATAGTGTATAAGAATATAATTACTCTATGACTATGCTTCCTGAGTGATTTGCTTGTGACCTGCAGCAAGTTTGCAATGCTCTGTATGCTGGAGACTTTCATTAGCAAGAGCTAATGGCAATAGGTGGAATGGCTTAAAAGTGGCATCAGTAAATGTAAGGAATGGGAAACTGTATGGTGGTGGCAGCAGGTGGCAGCAAAACTAGCAGAGCTGCTGTGTAGGCAATGTAACCCTTTTTGTCAAATATTATTTATATTGCATTAAAGCCAATGTGTCACGTTTGTCATACTATACAATATATTTTGATATCTGATCATTCAATGCAATTCAAGGCCTCCTTGCACTTCCATATAGTTGTACTTGCAGTTGCTGCTGTGCCTGTTGGTACAGAGGAATATTGGAGATACCAACACCAGATCGTAGCTCCAAGGTTCCTTCAGTGGCTTGCATCAATAAGCGCAACACACTATTATTATTATTATTATTATTATTAATAATAACATTTATTTATATAGCGCCAACATATTTCGTAGCACTAGCGTTTAAGGAATAGGGTGCCTGCATTTGTAACACACTGAACACTGGAAATCACACCTAATGGTTTTAAAAAATATTTTTATTTTTTTACTGTCTAGCACAAATGTAGTTAATAATTAGCTGCAAATGTACCTATCATGAATTTAATTGTCCCGGTAGACAAAGGTAGTCTGGAGAAATAGCAGAATTGAAAAAGTGAGTTGCTCATACACATTATTCCTGAACTCCCTTTAATGTTATTATTTATACTGCTGCAACAAATTAGATAGCAATCTTCTCCATTCCTTAAGAAAACTTTTGTTAATCAGGGATACATCCGCAGGTTATTGATGATCAAATCCACTGAGGTACTCTAAAGCTGGCCATAGACGCAAAGATTTTTGAAAGATCCAATGGTTATCTTGAGACCACGATTGTCTCAAAACGATTGTTTAATGTCAGATGTGTCCATCAACTAAAAAGACCATTTCAGGCGATATTGCCAGCAAAACTGAAGGATCGCAGCCTGCTTTGCCCTGCAACATAGGTAGATTGCATGGGGACCGATAAAGATTTTCTAACCTGGCCGATCAATCTTCAAACCAATGTCGGACGAAAAATCGTAAGATGAACGATCGTTTGTATCCCACTAACCGCACGATAATTTGACAGATTGGTCGGACTTCACCAAAATCGGTCGTTCGGGAGCGAAAGATCGTTGCGTCTATGGGGAGCTTTAGGGTGGCCATAGACAGTGAGATCTCTCCCCGATATGCCCACATTGAAGTGGGCGATATCGGGATGATCCGATCATGGGCCCTAGGGCCCAACGATCGGATCATAATGTGTGCGATACGGGTGGGACCGCATACACGCAGAGATGCGCCCACGAACCGACTAGGTTTTTTAACCTGCCCGATCGAGATCTGGCAACTTTCGGCCAGATATCGATCGGGGAAGCCCGTCGGATGGCCCCACACACCGGCCAATAAGCTGCTGACTCGGTCTGTCTGCAACTTATATCGGCCCATTTATGGGGGCCTTAATACCCAGGGATTGGATTGGATTACAAAGAAAAGACAGAAAACAACAGGGTACCTATTGTAGTTACCTACAACTGAACATTATTAGAAAAATAGCCAGAGACCTGCAACCCATGCTCCATGCAGATACCCGACTAAAACAAAAATTGCACACAAGGATGAACCATCACAGACATAAAATAAACACCAAGTCATGTGATACACCAGTGGGGCAACACTTCTGCAATGAAAATCACAGTCTTCATTACATGCAGGTCTTAATTCTAAAAGGGAACAATGAGTGGCGGCATGTTCAGGAGGGGAGCGGGGGTAAAAAAAAAAAACATTTTTTGGGGCCCCAATTTTTTTTATTTTGTAAGAGGGGCCCTGGCACCAATGCTTTTTTTTTTTAAAGACTTTTATGGGGGGCCCTGGCACCAATGTTTTTTTTAACTTATAAGGGAGCCCTGACCATCAATATGTGTGTGGGGGGGGGTTACTTTTTTAGTGCTGATGTCTGTGTGGTCTTTTAACTTTGATGTGGAGTGGGCTGGATCAGGGGTGGGGCTTGGGTGCCAGGATGGGCACTGAAAATTTTGTTGTGTGGGGCCCCGTGATTTCTAATGGCGGCCCTGTTGCAGGTGGAACAGGTTGCTGAGAGGGTTGTTTCCGAAGCAGTGCCGGTCTTATGTCGATTGTCCCTACTGCGCCCAATCCCCAATCGGACCCCACGCCCATAGGGGCCCCATACGGCCACACCAAAGCAAAAGCTCCTTAACCAATATTCCCTGATATGCATGTGCACAGTGCAGTGAAAGTGATCCGAAGGCTTGGGGAGACGGGGGTGTTTCCTTGCCTGTCATACAGCGTCACAATCCAAGAGCCATTGGAGATGTTTATCAAGGAGTAAGCACACTGCCTGTTCCCCCGACTCTTCCAAGTCACATTAGTAGTACCAATCCCTCTCCTTTGGAAGTCTGACATGATGAAGCTATGGGAGGAGCCAGGGGCAAGAGAGCAGGGGAGAAAGCAGTAAAAAGGTTGGGAAGGGCAGGAGAGGGAGGATGGGAATATCAGGATGAGAGAGAAGTAGAAAAGAGGGAAAGGGAAGGTGAGGGGGGATAAGAAGAGCAGGAGGAGAGAGGGGTAGAAGGTGGGAAAGAATGATAATTGGGGGGAGAAAAGCAGAAGGAGGGAGAATAGATGGAAGATGTGGAAGAGCAGAGGATTTTTTATCAAGGCAAACTGGGAAAAGGGCAAAGTCACCTCCCTGTACCCACCTGTCACTGTCTGAGCATAAAGCATGGGTGCAGGACTTCATTGTCCTGAGAGTTACCTGCAAGCACCTACCTGGATCCCCATGAGACACCTACATACTGTATTCTATAAGTAAGCACACAGGCTGCATTACACACACACATGCTGCATTAAACACACTTTGCTTATTGGCCACAAAAATGGGTGTGGTCAAAAAATTGCAGCCACGTTATCAAGGTAGCTCTCCTGTTGGGGTCCAGGTGTCATGAGTAGATCCCAATGTAACAAAGTCTGGGCACCCTTGCTCTAGGTCAAAGAGGGTGAGATTTAGTGTAAATGCTAATTTAATGCTTTCAATATTCTTGTTACTATTGCAAAGAAACTGCTAAAATTGTATTTTATTAAATATTTCATTATTAATATTTCCAAACTAGATTGTAAAGATTGCAGAAGGTGACCAGTCATAGACCAAGAATTCTGAGGTCTAAAGTGTCAGAAATCACAAACACAATACTTTTTCCCTGCCTTCAAACCTGTGAGTTGCATAAAAAAACTGGGCCTATTGCCTGCAACCTGTGCAGGATTTACCTTTGCTGACTCAATGAAGCATTTGATTTGGTAAATTTTGTCATATTGCATTTCTGTGTGAATAGAATTGTTTTGGCGTGTGGTGCTAGAGTAATACTGGAATTATCAGCAGCTCAAGGCTGGTATCCATTGTCCTGTACTTTGCACTTGTATGCAAATCATCAGAACAGACTAAACAAGCAGAGTGATGCTTGTAGCTTAGAAACATGGATACATTTAACTTTGTGTATATTATGAATTTGTATCCATTTTAGCATTCTGCACATTTTATTACGTTTATGAGGGGAAATGCCCACCTCTGCAACACATTAAGGGGCCGATTTACTAAGGGTCGAATTTCGAATGGCAAAAAAATTAGAAATTCGACCAGGGAATAGTGGGGGAATAGTGGGGAATTTAAAACATTCGAATTTGAATTCGATTTTTTTTAGCGCAATTCTACCGATCAAATTTTCCCTATTCGATCTTAGGGAATACCCAAAGCTCCCATGGGGAGGCAAAAACAAAGGGGGCCAGGTAGCAGACTATGGCTCCCCCAGTGCCCCAGATGATGCCTGCAATCCCTGTTCTGGGCTACCCAAAGCTCCCTTCTCATTACACAATCACCTTTCAACCTCGGGGTGCCTAGGTACAGACTGCCAGTGAGTATAATCACCTTGGTGATTCCAGGTAAATGAAAGGGCAATTTAGCTGCCTGCTGAGCTTGAAATAACATGGATGACAAGATATGTTCAATATGTGCCCCAAGTGCCATTGAGCTCTGTATAAACAAATCCCACCCTTTACACTTTTTCTGTGGCATATTGATGTAGGCGTGGTTGAAATATGCTGAGCCACATTATGTGCTTGGTATTCTCTCTCTCTCTCTGAAATGCCTGCTTGGGAACGACGTGTATTTCCCTAATATGAAAGAACTGCATTTTATTATTATTATTATTATTATTATTATTTTAAACTGTGTTTTATATACAGCTGTGACCCTTATTGGTATTTCGCTTTTGCTTACACCCCAGAGCCCAGACACTAAAATAAAGGACAACACGCTCCAAGGAGTATTTCACACGGGAGCAGTCAGTTTAATTAAAAGTTTAATCATCCCTAAGGAATGTGCATATAATACAGCTGTGTAGTGGCAGGATCAAAGCTTTCGGCGTGCGCTCCTAGTCTGAGGAATACGGTAAGTAGCTGTAGGCAGCAGCAATTTGTCCTTCCGCAGTGTTTCCATTCATGCAGGTCTCAAGGCGACAGCTGAGTGTGGGAGGCGGCGGCGGAGGAGCTGACAGACAAGCTAAACCCACAGCCGTGCTCTAATCTGCAGCTCCATCGGGAAGGGAGAAAAGCACGCAGGAGACACAGTCATGTGTAGGTTACAGCATGAGCGCCGGAATTGAACAGTTTCAATGGATCTAAAAGTATAAAAAGTCCAGAATCGGGACCGAGCACGTTGATAGCACATCCTGCGACCCTCGCACGTTCTATTGGTTACTGTATTGCTCGTGTGTGCATAAGCCGCGCACCTGCCGACCCCCCCATGTCATGGATCAGTCTGCAGCGGCCAAGCTCCAGGGCTCGTGTATGGACATCGCTCCTGAGTTGAAGGACCTGGAGAGCAAGGTTGGCCGGAAGACCCCCGAGAGCCTGCTCAGGTGGATGACCGACGATCCCGTGCTGCACCTGGGAGAGAGCGGACAAGGGCACAGTGGAGAGCACGGGCTTGCGCACAAGATCAGAACGCTGAAACTAGAGCTGGTGAGTAGTCACAGCAGCCACCATATGTATTGGGCAGTGTGAATAACCAGGTCTCTGTAGTCTCTGCAGCACTTGCACCCTCCTAGTGCGTGGGAATTGCTGCAACGCGTTAATAACAATCAAAAGCGAATAAAAGGTCTCCAGGCAAAGCGGGGATGCACTGTAGCTCATGACAAACCAAAGCATAGGGCATATAGCCGTTTTATTGGAGTTCATTCTACAGACTGGGCTCACTTCTTTGCTGCTAAGGGAAGAAGCTTATGGTGAGCAAAGGGCAGTCAGCCAACAGAAAACTGCAAAGCAGCCAATTACTGGGATTGTGCCGCATCCTTTTACTGATGACCTCCCATAACCTGTTTTATACAGCATTCTGCTTGGAGTGTAGCTACCCAGTGGTAACACACTGCTAAATATATAGATACAGAGAGAATTGTCTTGCAGTCATCAATAAAACAGTGCCATTATCCTATTCATCTATTAGGCCATTCCCTCATTTGGATAGAAACTGCCACCATATCAGTAAAACATGCAACTGAAGGGTAGTACAGAGCATTAATATAGGATACAATTGTGACATGTTAAAGCTGTTAATCAGAATATGAATGCAACGCTGCTACATGGATAAAAAGTCTGCACATCCTACATAAATCTGTGGCCACTTTAATTACAGGCGGTGTCTCCCATCCCCTACAGTACTGATCTATTTTCTCCCATCCGCTTGCTAGGCAACCCATTCCGTAGCCCTATAAATAGAGAGGCTCAGCTTAAATCTGCCATACACATAATGTTTCAGTTATATCGGATTCCCTTTTGCTTTGCATGTTACTTTAGCCCTAGATATAGATAAAGACTAGATTCAACTCGTTGCTATTCATATGATCCACATCTGGCACAAACATGTCAAACATGCACTGTAACCCATTAGTCTGAGAGAAAGTTCTCCAGTGGGTGCTGGCTCAGGGGCATACATTGGGTAGCACTGGGTGCCCCTGAGCCAGCACCCACCCCTGCAGTTAAGGCCCCCATACACAGGCCGATAAAAGTTGTCGACAGACCGAGTCAGCAGCTTATTGGCCTGTGTGTAGGACCATCCGAAAGTCGGCCAGATCTCGATCGGGCAGGTTAAAAAACCCAGTCTGCATGTATGCGGTCCAGAGATCCGACTGCCCGTATAGCCTCCATTATGATCCAATCATTGGGCCCTCAATGTGGGCATATCGGGGAGAGATCCACTTGTGTGGCGATATAGCCAAACGAGCGGATCTCCCTGTCTATGGCCACCTTAATGGAGTAGAACTCTGAGCTTGCAAAAACTGTAAAAGTAATTTAGTCTACCATACCTACATTTTGGCCATTCAGTGAAAACTGCTTATATTATAAATTATTGATAAAGCACCAACATATTCCACAGATCTGGTATTTATATGGAACATATAGCTTGCATACAAACATACATAACCATTGAGAGAGGAAAAGAGGGCAGTTGGACAAGGCATGCAGATGCAAAGGGAAGTCCCACAGTGAGATTCATATCAGGGAGTGTCTTGTTACTTTGGACTTCAGGCTGCTGCAGCTTCAGCAGCTCCACACCATGCTACAGAAACGTAGGGTAAAGTTTCCATGATGGTCTTTTCCATTTTCACATACAGAGTCCTATTTATTCTCAGAAAGAAGAGAGCATATTACTATGTTGCAGGCGCACCCAACGTGAGAACTTGTTTCTTTTTGTTTATTCAACTAATTTTATGGTTCTTTGCCTTGTCACACACAAACTATTCACACACACTGATTCCTGACTGTTAACTTTACATGTCGTGTAACTTGCACAAATACATAAAGTGGAATGCCACCCTAAAATCTAACCTCAAGCAACGTTTATTTAAAAATTTCAGTGGTTTTAAACAGTAATGTAATTGCAGCTGAAAGCAGCACATGGCCCTTTCTGCACTGTTGCTTTTGAAATAATATATAGCAAAAAGTCTCCCAATGCCGATACCATCTTGTACGTGTCTTTACAGATCTGTTAAGAGCTGGCTTCTACTTCGTTGTCCAGAGTCAGAACCAGCAGTGAAGAATATAGCAAGGGACTGACTGATACTACTTTTCATTTGGAAATATTTTCAAAACAACTGAAACATCTTGTATATTGGAAAGTTACTTAGAGTTCCCTTTTACTGAAATGAGCTGACATGTATACAAAGCAATCTGTTTGCTAGGGTCCAAATTACCCAAGCAACCATGCTTTGATTTGAATAAGAAACTGGGATATGAACAGGATAGGGCTTGAATAGAACAATATGTTATGAAAAGCAGCAATAACAATACATTTGTAGCTTTACAGAGCATTTGTTTCTTTAGATGGGATCAATGACCCCCATTTGAAAGCTGGAAAGAGTCTGAGGAAATAGGCAACTAATTAAAAGTTATAGAAAATAAATAATGAAGACCAGTTGAAAAGTGGCTTAGGTGTGTTCTGTAACCTACTACAAGAGAACTTAAGGGGTACCTGTTGGCCAACAATATTAGAACCCACACTATGGTTTGAGGAACCATAGTTTTTTTAAACCCCCCCCAACCAGTGCTAGGACACTCAAATCAACTGGAGTGCAGGCTCTATTATCCAGTACCTTTGGATGGGGAAAATGTTGCCAAGAGGTGCACTTTAAAGGTGAACCACCCCCTTTAAAGGTGAAGGAAAGGTAAAATCACAGGGAGGTGGCACATATTAGGCACCCCCCAAGTGATTATGATCACCTTCCTGATACGTTGGGCCGATGCTCCTATTAGGGGTACTTGTGAGCATGTGCTGGGTACACATACACAGTAGAGTGAAAAGCTAGAGTTTTCACTCTACTCTGCATGTGTCAGCCTGGCGCCATTTAGGAATGAAGAATATCCCTCTGTGGTGCTCTTTCAGAAGTCTCCCGAGCTGGTACAGTTTCCTGCTAACAGGAGCATCAGTCTGGGGTATCGGGTAAGTGAGTATATCAATTGGGGTTGTCCAACACATTCCTATACCTATCAAGTTTAAGTTGTTTTCCTCTACTGAGCAAATTTAGAGATACGTCATCTGTCAGTCATGATCAAAAGTATATAATATTAGAAAGCGATTGTCTAAAGGGCTAATAATTGTAAGCATGAATAGGTTGCGTGCAACAGGTAGTATGTGATTTACTTACTATATCGGTTTAATCTATGTGATTAGTGAAGGCATGTACATGCAGGCCTTTGATAGTTTGTACCCGCATCATTCATTAAGGTGTGTTCCTGAAAGCAGTTAATATTCTTTGAAAGTAAGGGGACGTCCAATTAGAAGAGATGGTGACTGTATTTGTACCACAAGCATTGAGTCTGTGCCTTAGACATTCATAATTGTACAATGCACATATACTATGTTAGAATTGGGCTCCCATTCTTCTCCACTTCTGAGAATAGAATTCCTGTTCAAGGGGAATCTGCCACATCTAGGAACATGTTGACAAGCAAACTTATTTAATCTCTACTTCAGTGCAGATTTTCCTTCTTCGTACACTTTGTTTTACATATGGCCATACTATACCCATGAAGAATTGTCATGGGATACTCTGAACATAAAATCTAATTGGCTGTTACCTTTTGAAGGTCTCGGTTTAACTACTTGACTAGACTATTAATAGTCTGATAGCTTGGCCCATTTCAGGAAAACAGACCCTGTTGTGATGGGAAGTCCTGTATATGGGTATGGCACCTGTCGGAGGTTTGCAGTTCTGGCCCCTAAAGAAGGTGAGGTTGCCACCTTTGCCTGTAGGAAGCTTGGATATGAAAATCTGAAATATAGTTCTCTAACATTGAAAATGACGATTATTTATGTCAATACTAATTCTTATAAAAGCACGCTTTCACATTTCTGCTTTGGCTGATGTGGTCAGATTTCACACATTTCATATCATTATGTTGAATTGATTGGGTTAAATTACTCTGCTTCAGTTTGTTTAAACTGTAATCGCAGCCTTAGATTTGCATGCTTCACATTTAGCCATGGGTTAGTTACATCACACAGTGGGGGGGGGAGCCTTTGCTATCAGAGCATAGCCGCAGCTATCAGATTTATCTTTTGTACTGCTGGCAACAAACGCCTGGAAAGGTCACTGTACCAAGTCTTTCCCACCTGTGTTCTTGGTTCATAATCCAATGACTCACATTGTACTAGAGCAACTTTATCTCTTTATGAATTTTCATGACTCTGTACTGTATTTATGAACAAGTTTTATCTGTAAACAGTGAAACATAGCATAAGTCTTTCATTTGCATTTTTGCATTGCTACTACCAGAGAAAATTAAAATATATTCCATATACTCCACTGAAACAATGCTGATTTGAGTCACCAGTGCTGAAACTAGATGTTACTGGGCTCCACAGCACACACATTACATATCCAGAAGTTGTCCTATTCTACTAATAGATATTGAAATTGCTCATTATTTGGGCCTTGTGGGGCCCCTATACCTCCTGGGCCCCCCTGCAACCACAGGGTCTGCTTCCTCTACAGTTACACCCCTGGTAGTAGCAGTATAATGTGGGCAACATTTGTATACTGTAACATAGTGCGATTTCAGTCGTTCCAGCACAATGGTAAAATAAAAAAAGTTTTTTTTACTTTAGCAGCTAGCAGCTTTGTGCTTCTTGAGCTGGAGCTGCTGCTGCCCCAACTTATATCAGGCATACACAATGAATGTACGGACCCAGAAACACCAGCCTTATACTCTTAAATCTGCCCAATTTTACTTTAACTATAAATTGGTGCAATAAATCCAGATTTGGCTGAAAACATTTTGTAGCGTTGTGCCAACTTTTATCCTTTAAAATCAGTGTATCCCTTCTTTATAAAACATCTATTTATTTATTTCAAACAACATCTATTTAGCATTGTGATATTAAAGTACTGTTGTGCCAATGCTGCAGAATGTATGGGTTTCACTTTGATCTGTGCCACTACTGGCACCAAGGCATGGATAAATAAGAAACCCCCAGAAAGGAATCTGTATAGCTTTGCATATAGATCCTTGCCCACATGCAAATTTTGACTTGACTGCTGATTGCATTTACACATTATTCTATATTGAAGCCTGCCCAACTCACATGTGGCTAAAATGAGGCAGATATCTATTGGACAAGTTTGAAGAAATTAAAAAAAAATATTCTTAAAAGTTACATAGGATGCTAACTCGTTGATAATGTTGAAGTCCCCACTTGCTAATGGATGGGATCTTCTTTATTAGTATTTTTTAATCTGTACCTGTTAAATATCATGGGCACTTTATTTCTAATGTGTCTCTGTGCTTGGCTCATATGAGATAATAGAAGTTCAGATTTCTACATGGCAAGGGCCTGTCATAGCTCAACATTTGCAGTGTTTTGATTTGCCTGTTCATCCCCAGCTGCAAGCATGTATGAGACAGGAATTGGATGGTTCCGCTGATGCGATGTGGCATTAGTGCAGAGCCATCTGTTGTACTATGCTGACTCTCAGTGTCCATAGGCTGCTGCAGTTTGGCCGTCAGTTCACATTGGCTTTTCAACATCTCCTTACTGATGTGTTCATGCCAAAAGGGAAATTTTTTATCTTTTATTTATTTTGTGTTCTTCCTGAGTATGTGTATCAGGGCTCCCATGGCACCTCATTGAGCATTTTTGGCAGGAAGGTCACCTACAGTACCTTTTCTAAAAAAAAAAAAAATACTGTATAGTTGAATACATTTTTAGCTCAATATTTATTAAAAAAAAAAAAATCATATATAGGCGTTTTAATGCCACATACCATACTTTGCACCTTATATTCTTTTCCTTAACCCAACACTAAGTCTATATCTGGAGTACTTTTCAATTATAGCACATTTGACCCTTTGACAAATGATGCAACTGCTTTCCATGTCATGTAGTTTTGCATTCATCTGAATCTGGAAATGTAGAATCTAGAAAGGTCTATTTTGCCAGTGATGTAGCTTTTTTGCCAGGAGGACCACTATCTGCTCCAGATGTAGAAATACAGTGCTTCCCTTGGTTCTCTAAAGGTGGCCATACACAGGCCGATAAAAGCTGCCGACAGACCAAGTCAGCTTATCGGCCTAAAGGTGGGCATATCGGGGAGAGATCCGCTCGTTTGGCGACATCTCTGTGTATGGCCATCTTAACTATGTTTAAAATATACTCCCAACAATACATGTATAGTACAACAAGGAACATGATTAGATGGTAGCATGCATTTGTGGCCTGAAAAGTGTGTATCCATCAAAGCTAGGAAGCTTGCGGCACTGCTTCACTAACTGTTAAATCATATCTATGTTGGATTATATACTATAGAAAACTGTAGATAATTATTCATAGTACTAGGAACAAGCAGTACCTATATCCGGGTGGGTCTGAGGCACAGCCAGTCACAAGCAGTATTCTAGTCGGGCACTGTAGTGGTAGAGAGTTCAAGTGCAGAGAAATGGGAGAGGTAAACAAGCTTCTTTCCCATGCCGTTTCCATCATCTCACTCCCACGAGAATGAAGCAACTGGGTCGCAGGGTTATAGCTTTTAATAAACAGCTGGAAATAGAGTCTGTAGATACAGAAGAAGCGCTTGGCAATGATAAATTGAAAAGAAGGCAGTTCTCACAGTTTATTTTGTGATTGTAACATATATTCACTGCTGTTCGAAGAAGCCTGGGTATTTCTGTATGAGCTTGGACATCTCCCTTACAGACTTTCAGTAAAGATACACCCTCAGATTTCTTAGAAGCACTGCATTCATGAAAATGTCTTATAGAAGCAAATCCATATTAAAGTGTTGCTGTTTTTGTTGGTGTCAGGTATGGTATGTATTTTAGCTTGTTTAGAGAAAACATGCATTTGTAAGTAACTGTGTCCTTACCAAAAAAAATAGCATTCCTGACCTGTTGAATGTCCTGTATACACACATACTTTAATCTCTCATGGTAAAATAATTGCAAAATCTACCCAAGATGGCCAAAAGAGGTAGCCTTATTGGGGGCCTGCTTGAGAGGGAGAATCCTGTGAAACTGTATTGTACCTGAAGAAACATGGGCAGGAACCATGAGAGCGATGGTTTCCAAAAGTGGGATACAAATAAAAGTATCTTGAAAATATGACTTAAAGCCAAGGCAGAAACCTAAATCAGGCTAAAAGCACTGATAAAATCACTTATTCTGTGCATGTATAGTGATATTGATGGCAATATGTATAGCCGCTTTGTATGTATGTATGTATGTATAACTTTATTTGTAAAGCTCTGTTAAGGAGCCACAGCGCTGTACAGGGCATAAAAGTACAATATTTATAAAAGTATACATGGGGGAGACAAATCACGTAATAAATATATACAGAATCATAGGACAAAGAGGTTAAGTTCTATGTGGTAAGAGACATAGTGGGATGGAGGTCCCTGCCCTGTAGAGCTTACAGTCTAAATGGATCGGAGGAACATACAGGTACAAATTGTAGATGAAAAAGTGCACGTGGTAAGGCATAGACAGTAGGCGCAGGGCTAGGCTACTGTTCTAGTGCTCCAAAAGGTAGGCTCTTAGATTTTTTTTGAAGAGATTGGGAGAGGATTCCTTACAGAGGAATTCAGGGATGGAATTCCAGAGGTAAGGAGCAGCAAGATAGAAGGGTCTGAGACGAGAGGTGGCAGTGGATGTGGGTGGTGTAAAGAGAAGGTGGCTCTGAGATGACCAGGAACGTATAGCGAGACAAGTGAAGAGATGTAGTGAGGAGCAGAGGAGTGAAGGGTTTTGAATGTTAGTAGAATGATTTTATATGCTATCTTTTGCTTGACAGGCAGCCATGCTAAGGATTTTAGCAGATTCTCTTTTAGGACAGAGTAGAAGAATCCTGGTAGCAGAGTTTAAGATTGATTGGAGGGGAGAGAGATGGGAGTCGGGAAGACCAGTTAGGAGGAGATTGCAGTAGTCTAAGCGAGATAAGACAAGATAAAACTATTACTAAATTCTGTATGTATGAAAGAGCGATAAAGACCTCTGATTTGCCTTGCTTATCTCAGGGGTTTCACAGAAACAGCCCTGCTCATGTACCTTGATTGCACAGGTCGTTGGAAATAATTCACAAAAATACTTGCGCGGGTCTGAGAGATGGGGATGCATGAGACTGGTCAATGTCTGGAGGGTGTAAATAAAAGAAGAGCTTATGAGAAAGTAGGACAGCAGGGGATTTTGGATGCATATGCTGTTTCTGATGAGAGCATCATCTTTCTGTTTGGTTTATACTATAACCCAGTGATACACCTAAAACAGTTGCATTAATCTCCAGTTATTATTATTCCCCTTTATTTATAGAGGACTCACCTTGCATAAAAGCATGATGTGCCAAATTTGCACCTAGACAGTAACCCATGGCAACAAATCACACTTCCTTTCATTGTTCTACCTGCAGCTAGCAGCAGCCAAGCTAATCACTTATGGATTTGGGTTACTGTGCAGGCACACATTAGCCCATTATGGCTAAACGAGCCTCAAGTTTCCTAGTTTGCAGCCCCTGTATTTTGTTTCATTTAAAAAATGAAGGAGATTGTTGGTTTTCATACAGAGCACAGTAATATGACGTCTTAAGTTTGACAACATCTATTAACCAATATCAACTAATCAGATGTTTGTTTTCCATCAACTCAGTAAATGCTATCTGCCTATTGGTTGCTGTGGTTTATTGTACAGTAGTAATGTGTGCAGATTGTGCAGCAACCCAACCCTCTTGCACTAAACTAACCCAGAAAAGGTGATTTTACTAGAAAACAATGCATCGATTGCATTAACTACAAGTGGTGTTTCATAGCCTCTACTTATGGGAGCAATCAATACACTGTTACCTACAGCAGGTTTTTTTTTCTCTACTAACCTAAATGGGATGTGTGGTCCATTACTTGGAACAGGTTATTACAGCTAAAAATAAAAAAACAAAAAGTGTGCCACATTTGTGAGCAGACAATGAAGACATCTGGCAACCCATGTACTCTCCTATTGAAGTGATTTCGGATTGGCCATCAGTATTGGCACAGTGCTGCCACAGATTGGAGCAAGCAAAAACCCAAGTGTGACAGAGCATTTCTATTGCTAACACTTTTTTTATCTTGTATATCTTTATGAAGTGTTATCTAAATGTAAAATTATCTGTAACCGTTTTTTGGTTGAAGAAGACATGCACATTCAAATAGTAATATTGCTTTTCTTTGTGTTTCTCTTTGCAGGCCTGCTTGAGGGCGATTGATGTTCAGATACTTCAGCAGCTACTCGTTGTAAATGAAGGGATTGAAGCTGTAAAATGGATCCTCGATGAGAAAGGAAACTTAACCAGCCGTTGCAGCAGTCTCACCGGCAGCCAATACAGCCTGGCAGAAAGCCAGGGAACATCACGTAGAGGAAGCTGGAATAGTCTTCAGGACCCTATAGATAAACTTGACAGCATCTCCATTGGCAGTTACCTAGACACCCTTGCTGATGACATGGACGAGTACAGTCTGAGTACCAGTGAACCAGTTGTATCCTCCACTCCATATCGCCAAACTTTTTCATATGGTATCATTGAACAAGATGGAGACAAACTGGACAATGAAAGGGATGCCTTTTCTCCATCAATCACCGTACACTCAAAAGGTGAACGGGAGAAAACAAAAGTAGAAAAAGATTTTTGTAGAGGAGATAACATGTCTGTATCTACCACTGGTCAAAATACTCATGTTGGTCAGACACCAAATGGATCTTTGGTTAGACATGTGCCAGTTGCTGAGAACTGGACAAAAGTGAAGTCTTCAACAGCAGATAAGACAAGTAAAAGTAGTCCAAAAATAAAATCTAGTCAAAATGGGAAAGTGGATATAGAAAAATGTAAAATAACTAACAAAATGCACCTAGAATATGATGCCCATTGGCGCTGGGTACAATCTCAGGATGATGTGACATTTTTGTAATGGTTTCTCCAAGAATGCTTTCCAGAACATTGAATTTCTACTCTACAAGATGAATTTAAACTGCATCTTTGACACATCCCCATATGCTGAATGTCAGAGGAACATAGTCGTGATTCTAAAGATGATATGGTTAAAATTCTCTTTGCCTTTGATGGGCATCCTGATGGACATCAGGATTATACCCAGGGATGGCATCAGTAGTGCTGTTTCTGTTGATTAAAAATGACATCCTAAAAATGATAAAGGGAAAGCATCAACAAAATAAGCTAGGCTATGCAGGCTAAAAGTAGCGTCCTACTATAGGGTGGAAGAACAGTATTCAGCATCTTGCTCTGTTACATGCATTTTAACATATACAGATGCTAAACAGTGTGATCTGAACTGAGTGATCTAAATCACTTATTTTGTGATGTAATGTAAATGCCAAGATGCTGGAAGAGTGTGTTGATACAATGGAACTTCAGATTTCATCTCTCAGGGAACCAGCATAAGCCTGTTAGTTTTGAGACCATGCATTTTGGGTTAATGGCAGAATGAAATCTAGCTTACATGACAGTGTACGTAATGTTCAAGAATATAAATTGTTTTGACTGTATTACTTTAAGAGTTTGTACTTTTCATTGTGTGGTTGCGGAACAACTGCTGTTTAAGAGGAAGTACAGTAATCCTGTGTAGGCAAATATTAACTGCTCCAGCTCATTCTCCTGGCTTTGGCTATATTTCAGTTAGTTGTCACTTTTATTGCCTTTATTTCCTTGGTTTCTGTTTTATTTAAATAATAATAAATGTCTATGGAAAGATAAAAATGCATCTCATAAACAGCATATTCTATTTCACTAGAAAATACACTGAAGGTGTGACATTGGGATTCTGTGCATCCAAGTAAGTATGAAGGATTCCTGTAGTTGTTTCTCAGCACTTTCTGCTGAGTTTTATAGTTGATTTCAGAAACCCTGAGCATAAGATTGACTTGTATTTTGCAAGTGGGTTTATTGTGCTGGCATTTTGCACCAAAATAAACCAAAGTTAATGCAATGATTTAATATGTGACCAGTTCAGTTGACTGCCATTGGCTATAAATTGCTTAAAGGATACGTAAACCTTTAAAAGAATGTATGTTAAATTAATGAGGGGGCTATTCCAAGCACTTTTGCAATGTACGTTGAGTTTTTATTTTTTTTATTCCAAGATATTACTGTTATATGTACTGTTAATATGAGTTTTGTTGCAGCAGTGCCACCTGCTGGTCATTTTCCCACCTTTCAGACCACCAAGTAGCCAAGGAAGTTGTCAGAAAGTGGCCACTCTGATGTTATTCTACTTAGGAAAAAAAACTAAACTTTTCTCAAATCTTTCTCCTGACTATGTGATGGTCAGAATGGTGGCAAAATTGCCAGCAGGTGTCAATGCTTTAACCAAATTAATTTAAATTAGTACTTGTATACTGTCTGCTGGACAGGAAAATTAGCATACATCTTTGAGATCTTGTTATTTTAGGATCCTCCTCCCCCATACATACCCATGCAAACTCTAGTTATATATTTCTGGAACTACAAAAATGGTGAATGTTGTTGATAAAACCACAAGTACATTTGAAATACTCAAATAGCAGCAAAAATTGTGTTGCTTTCTATTAGATTAAAAATAGCTGCTGTGGCTAAAGGTTTAGTCACAAGCGTTCACTATTAATATTCCAGTGAAATGTTCTGTATTGCAGAGAAAGAAGCACACACATTTGATTTTATACATTAAATTGATTTATGATGTTAATTAAATTAATGCTATAGTTTGTTACTTACCTTTTGCAAAATTTTGATAATCTTTTGTAGTGTGTTCAAAATTAGCATTTCGTTAAACTTTTTAACTTAAAGGATTGGGTACCCTACAACCATCTAGATCTTAAACTGTAACTCCAAGATCCCCTACTAGCTATTGGCTGTCAGAGGGATGATATAATGGGAGTAGTAGCTCAACAATATCTGTAATGTCACAGGTTCATCTTCATTTACCTAAAAGACTTTGTCAACTGTAGAAAAAGCAACAAACTTAACTGCATTCTGCAGCCATTTTTGGGAAGAAGAAATGGGTACCTGTAATTGGCCATATGCTTTCAGGTGACCAATTTGAACAGAAACAACAGTCTTGAATGTACAGTTAACCAGAAACACTTTGGAGTCCAATAGGAACATTTTGGTTCCTGACCTTTGCAAATGCAATTTACTAGGCACCCCAATGTTAAGAATGCTGCTCATGGCAAATTCTTGCACACCCAGAACAAAGTCTTGCACACCCAGAACAGCCCTGCAGTTTTCCTTCATAGAGAAAAACGTCCAAAGAATCAGCGTTCCGTTTATATTGTGTATCTCTTTAATTCACCATTTTATAATCCTAAAAAGCAAAATCAAGTGCCATGTACCTTATTTATTGTAGTGTTTTATATGCTCACAAATTTGTGTTTAAGTGGTTATTCTAGATTCAGTAAGTAGTTTTTCATGCTGGATAATGCAAGCAAGCTCTTGAGTCATTGAACCTGCATTCTTTCAGCTGTTCTTGGTGTGTCTATTTTGTCCTCTTTATTCTCTAAAGCATAACACATAATATAATAAAATAACTGATGATAAATATGTATTGTGTAATAATCTTCTGTATGTATGCCAGAGCACTCTGCAGTAATATTGTGTAGCCTATCATTAAATGCCTTACTGAGAAATTAGTTTTGAGTTATGACACCTGCTAACCTACCCTTAATGCCCCCTGTCACATAGATCTAGAGCTCCTGATCATAGCAGGTTATATAGCACAGCTGTTGTGTAGCTTGGTCTCTGTTCTCTTATCATCCCATATGTCTTCTATTCTTGGCCCCCCCAAAACAATTTGGCCAAAGAGGTGTACAACATTTCTGCTTACAAATTTATTGGGGGTCCATCCCAAATAAATAGGCAACAGATTTATTACTTTGTATTAAAGGAAAACTATACCACCTGAACTATGTACAAAGGTCTCTCTAAAAATATATTGAATAAAATAGCTCATATGTAAAACCCTGCTTCATGTAAATAAACCATTTTCATAATCATATACTTTTTTAGTAGTAAGAGCCATTGGGTAATCATAAATAGAATAATTGCCATTATAAAAAAAACAAGGGCTGCCCCCTGGGATCCTAGGATTCACGAGGCACACAAACCATACATGAGCCAACAGTTCTGTTGTTTGCTTCCACACTACTGCCTGTTACAGTTAGAGCTGCAGTATTTCTGGTCAGGTGATCTGAGGCAGCACACAGACCATCATAAAATGGTGGTTCGTGGCAATATTTACTTATATATATTCAAGATTCTTTAATATGCCACTTAGTTTATATCAAACTATCTGCTGTTACTTATTCATTTTGGTGGTGTATGTGTATGTATATGTATATATATATATATATATATATATATATTATGGGTAGGAGAGAATAAAGGCTTTGTTTTAAAGGAGAACTAAACCTTGAAAATGAATATGGTTAAAAATGTCATATTTTATATACTAAACTTATTTCATCAGCCAACAGTTTCAGCTCCTCAATAGCCACAATGTTCCAGGCCTTCAAACTTGTCACAGGGAGTCATTATTTTGGAAAGCGACACTTTCATTCTCAGTGGGCTCTGAGCAGCTGTTGAGAAGCTAAGCTTAATGTTGTCACAAATTATCCAGCAGTAAATGAGGTTGGCCTGTAATATAAGCTTCTGCTACAGAGCTGATTATTAAATTCTGATTATAGTTGCATTTGTTTCTGTGCTGCTATGTAGTAATTATCTGTATTAATTACTATTCAGTCTTATTTTATTACATTTCTATTGTGTACTGTATATTGTGAGTGGGTCCCTAAGCTTGTGCAGTGAATCAGCAGAAAAGAAGATGGGGAGCTACCGGGGCATCTATGGAGACACAGATCTTTACTGCTGAAGGGCTGTGGCTGCCTTGGTCTTGTACAGTAGCCCAAATATAATGTGCAACAGCATTTCTACCTACTTCTTTATTTAAGCTTTAGTTCAACTTTAACATTATACTCTGGTAATGACCATGTCCATTTTGGGGAGTATTTTGAATAATAACTTTCCAGACTTCCCATGACAATCTTCCACAAACTGCCTTGCCTGTGCTGATGCACTCACGGAACTTTGATTTCCAAAGTTGCCTCACGAGGAAACTTCAGACGACTTCGGAAATTGAAGCTCCGCGAGTGCATTAGCGCAAGCGATTCTTCAGTCGATTCTTCAGTCAAGCAATCAAGGACTATGGGGAGAAAAAACAGTAACTTTGTTAGTTGTTTGATTAATGCATTGGTTTGTTGCAGGCCACCTCTCAGCAGCTAGTTCCTTTGGGGACACTTTAAAAAAGTCAAGTTCTTCAGGATTGCCAGGGCTTGTTAACATCACCTCTTCTTGCTGTAAGTATTATATAGTATTATAATTATGGCCAAAAGCCAAATTTGTATATATAAGGTAGGGTGTCAGACCATTGGGCCAGAAACATTTTCTGCTTGCAGATTTACTGGGGGTGCATCTCGCTTATCCACAATGTGGTACATGTGGTACTGTGCCTACAGGCATATAACCATCAACATTTTAATAATATAAATAAATATTCAAACAGCAGCAGTACAAAAACGAAATCTCTTGATTATTATGAAAAGCATGCACAATAGGGGTCTTGTCTATGGCTAATTGGATGAACTGAGAGCTCAAAAGCTTCTTTGACAAGTATAAAGGAGGATAAAATGTTATGCATACAGGGAAGATGTAGGCCAGCCCTGGAAAAAGAACAATGGGATTTTTCGCATTACTGTATTAAATTAATTGTGTGAAATGCTAACTGCACAAATATCAGTTTAGAACAAATCTCACAAAGTAATCCAGTGTTATTTGTAGTGTTTAACTGTTTACATGCTTTCTACTATATTCACTATAGCAGGAGAGAGGAAAAAATGGGTATTGGTAGCATATCCTTTGTGTATTCTCTAGTACTAGGTAGTTGTACTTTCCTTTGTGTTTTGATTATTACCCATGCAGCTTTTGGGCTTTGAAAAGAGCATAACTCTTAAACTGCCAGAATGTTCTGTCTGAAAAGGAGTTAGTTAAGGGTCTTAACACTTTTAGAAGGCAACTTATAGATATGCACCCATAAAAACTGCATATCACTGACACCTTATTATTCTAGCTATGTATCCTACTCATCCAGGGTGAGACATTCATCCTATACTTGCTTTAAATGAGAAGAAGCTAAATCGCTAGGGGTGCTATTTTTGTAGGCACTCCTGGGCATTATAATTGGTATCTCTGACTCCTTTGCAGATAATTGCACTGGCCCGGGATACCGTTGTAGGGAGTGTTGCACCATGCAAATATCTGCGATCCTCTGGCTTTTCTACAATAGGCTAAAGGCTTTACATTCAGTGCACATGTGCACTGCCCAGAGCAGCATGAATCTCAGGGACTGGAAACACGATGATAGGCAGGTTTCCCTACAATAGTACCCCCAGAGTCTGAGGTTGAATGGGGCCTGTCGCCCTAAAAAAATAATTCCAATGGAACATTTTCTAATTGGACCAGTGTTGTTAGTGGGGTACCGCAGGGCTCTATACT
>CM044438.1:72968521-73005189 GCA_024363595.1 Xenopus borealis
CTTGGAAGTGCCGACATCCCGCGAGAGCAGCCGCAGGAGCAGAGAAGCAGCGTGTCTGGCCGGGTGAGCTCTACTTTAAAACTTTAAATATATTTACGATTGGGACATCATTCTATGATGGGCTGCATATTAGTTATGTGCAGGTCAAAAGCTGAGAGTGTCGGGATTGATTTGGGTTTGCTAGAAAGATTCATCTGTGGAGTGTCGGTACCCAAAATGATGCACTCCCTTAAGTACTTGCTTTTCTGTGTAAGCTGCGCTCTGCTTCTCCTTCCCCCACTCCCTATATTGCACATCTGTTACAATGCAGAAAACAGTGTGCAAAGGGCAAACAAAAATCACTGTTTTTCGTCTTTTATTGCATTTTACTGTATTCTGCATTTTTAATGACCCCCATTGTCTATCTTAGAACTGTGCATGGACGTAAAATATCGATAGTTTGACTACATTACTTTTTAGGCACCAGTTAATTCCAACAAAAAATCACAATTTGAGAGGGGCCTTACAGTTCAAGCTCAGCTACAGGCTGCTCTTAATTAACAATGTGCTTCCAGCATCTGGGAAAAAAAAAACAGCCGCTTACTGTAAAATCTGAATAGTTTGTGGGAGAATTTTCCCCCATCTTTCCTTCTACTGCTGAGTGTAAATAGATGAGAACATTGTCTGTGTAAAAGAGGTCAGCTGAGGAATCTTCATAAATTCTGGCCAATGACCCAAGCAAAGAGGTCAAATTTCACATGTAGGAATGTGGTCCCAAAAATATATAAAGATTTAATAAAAGATCGCATTACACAGTATCCATAGGCTGCTCCAAAATATTTCAGTGCATTTAATGTCTGAATGAACATTTTTATCCATTTATCATTTTGTTTGTGAGAAATTAATGAAATAATTCAGCAAGTTTAAGAATACACCCAAATTCTGCTACTATATAGCGTCTGGTTTGGTTTGTAAATTTGTTTATGGACCAATTCATTGGTGAGAGAGAGAGGGAGGAATTTATCTGTAACAAGGTTCACTATTTGTTTAAAGATGGGGGGGTACTATGTATTTTTTCATTAGCGCAGTTTGAATCCATTTTTTTTTTATCATGCTAGCTTGATAAGAGGTTCTGTTAAAATTATTTATGACACTGCAGAGCTTCCATTTATTTTCTCACAAACTAAGGCTTCCTCAATTTTATTTTGTATGCATAAGTCTGTATTTTATATCAATAGATAATTATTTCTGGGTACCAGACCAAGCGGACTGAATGGAAACCTTTTCAGTTCCATTCTGTCTCTACCACCATCCAATTTCAGACAATACGTGTCTGGCCAACAAAACCCCCATATCATGCCAACAAATGTCTAATTCCAGCTAGATTCATAGTTCTGGAAAAATCATACAGTGAAAATACCATAACTAGGTGACTACATCTGGGAATTATTGGCTTTTCTTTAGTTGCTCCCTTTGTGCATGGCTCAGTTCTTAATGGCAGCGATGCTGTGAATATGAAACCTCTGCCTTTTTTTAGGGGAGTTGGGAAATCATAAAAGAATATTTTCTCATTTCACGTGTGTTAATGGAAATTTACATCAGTTTGTACATTAATGGACTGAAAGCTTGGAAAATTTTTACTTCAGAACTCTGATCTGCATTTGCCTCTTTCTCCTGTTAAATTATATGTTTAATTTCGCATATAATGGGTTCGCACACTATAATATTCAAACAGAAGGTGTTATGTAATACATTTCTTTTATATAGATATACAATGCATACAAAGTAGACCGATATCTTATACAGAATAATTTATACATAATAACGCTAATAAATATATTCATACCACTAATTTCAAAGCAAAATAAGAAAAACAAACCACAAGGAATGAATACACTTTGCCAAAGGATGAGAATACCCCAACGTTTCGGCAAACAAAACCTTTGTCAAGGGGGATCCCTTGACTATTATTTAGAGTGTTCGAACCCATGGGCAATGCATCTTGATTATTTGTGCAGAAACATACAATAAAGTATTTCATTTCCCATTTCTTCATTATTCTGGTTAGCAGTCATCCAAGGGCAGAGTATATATAAGAATCCAATAGTTTCATTTTATTTTCAACGTAGTGGTCATTTTGATTAGATAAACACATTTTTTCTATGGCTATAGCTGCTGATAATAATAACAATAAATACAAATAATGTTATACTTTACTTGGCAAAAAAAAATCTTTCACAGACTCCAATAAAAAGTTTGCTCCAAATGGCAAAATTGTCAAAAAAAAGTTGTGATACTCAGGCAGCCAATTACATCAGGCACAGCACATCCCACTGGGTATAATTTTTACTCAACCAAAAAAGCTATATACAATGTTGTGTTAAGAATTAATAATTAACTGAAAAGCAATATGGTTGATCCTTAGTCTTATACATGCAGGCCTATGGCCGCAGGATTTTACGGGAACAGCATGCCACCCAACCACACCCACATTAGTTCAGAAGCACTGAATAAACGCTAAATTTAAAAAAAAAAAAAACTTTACATTTCCCATGCTCCAATCTCCAGTGCTCCAGGCCTGATGATGAAAATTGGAGCGTGTGTGGAATTGTGGATGGGGGTGGCAAACGGCAGAGGGCCAAGGGGTTCCCACTCCTTGTATACATGTATTTTGTTTTCTAAAATACATAAATATAGGGATAAAACATGACCAGTCAGTCCTAGTGCAAATATAATGGATATGCAGGGCCAAGGACAATGAGCTGTTGTAACAATTAATCATGTCTGATGAATGAGCATGTCCCTAAAATGTTAGGCTTGATTAAACACACAAGGGTTATCTCCCCTTGCATTCCTGTGCACCCATAGTTTTTCTATAAAGGCTTAGAGGTTGTCTAATATGTTAAATGATATTCAGGCATAGTTTTATTTATTACATATCAGTCTTCTGTAGTTGCTATGTAACTTTCTTAAAATGCAAGTGTATATTGATCTCTGGAACATAGGACAGGGAATGAGAAGAAGGATTCCCAGACATTCAATCTAAATTCACCATATTGCAAAAGAATAGTTAGCTATTTGTATGTAAGACAAGAAAGTCACACCAGATTTGAAAGTAGGGTAACTGAGTACCAAGAAGTTTCCAGGCTTTATACATAGGCTTGAGAGTTTAATGCACAGCAGGTTCATTGAATGAGTACACCAGCCTTTCTCTTTTTATATTTGTGATCCACTTCTTTTTCCTTTTTTACACTTAGGTAGTGCCTTGTTTTTATCCATCCTTTAATCTCCCTTTTCTCTCCATGGTATTCTAAAGTTTTTTTTTCCCCCTTCTACCATTTTTAGCTCTCCCTTCACTCCCTTGCTTCCTTTTCCTTCCTCTCTATATTTTTGTCATTCCCCTTTGCTGTCTTAACTTTTATTTTCTCCATCTCAGTCTTCCCATATTACCTCACATCATGAGCAGTATAGTGATTTAAAAAAAAAAAAGTATGTTCTATTTTCCGTATTTTGCTTTTATTGTACTCCTCAGTGGGTATTTGCTATACATCTCTTTGCTGCAGGAACTAGCTGCAAATTCGATAGAACTTTCTGTCAACTGTTTCATTCATAAATGCATGTGAAAATACACAGTATGGGATGTTATCATAGACAAGAAGAGTTAAGTCAAATATATTGATCTTTTATGATCTCCATCCCAGATTTGTGATATCAGAGAAAAGTAAAGCAGGGTATATAGTCTTAGAAATAATGTGATTATTCCAAAATAATTTCAATATGAAATACAATCAACTCAACCTGATACTTTACCTGGCCCTTTATTTCAAATTGTAGCACAGTATGGATAAGGCGATGTCCAGTACTTTGTTTAAATTTCCTGTGCTCTTTTAATAGGTGTCCCACTTGATCTAATAATTTCAGTCAGTAGTGGTGCACTAATTCCAAGCTGGACTTAAACTGAACATATTCTTACTAGGCCTTACTGCATGTGTTAAATGTGGTTTCTGATTTTTATGTGATTTGGATTCCCAAAATGTAATTAAACTGATTTGCACTTAAAGGTACAGTAACATAAAAAAAATTGTGTTTTAAAGAAATAAAAATATAATACAGTGTTGCCTGGCTGCACTGGTAGAACTGCTGTTTTTACTTCAGAAACACTAGTATATTTATATAATTAAGCTGCTGTGTAGCCATGGGGGCAGCCATGCAAAAGAGAAAAGGCTCAAATTACACAGCGGACAGTGTATAATCTCTGTAGAACATAAGCGTTTTCTGGTATACACAATTTATGCTGTGCCATATAGCCTTTTTTCAATTTTTGCCATTGCTACACAAGCAGCTTGTTTCTATAAATTATAGTAGTGTTTCTGAAGCAAATGGATCAGTTTTCCAGTGCAGGGCAACATTACATACTGTTTTCATTACTTTAAAACACTTAAATTTTTTCGTGTTACTGTTCCTTTAACAAGCTCAGAAGTTTTTCTTTAGAGATTTTCCATAGCATTGCCCCAAACTATCAAATTACTTTGCTATGTAAACCAATGGAAAAGGAAAAACAATATGAGGATTAATTAACTTCTACATTTTAGCCTAAATTTTGTTGTTTAGAACATTTACCCAGAACGGGTTTTAATTTTGTACATCAAAAGTCCACTTATTTTTAACTTCAGACTGCTGTTTTTCTTTAACTCTAGCCAGTGTTCCTGTTTTGCATTTCTTTCACAACATTCTTTCATTTTGTTGTATCCTGAGGCTGACGGTAATGTGAACATTTAGAAAAGACTGACAAACCACAATCGAAAGAATAGGGTACATTTGGTATTCATCTTAAAGCGTTCATCTGCAAACATCGTTTGTACACTACAATAGAATCCTAATGAAAGAATATATTAAAGTCTTGGCAATGTGTCTTACACTGAATAACCCAAGTGCTCTTTTTCTCACATTTTTGAAGAACGTTAAGTCACATGGTCTCCGGGAACCTCTTTGTTGGACACCTCCATTGCTGCAGAGCATCCCATCCCTTACACAAGCAACTTGCATTCAAACAGGCTTGTTGTTTTGTGGTAGTTCCCTGGTCCAATCACAATATACAGATATAAAATCCATCCTTCATTTAATCTTTTACTCGGTGATGTATTTGCAATCTCAAATGGTGGGTTCTACCATGGTATTTGCAGTTATTTCATATATTCGTACTCAAATTACATGACGTCAAATAAAGTCTGTGGAGCCATATGGCAAGCAGGGGCCCATATAAAGCCCTCTCATGCAGTAGAGTTTTAGAATAATGATATCTTACAAAGAAGTCTTGGGAGCCCTAGGGTTGGTGGGGGGCATAAAATCCCTTTGAGAGCTACATCTTTGTGTATTGGGGGTTGAATTATAAAAATTGGAGTTTTATTTTTACTGTTGAGATTTGAAAGAATTATAGGAAAACATAGGGAGTGAATTTTTTTCTGGAAAAAGTTGCACCAAAAATTGTTTTTGGTGCGCTTCAAAGATTCAACCAATAGGAAATGGAGTGTTCGACTTATTATTTTTTTTTTCCAAAGAGCATACATAGAAAATAATCAATGAATTCAATCTGGGGGATGAGTTATCAAAGTTTAAGACAAAAATGTTATTGTACATCAACATAGCAGATTGAGATTTGTTTTTAGATTTAGTATTTGTTTACATCTTCCCATAACAAAACAATTAGCAGTTGAAACCTGCCAGATCCATTTAATCCAATTGAAATATCAGCGCCTGTTCGAATGGAGGGACAGAAAGATTTCCATTCACAGTACTTGAGGGTTGTCAAAATGTCTTACCATTATGCTCTAGGAAATCTCACATTCTTTTTTAAAGAAAAATACAAAATCCTTAAATCAGGGCCGTATTTGTGGTGAGGCCACAAAGGCCGGGCCTAATGCAGTGAAATCATTGGGGTGGCATGCCACCCGGCTGCATCCTAATGTGTATTGGGAATGCACAGCTCCCTTGTGCTATGGCGAATGTGTTTGCATGGGAGGCAGGTACTAGGACCCTGAGGCCTCTGTGGGGAAATCAGGCCCTGCATTAAATACATGGCACATCTCAAAAAACATAAAATAAACAAAGGGACAATGAAGACAATTTTTTGGAGTGCATTTAAAGTAATAATATCTGCAAAATGTCAGTAGTAGCAACAAATGCCAGCTGAGAATGAAACTTTTGCATGCGCTCCCCTGAGGATTGGCTGAACTGAGAATGTATTATAGACAAGTGTAAAATAGTATTGGATGCCTCTTTAGCATACCATAAAATACAAGGCTACTGGTCTTACCAATATTAAATAAACCCCTTCTGACCAATCATTTACCTTAAACACATTACCCGGGGCCAAGAGAGCTATCCTTTATTAACTAAATGTGTTGGATTAGCAGTTCCCTTCCCAAGAGGGACACCAACAGGAACTATAATGGAACTAATAAATCATTCACACAGAATCAATGTAAGCAAAACTGCACACTGAAGTATTTGCAGATTTCCCCCAGGGAAGATTCAATGATGCAGGATATTGATTTGACCTTGCATCCCTTACTCATGGTCAGTAAGGGACCAGTAATAGTCTCCTCTTTCTTCAGGGTATGTAAACCAATGTTCAAATATATGTGTGAATTTGAAGTATAAAATTAGTTAGATTTGTATAGTTTTACGTGACATGATGCATGGGGTAACTGCATTCAATTCAAAGTATTCCTAATTTGAAGCCTACAGTGGAAGATAGTCCTAATCAGAATTTTTGGAAGAAAATAAATTTTTTTTTACCCAAAATGCATCTTTTCCCCCTTAATTACATCTAGCATGATGGGGCATTTTGTGCACTGATTAGTGTTCAGGTTTCATAAAAGCCATGCAAGTGGCAAACATTTTTGTAGTGTAACTTACAGTGTGCACATGCAAGCAGTGTTAATAACAGCATTAGTGCTTATTTACAATCATAAATGAGCCTTTTCTTTATCAACAGACAATTGGCAGTCCATCACCCATGGGTAAAATGAATGCAAGAAAGGCATAAACAGAGTTGCAGACACTATGGCCTTGATGGCCTGTTTAGCTGCATAAACTGTGTGTAAAACTGTGAATATCTCCGAAACCACTTAATAAATGTAAATTGTAAATTCTCTAACTTTACATCAAGTCATGTTTTAGGATTTAGATTCACCTTAAAGAACGTGCATCTGTGGTCATCACAAGGGTTTGCAGTGGCGCTCCCTCAGTCCTCACAAAGTCTAGTTTCCTCCCCCCCCCCAAAAAAAAAACAATACATTGGGGATCTCATGAACTATTGCAGAACCCAGCTTTTACTTTTACATTGCCTCTTTAAAGTTCTAGGCTACTTGTAATACTGTATATTAACTGTGATAAAGAAAAGCAAGTGTTTATTCTGGCATCCATTATGAACCTCTTAAAAAGCCACATAGCACACAGCACTCCCCAATTATAGAGAAATATTTTATCTAGTTTTTACATTACATGTGACACGAAGATTAAACAAGACTCTGGAAGTTCTGGAACCATAACAATCTGTAATTTGTCTAGTATATAATGTACATACTAACCATGGTTTCTGACACTCCATGATGGGAAATCTTGATTACTTATATATTAATCAGTGCCTCAGTCATTTTAAAAGTGTGAAGGACATTTTGTTTTGCATAGAGCTGCATCAAATAAATTCCTGTTAAGCCATGCAAGGTTTCTTACAAAAGTCCAGTCACCAATTAAAAGAAAAAGAAAAATCAAGCAGATTGGAGATAGGATGCCACTGAGACAGGAATGAAATAAACATAACATATTCACAATGCTGACAATTCAACTCTGTGTGAGCAAATTGTACTTTGGACATACAGGTATGGGATCTGTTATCCAGATATCCTATATCCAGAAAGCTCCTAATTACAGAAAGGCTGTCTGCCATAGATTCCATTTTATCCAAATAATCCACATTATTAATAATGATTTCCTTTTTCTCTGTTATATTAAAACAGTAACTTATACTTGTTGCAAACTAAGAAATAATTAATCCTTATTGGCAGCAGAACCAGCCTATTTGGTGTATTTTATGTTTACATGAATTTCTAACAGACTTAAAGGATGCAGACCCAAATTACAGGAAGATCCATTATCCAGAAAACCTTAGGTCCAGACCATTCTAGATAACAGGTCCCAAACCTGTACTTATTATAGTGCAGCATCCATTGACAGAAGGATTATTTTGCGCTTTAAAACGTTTCACTATCAAACTGGTCTTTGTCCCTTGACTCTGACATTCCATGATGAAATCAACTGTCTAATGAACAATATCCAAAATTTGTATTCATGTCTTGTGGTGTTTATACAAATGGCCTGCAGGTGGCACTGTGCATACATAGGACTTTCTGTACAACTTGAAAGTGAAAGTAAGACTTAATGCTGTTATGTAATGGCTGCATGAACCTGCTAATAAAGCACTGTTCTACTCTCCTCATCCTCGGCTACCAAACACAACATGTCTTTAATTACATACTATTTTAAGCTCAGTAGTCAGATAAAAGAACATGCATTTTCTTCTCCATCTTATATGTAGATTAAGGGGGGAAATGGAGCTATTGTAGAAATTTGATAGTCAGCACCACTTCTTATGCTTTCTCTTCCTTGTTTTGTGGTGCAAGTTCCCAGTGGCCACTCTCCACCGGCAATTACTGCAGAAGTAAAGACGGAACAGCACCACTTGTTCTTGTGAAAAATAAAAATGCCTTTATTTCAGACTTCTGGGCATCACAGCAACGTTTCAGGCCTAAAAATAGCAATTTTGCCACATAGGGAGAAAAAAATCTTGACTTATATAACCCTCTATATACTGTATTTATGCATAGTTATTCATGGGTGATTTTGGGGCTGCCGCTACCTGAGGCAGCAGCCCAGATTCCGCCCCCTCTCTCCTACTCCATGATTAAAAAGCAGCGTTGGAGCGGGTCAAAAGGGGCCAGCATCACAAGTGCATTGAGCGCAATAGCACTCTCTGCGCTAGCGGAGCTGAATTTCCAGGTTAAAACACAGAAATGTGGGTCTTAAAGTTACAAGAAGCAGCTTTTAGCTGTCCCTTGTAACTGGCCGCTCGCTGCCACCTTAGGCTCAAGGCAGGAGCGGCCCTGTAGTTATCATATAACCCCTTAAGAGCCTCTTCTCCAGTGTGAACAACCTGAACTTGGTCAGTCTTTCCTCGTAGCTAAGATTTTCCATACCATTCACCAGCTTAGTTGCTTCTCTCTAATTCAATGTCCTGTTTGACTGCTGTAACCCAAAACTGTGCTGCATATTCTACAGTACATGGGGCCTTACCAGTGCTCTATATAGTGAAAGAATAACCCCCTCCTCACGTGAATCAATGCCCTTTTTTTAAAAGGGAATGTAAAGGCAAAAATATAAAATCCAATTTTCTTGCTTTCTTTAATAAAAAAGAAATTATCTTCAA
The DNA here is from genome assembly GCA_024363595.1 of Xenopus borealis. Taxonomy (NCBI): domain Eukaryota; kingdom Metazoa; phylum Chordata; class Amphibia; order Anura; family Pipidae; genus Xenopus; species Xenopus borealis. The sequence continues at coordinate 72,977,988 of CM044438.1, forward strand.
TCTACTCTAGTTAAAAATATCTACCATTTTAATAAGAAACCTGATTGTATGCAGTGAAATTGCCCCTTCATTTTCTGCTGTGTATAGGAATTTTCAGACAGTCCCTAACTGCTTTGCAAACAGCAGGGCTGAGCCCCCCAACTTACTTACCTAAACTCCAGCAGCTTTGTCTTTTTCCCTGCAAAACAGCCAGTGACCGTGTAGATATTTCTATCCACAGACCCAGTGCAGTCTGTGTATTCTGATTATTAATCAGTCTTGCTGTATTGGCATCTATGGCAGATATTATTGGACTTGTGCTGTTTTGATCATTTATGACAATCCCTAAGCTTAACCTCCCAACTGAAGCCCAGACCACACTAAGTATTGGTACTGCAGAGTTGTCTAACAAAGTTACAAGACGACAGCCCCCTGTGCCAACTTTGAAAGCATAAATCATTTGTCTTATTAGGCTTCTGGTGTAGTAAGTTCATGTTTATATTTAGTATACAAAATACAGCATTTCTAACATTATTCTATTTTAGACTTTAGTTTTCCTTTAAAGTGGACCCGTCACCCAGACACAAAAATCTGTATAATAAAAGTCCTTTTCAAATCAAACATGAAATCCAATTTCAAATTTTAATTAAATCATTCATAGCTGTTTTAAGCTCATTTAAAAATCTCAGCTGTCAATCAAATATTGTCTGACACTCCTCTATGCCTTAGGCATAGAGGCGGGGCAGACAATTACTTTCACTTTCCATTCAGCACTTCCTAGATGCCACAGCTCCCCACACATTCCCCCAGTTCCCTTAACCATTTAATTGTGTAGCCAGGACATGGGGATAGACATCTGGTCCCCAATTCTGGTGCACAAACAAGATTCTGAGATGATGCAAGGCTTGCCTTAATAACAGTGTCCACAAAATGGCTCCTGCCTGTTTGCTATAATTATGAATTCCCAGAGTGAAGGAAACAAGATTAAAATAATTTATATAGTGTAATTAATGTTAATTTTGCTTGACTAATGTGATAAAATAGTGATTTTGAATATTTTTTTTGGGTGACAGGTCCACTTTAAGCCCTTATTTTCCCTTAATGCTGCTGACTGGCATTGCTTGCTACAGCCAAGTTTATTATCTACAAAGACTCCATGGTCCCTTTCCATTATGGGGGCAAATTCACTAAGATCCGAAAAGTCGCTAGCGCTAGCTTCGCTAGCGTTCGCCGCACTTCGCCAGGCGAATTTTTGCCAGCACTACAGAAATTCACTAAAGTCGGCGAACGGTAGCATAGTTGCGCTAGTGTTACTTCGCTAGGCAGAGCGCTGTTACTCTAGCGAAGCCTAATTTGCATACGGTGGGAACTTTAAGTTATAATAGAAGTATATGTTACAGCCACTACATTCCACTACACAAGCCCAGGAAACCTTTAATAAATTAAATAAAGTTGTCCTATTGCCCTACATGTGCCCCCTATATAGTTGTTCTGCCATATGTTAGGAAATGTAGGGGGGAAGAAGGGTAACCCTCCAAAAAAATATTGATTTTTTCAGACTATCACCTTCCTATGCTAAAATACGCCAGTGTTTTTTTGGGACTTAGAAAACATTTAACTTTTTTTTTTCAACCTCCTATCTATTGGATTGAACTTTCACGTCTAGTGAAAGTGCTAACGTTCAGGAAAATGTTCATCTTAGTGAATTTGCAAATTTACGATCCTTCGTCAGTGCGCCACTTCGCCTAGCATAAGGGTGCGACGTTGCGCAAGTCTACTTCGCTATTGAAAATTCGCCAGAGCCGGTGTTTTTTCAGAAGTTACGAATTGATGTCACGCTGGCGAATTAGCGCTAGCGTTAGACGCTTCATGCTATAATGAATTTGCCCCATGGATTTACCTAGTGCAGTCCCATTAAGGGTATAAGTGGCTTGGATATTTTTACATCCCCGCTGCATGACTTTACATATATCAACATTGAATCTCATCTGCCACTTCGCTGCCCAGGTTGGGTGGAATGAATTGGGCTGGTAATGATACATTACTTACAATACTTTCCCCTAAGTCATTAGTGAACATTTTAAATAAAAGTGGACCCAATACAGGGCCCTGAGGGACCCAACTAAGAACCTTACTCCAAGTTGAGAATCAACCTCTGTACCCGATCCTGTAGCCAGTTAAGAACTTCATTAAGCTCAACAAACCTTAGTTTAGAAAGTAGTCATTTATGTGTATCAAACGCTTTGGCAAAGTTCAAATGCTTCTACTACCCCCCACTGTCCAGCATCTTACCTCATTATAAAAAGCAATCAAATTTTTCTGACGTGACCTATCCTTCATAAAGCCATGCTGATTAATGCTCATAATGTCATTCACTAGGACAACATTTTGAATGTGATCCCTTAACAAGCCTTCAAGCTTGTTCAAGCATTAGAATTAAATCAGCATTCCTCCAATTCATAGTTACCATACCAGATGAAAGTGATCTGAGAAAATTAGAAATAGACGCCGGTCTAAAACCAAACTAAGCTCTCTTAGAACCCAGGAGTGTATGCCATCTGGCCCCAGTGCCTTGTTCACATTTATTTTTATTAAAGCTTCATGAACCATATACTAAGACAACCACTAGCTAGATTGAGTTGAGCCAACATAGGGTGGTCCTTGGTACGTCTTCATTTAATTCTTAAAGGGGACCTGTCAGTGTAAGAAATAATTCCATATTCTTTTCTACCAAGTTAGTTGAGCAAAATAAACATCACTTACATTGTATTTATTATAAACATTTTATTTCCTTCAGTCTTGGAATTACACAATGACAGTAATCAGGCAGCACCATTTTGTGGACACTGTTATTAAGACAAATTGTATATCACACCAGAATGGGGACCTTATGCCCATACACAGTGCCCTACATAATTAAAGAGTGTGAGGAGGGAATTGGGAATGTTAGGAGAGCAGTGACATCTAGGAATTGCTGCATGAAAATGAAAGTAATTGACAAGAAAAGTAATATTTGATTGACAGCTCAGATATTTAAACACCTTATAGCAGGTATGAATGTTTTAATGGAAAAAATAATTTAGGTTACAAGTTTAATTTGCAAATGGATTTCATTATACAACTTTTTATGTGTAGGTGACTGGTCTTCTTTAAGGGAATAAATTGAAAACAGTAATAATGTAGTATTAGTAATTTCTGTGCTGAGTTTCAGCAGAAAACATAATGCCCCAATCTATGCTCTGAAGGGCAGCCCCCAAGGCACTAAAATTAGCTTTTCTGAAATTCAGGTTTTTTTTTTTGTCCTAGTATATATTTGTTTTTTGCACCAGACACTAAAGGAGAACTAAATCCCCCAATAAGAGAAGCCCCTACCCACTACCCTAGATAGCCCCCCATTCCTGCTTCCACTCGCATAGTTTGTTCCCCCTGAAAGTGCCCCTAACAATTTGCTCACATATTGGTGCAGAGTAAGCACAGAGGAGCTCACGAATACAAGTGCGTTCTTAATGTTGCTTGTGGCACATGTATTATCTCTGAGAAAATTTACTTGGAAGTTCTCACTCTCAACTTTACACCTCTTTTTTTTTTTATTCATCTTGAGGACTTCATCACCTCCTCAAACTTTGTCATTGGTAACTATGTGTACCAAGACCGCCAGGTCTTCCCCAGCCCCTCCCAATAACAAGTCCATTCATTCCAGTACATGCCAAACACGCCAGTTGAGAGCTGTTCCCCAGCATATTCAGTCAAAATAGCGAATCTGGTGCTTTGGACGAGCTATGGGCAGCCCACCAACTACTTCCCCTCTTGACTGTCACAAATGTATCTCCCTCATTAGTCTCCACTGCCCCTTCTTCATCCCCCACTCCACTAGCCATTGACAGTGGTTGCTCTGTGAGCCTTCTTGTCTCCTACACATTTGCCGCCATGCTCAATGCTGCAAGTTCCCCCCTTAGAGTCTGCAGAGCAGATTTTAAAATGAAAACCAACCAACATCTCTCACATGTAAATACTGCATGAAACTGCTGCTCCAACATCACATACATGTGACAAGACATACACTTGCAAACCCACTTGCACTCATATTTACACTGGGTAGTTACAGTCTTCCAAGTGCAATTCCCCTAAGGTTTTAAATGCTACTAGACCCTTAATTCACATGCAATGCTTAGATCACATGCAACACTCGCTTAGCAGCTCCCACACTAAATGTGCAGTCACAGACTTATTGACGTATCAAACCAAACTGACCAAGTGGCAATTCCATCACTAGGTACAGATTGCAGCCAGCCCAGAAACCCAATGCAAGTGCTATTTGAAAAGACTAATGACCCTACTTTTGGCTTTCTCTTATTTATATGCCTGGAATATTTAGAGAGGAACATGGAGGTACAGAGTTGTAGTTGCAAATAGTCTTTTTCTAATAGCTTTTCAAGTTTGTCATTATGTTGGTTGGAAAAAATACAACATATTGTTCTTCAATGTAAGCATATTCTTCTGCTGCTTCTTATTCTTAGCCCACCCCATTTTCTAAACATGTTTCCTCCTACCGTTTTAGGGGTACAACAATTCTTTGTCCTATAGTGGAGCAGGTTCCTTCTATTTTTCAAAGTGATTCCACATTCTGTCTTTTTCCATTGACTTTGATAGGGAAGATTTTACAGCTTTGAAGCTACACTCACCATACTTTAATAACATAATTAAGTTACCAACAACAGTCAATCAAGTTTCACTCTTTGACTTAAATTGGAAAAAAAAGACTAACTGTGGCCAATGTTAGAACTTTGAATCCACATACTCTCTAAACCTGAATCACAGTCATTGGGTTAACCCAAATAAAAAGGCAATATTTGCTGGACACACAAAGTGTGCGGGTTACAAACAGCCAATCAAATTTCACCCCTTGTCTTTAAACTGGAAATTTAAACTACTGCCACTTTTACAGCTTTGAGGCTACCCTCACCAAATGCGAATGACATAGTCACGGGGTCAGCCAGAATGAAATGATGATATTTGTTGGATGCCCAAAATTGGGCAAGGCCAATAACAGCCAATCAGCTTTCACCTATTGAATTTTATTTGTTTACATTTAAAATACTGACATTCTCCTACTATATGCCAGGGCTCAGGAACTTTGTCACTGGGTGACAATAAGTCAAGGTTTGAGCCAGCAGATTTATCACATTGATTTTAATAGGGAGATTGAAAATGATGCTCATACCTCAGATTTCACCCATTAAATGTCATTGGTTTATATGTAAACAGCTGCCTTTCTCACAACATTAATGGCATTAACTGCCAGATTTCACTCTTACTTTCAGCTGGGAAATTAATATTGCTGCCATTCTGACACTATTAAAACTATGGTACCCAAAGTTTTGCATTGTTTTTACTATATGACTGGTGTGCAAGGTTAGAAAAACTGAGTGGGTCCAACAACAGCCAATCAGATTTCACCTATTGAATTTTATTGGTTTCAATTTAGAATGCTGCCATACTCATACTTTTTCTGTCAAGAATTAGGTAAGGGGTGCTGTGGAGACAGAGGAGGAAGCTGAGTCCTTTAGGCAGGGACTGGCTGTGCCCACACAACATGTGAACAGAAAGGCAGGAACAGGGTGAAGAGGGAGATGAGTCAGACTGGATAGGAAAATGAAGGCGAGGAGTCAGGACAGGAGCAGACTTGGTAGGAGCAGGATGGGGCAGGTATAGATTGGGACAGACTGGATGGGGCAGGGCAGTGCGGGCCTAGATTGGGATAGGACGAATCAGAAAGGACAAGACAGAGCAGGCACAGAATCAGATCAGACTGGGGACTGGTAGCAAGAGTAGTGGAAAACAGGAGGACTGGAAAACAGGATCAGGCTAGGCAGACAGGATTCAGACATGAGAAGAAAAGATAGGGCAAGGTCCAGATTTGAGCAAGGTTCTGAATAGCAAGGAAGATAAGGAAAGATATAAGACAAAGTTGAAGGTACAAGGCAGAGCAGGACTGGAAGCAATAGGCAAGGTCAGGTCAAGGTCAGAAAGGACAAGGTAGCATAAGGTTAAGGCAAGGCAGGATCAGGGAAAGGCAAGGTAAACAAGATAACGTTGATGAGGCAGGGCAAGGAAAGATGGCTAGTGCACCGCTTCGTTTTCTGAAGTTGCCTCACGAGGAAACTTTGAGCAACTTCAGAAAAAGAAGCTCCGTGTGTGTCATGCCAAAGGCGGCTTTTCATTATGGCCGGCGCAAGACGGGGAAGCTGTTCGGGGAGATTAGTTGCCCCAAATCTGCTTGTGTGGACTGACCCTTAAGCTAGGGGCAATGTCACAGTGCTAGTATAGGTAGCCAATGCTCAGGCAAGGAGGGTGATGAGGGTTGGCCTTAAATAGGGCAGAGTCAGCCCTGGTTGGCTGACTACAAACCACCAATCAGGCTGCTGTTGGGCTAGGGCTGCAAAGGCCAGGCAATATACAGTGAGTAACCCTGCAGGCTGCTCATTTGGCCCAATGGTTTAGGCACTAAGCCAGAAACCCAAAAGTTCTTTGTTCAAATTCCTGCAGAGCCTGAAAATTTGTGCTCAGGTCTACCAAACTTTGCAGAGTTAGTCACTGGGTGACAATAATTCATGGTTTGAAAGAAAGTGCGTGGAGCCACCAATCTCATTTTAGATTGAGATTTAGAATGAGATTTATCTCATTGATTTTGCTCACATATTTAACACAGGTGGTCACTGGGGGACCAAGGTTAAAGTTTAGAAAAAGTGGGCAGAGCCAATCAGATTTCATTCAGTTAATTCATACATGAAGTTTGTTCTCAAACTTCACTTTCTCTGTTACCCTTTCCCTGCATTCAGGATGTTATGTGACTTGCTAGTTACAATGCCTCCCTGTCTCCCCCACCCATTTCCTCTGACTTTCCTACTGATTGCTCCCCTCATCTCGGCACAACTTTCACACAACTGATGCTGTTTCCCTGTCTCCTCTCCCTGACTGCCAAGCTGCCTACATCTGTATCTGGCTAACTCTGTCAGTCTCCATCTCAGTGTCATTACCTCCCTACCCAGAGTTATTCCTAACCTTCAGTGCAACATTCCTCCAACCACAGCCTTCCGTACTGATGCAGAACAGTACACCAGGGAAAATAGCTGTAGAGGGTCAGCGGTTCTTCTATAATGCCACCTGCAGCTTCTGTTAGTCAAGTACGACCCTCAGCATCCACAATACATGCTGATGATGGGTGAGGTTGGCATTTGCAGTTTAGTTATAGTTTCTAATATCTTTTAGTTTAATAATGTCTGTATCAGCTTGAAAACTGTGCTTGACCCTCCCCTGTTGTGAGTTTCTGGTTTAGGAGTCTTCACTATATTATGGCTAAGGTGGCGCTGGCAGTGTCCACATCAGTAACAGAGCCACATCCACTGAGGGAGGACTGGGCATGCAGAGGTGGGCAGCACTATTTATGATGTCACTTCACAGTCATTTCCAGCAAACAGTGTTCTGTCCCAACTCTGATTCTTCCTCTCCCTCCCTGCCCTGCTCATTCTCCCTCTAACTTATTTTATTGTTCCTCTCCTCTGTGTCATGACATGAAAACGAAAAACAAACAGTTCTATACTCCTGCAGCTCACTGCACCTGAATATGTTCCACAACAGCTGCAGCTTTATTTTCCCTGCAATCCCTTGCACCCGATCAAATACTTTTCCACAACATCTGCAGCTTTTTTTCCCCCTGCAACTCCCTGCACCTTATCATATACTATTCCACAACAGCTGCAGCTTTATTTTCCCTGCAACCTCTTGCACCCGATCAAATACTGTCCCACAACATCTGCATCTTTTTTTTCCCCTGCAACTCCTTGCACTTTATCATATACCATTCCACAACAGCTGCAGCTTTATTTTCCCTGCAACCCCTTGCACCTGATCAAATACTGTTCCACAACATCTGCAGCTTTTTTCCCCTGCAACTCCCTGCACCTTATCATATACCATTCCACAACAGCTGCAGCTTTGTTTACCCTGCAGCACTCTGCCCCTGATAATATAATGTAATAATGTATTTTAATGTAATATAACAGAAAGTCTTATTCAAATTGTAGTGATCCCTCACTCTGTATGTAGATGGTGTCTCAAACAGAGTAGTAGCACCGTCCAGCCACAATTTTTGCAAATCAGCATACAAATAATCTCTGGAGAACCATATCCTATTCAATGTGTCTTTTCTTTATTTGCACATGTTTCAAAAGGAAACCTCCTTCATCAGGTGCTTGTTACAAAGTATAAATAAAGTGTACATAACCCAGACATTTATTAACCCTAATTCACCAGCAACAACAGGTCAGCTCCTTCAACTGGCCAGACCAACTGAAATAAAATACAAATAAAATACTGCCATCTAGTGGCCTATTCAAAAAATTGCACCCTAAAATGGTTATAAAGCTAGTATTTCAGAACCCAAAGTATGTCAATAGTTACAATCATATCAGTCAGTGTTTGTAATACATACAAAGTATAACAATGTATTACTATATTCTAATAAAAAACGCTGGAGATGTTCTCCAGAGTTTATTTGCATGCTAATATAACAGAAAGTGTAGGACTCAATGCTAATCGATAGCGGAGGAAGGGAATTATTCACAGGTGTATGTTAGTGGACTCGGGCTTAAAAGCTTCCTGCTTTTTAACTAGAGCTCCTGAGTAAATTGTAAGTGCACACTTTTCAGATGGTTGCAGGGGAACATTGTTTTAAATGTTGTTTTAAATGCACTGCAAACTTAGAATGCTCACAAAAGGTTTAGGACTCATACAATAGGGGGCCTTGACATGGCACATGAGCTTGCATATTTTGGCCAAAGTGTGGTACTAGCATTTTTTGTAATACTTGTTTTTAAAAGCAATCCGTGCACTGGCAATCTTTCTTTTACATCTTTCTGGATTCCTGTCCAGAAACCCAGTTTATTATGTTGAACCCCAACTTAGTATTTGGATTGGGACATCTTGGCTAGCAGTGTTTACAAAAGCAACAAAATCAAGTGATAGGTTTTGCATCAAAGAGGCATATGTTTATTTTAAAGTAATTTATTAGGATTGCAGTTGACCATTCGTGTCTCTGAGCAGCAATATAGCAATGGCAAATTTCTTTAGTAGAGAATCAGTCTTGCCAACTGTTATTTGTTTGACCTTGATTATAGTAATGTTGTAAATTGAAACTACTGTAAAACCCCAGTGAGAGCCGCAGAATACATGAACAGTTCCACCAGTAGTTGACTTGGTCAGATCATGAGACTGCTAATGGAACCCAATAACAATTGATGTTTCCAGTTCTTATTCAAAACTGATTTGATTCAATTTTTCTAATATTTGAATAAGCTAATTGGAGCTGGTTTATGTTTGGACAGCTCTGATTGTCCTCTTGGAGTCAGGACAGATTTTTTTGCTCCTTCTGAGGCAAAAATTTAGAGGCTTCAGATGGGGTATGTTTACTTTGGTTTCCTAGCATATCTTCACATTATGGTTATTCAGAACCACTCCACATGGGAAGGCTTCTATAGTTAATGGCTTATCACACCCCATATCTCTAATAGATGTGTAGAGTCAATATACAGACACCTCTTTTAACAAAATTTATATGAACCCTTACCACAAACTTGGATTTGGATTTTCTGGATCCAAGGCAATGCTTTGAATTTATTCAGTTCCAACGGTCCATTTCCTGTATGCATTGTAGTAAAAAAGTGGATAAAGGATACATTCATAGGATGTTTAGGGTAAAAACATTAATTTCTCAAAGTTAAACAAAGAGATGATGTCCCCTAATAACACCAAGGCGAAGGAGCACTGAAAACCATCCCTGTAGTGTTATAGCCCCATCACAAAACAACAAGATGAACGGTTTTCAAAGAGTTCCTCCCAACACTTAGGGGCATACTTATTAATATAATTTGGCCAAACTTGAATCCTTCAAAAATTATTATGAATCCTGAATACAGTCCATTAGTAATTATTAGAAAACATCCAGAATGGAACAGCAGGCATTCATATCACACAGAACTATATGAAGCATACACCAAACCTATGCAGGTCTCACAAATGACTGAAGCTGTAGCTCCCTTAATGAACCCACGGATAGTAGGATTCATTAGTGTGTGGACACAAGCTATTTGCTGCATGTGCTTGTATTAACTGCATACAATAAGCATGGGAACTTACTGATAAGATACAAATAAAAATGTTGCAGTTAGAATAATCAACACTAGAGGGAATATGTGTCACATTGTAACGTTTGCATGAATGCTTTGTTATTTCTACATTCAGACAAAAACAGCTGGCACATTGCATAAACTTAAATTTTAGATTCATACTATAATCAGTGTCTGGATCAGCTAGATAAAGGAATGTTCAGTCCTTTATGATCCTTTTAGCCTAAAAGGCTATTTTACTTTTCAAAAGCTGCCCCTTTTACTGTGATACTATTTTAATACTGGATGCATATGCCTGTCTTTGGCTTGTACCTTTAGGTGGACATGATGGTTTTGTACCAGTCCTCTACATATGCTGCAGGTACTCCAGAAGCCACCTGCTAAGCACTGCTGGACACAAAAATCACGTGAAACCAATTGTATTTATTTGAAACCCTTTGCTGAAATGTGCATTAAAGGGGTTGTTCACCTTTGAGTTAACTTTTACTATAATGTAGAAAGGGATATTCTGAGACAATTTGCAATTGGTTTTCATTTTTTATTGTTTATGGATTTTTAGTTATTTAGTTTTTTATTCAGCAGCTCTCCAGTTTGCAGTGTCAGCAATTTGGTTTCTATGGTGCAAATTACCCTAGCAACCCTGCACTGATTTGAATAAGAGACTGGAATATGAATAGGAGATGGACTGAATAGAATAATAAGTAATAAAAAGTGACAATAACAATATATTTGTAGCCTTACAGAGCATTTGTTTTTAGATGGTGTCAGTGACCCCCATTTGAAAGCTGCAAAGAAACAGAAGAAAATTGTAAATCATTAAAGAAACTATGAAAAATAAATAATGAAGACCAATTGAAAAGTTTCTTAGAACTGGTCCTTCTACAATATACTAAAAGTTAACTTGAAGGTGAACCACCCCTTTAAAGGACAAGGAAAGTTAAACTAAAGAAGTAGGCTAGAAATATTGTACATTGTTTTGGGGGTTCTGTACCAGTCCAAGACAACCTAAACCCTTTAGCAGTAAAGATCTGTGTCTCCAAAGATGCCCCAGTAGCTCCCCATCTTCTTTTCTGTGATTCACTGCACTGTACGGCTCTGTGCTGATGTCACTTACTGAGCTTAGGGACTCACTCAAAATATAAATGTCACAGTATAAGGCTGATTTGTAATTAATATGGATAATTACTACATGGCAGCAAAGAAACCAAAGGAAATAGCACCATAATTTAATAATCAGCCCTGTAGCATCAGCTTATATATAACAGGCCAACCTCATTTTCTGCTTGATAATTTGCAACCCTATGCTTAGCTTCTCAACAGCTGCTCAGAGCCCACTGAACATGTGAGTATCACAGAGACTTTCTATGATGGTGACCCCCTGTGACAAGTTTGAAGTCCTGGATCATTGCTGCTATTCAGAAGCTGAAACTTTAGGCTGATGCAATAAGTTCAGTATATAAAACATGGCATTTTTAGCCCTATTCATTTGTATGGTTTCGTTTTCCTTGAATACATTTATTAACATTTTTACTTCTCTTTCTATTCACAATCATTTTTATTTTGGTAGCCGAAAATGAACAGTGACATCTGCAGGCCATTTGTATAAACACCACAAAACTGTCATCATATTAGAAATGAATTTCAAAGTGATCTGCCCCTTTAACAGTGCACCCATCTGGGAATGATGACACTCATGAATGTGCCATCATTCCCAGATTAGAATACAAATCCCCAGTGCTATTTTAAGGATTTATATACTGCAATCAAATCTAATCCCAGCTTGATATAAAGATGCTGGTTTCCATGACATTGGTCTAAAATAAGCAACTTAATTTTTCAGACTTGCCCAAATATATGAGATTCTTAACCATTGTAAGAGTTCCATGCCAGTTATCCAGTGTTATAGTACTAGCCATGAATGCTAAAAATGATCAATGCACTGGGAGGATTTTGGGTGGCAATTCAGTATCCAGCTCTGCAGTTCTAATCAAGTACAAAATAAGTACGAAAGAAAATAAGAGACGTATTTGTTCCTCAGTAGAGTCATTCAAACATGAAGCGTATAAACTATATCAGAGGTTTAAAGCACGGGGCTACAAAACACGTTGCCTCTAGTGATGGGCGAATTTATTCGCCAGGGGCGAATTCGCGGCGAATTCCCGCGATTCGCCGCTGGCGAATAAATTCGTGAAACTGGACAAAAATTAGCCAAAAAAAATTCGCCGCGTAAAAACGAGTTGCGCGTCGTTTTTGACGCGACGCGCCGAAAACGACGCGACGCGCCGAAAATGACGCGGCGCGTCAAAAACTATGCGCGACTCGTTTCGCGAATCGGCAAGAAATTCGCGAATTTCTCTGGAAATTCGCCAATTTTTCGGCGAAGCGAAACGCGGCCGTTTCGCCCATCACTAGTTGCCTCCGCAGGGCATATCAACATGCCTTGTCTCAGAAAAGAGAGGAATTACTATACAATTTTAGTCATAACCCCAGACATATTTCACCTCACCATTCAAATTCAAGGGATCATACTCTGACTCGCCTTATATTGACCTTTAGTCAGAATGACAGGGAAGTGAGAAATATCATTCAGAAACATTGGGACATTTTGTCTAGGGACCCTGCCATAAGTTCCCTGGTCAGTCCAAGACCACTTTTCACTTATAAGCGGAACACCAGCTTAGGTTATTTATTGACCCACAGCCATTATAGAAAACTAGCCAAGAAAGAGTCCTTACCAGGATCTTATCGCTGTGGAGCATGTGAACAATGTCAGCATATAAAAATATCTAGCAACTTCGGGCAAGGCGAAAAGAGTTATAAAATGTACCATTTCACTAATTGCTCCACCACTTTTGTGATTTATTTATTTACCTGCCATTGTGGCAGTATGTATATGGGTAAAGCAATAAGGCCTTTGAAGCGGCGCATTTATGAACATTTGCGAGATATCAAAAACTGCAATCTTACATCTAGCATTGCAAGTAGGGTTGCCACCTGGCCGGTATTTTACCGGCCTGGCCGGTATTTTTGATGGTTGATCCCAATGTTATTAATGGGAAAAAAAGAGAAATATATAGGAAGGCCGGTATTTTTTTCAAGAAAAGTGGCAACCCTAATTGCAAGGCACATTTATTGCACCCATAACGGCTCCTATTCAGGAGCCTTTTTCCAGGGCATAGATCGCCTACATGGAGATTTAAGAGGGGGCGACCTTGATAAAAAATTGTTGCAATTAGAGACAGCATGGATTTACAGACTCAATACGTATAAATCAGACCTGGGTCTTAATGGCCATTTAAATTTTCAGGCCTTTGTTAACTGTTAAACTCCACGTAGGAGAGAGAAGACATCATTGTGAATATCAGTTTATTATTTTACTGGTGTTATGACCAGATATATATATATTTTTTTTTTTTCAACTTTAATTTTGATTAATTTGTTTATTAGTTGTTTTAAGAGTGGAATATATGATATATGACAATTTCATTTTCTTATCACCACAGCGCCACCATGCCGTGCTATGATGTACTGGTAATACTGGTACTAGTGTGCTTAGGTATAATTGAAACTAATTTTATTTTATTTTGTCCAGCCTGAGATATAAGATGTGATATTCCTTTATTAAGGACTTAAATCTGCCGGCTACTTTGTAGGACACATTGACCCTAAGTAACAAATTTGTTGTTTCTAAGGCACATAGTTACACAGTTGCTATCATGTTACACCTGCACGGCAGTCACATGACGTGACTTTTAAATTCCCAGCAATTCCGGCCTCCTGAGAAAGCCACGAGTTGTGGCGAAACGGCTGTTGAGGTGCAGCACAACTTTGGGGATGCCTGGACTTCCCTCTGAACTGGGGCCACACTGATAGGCGGTCAGCATTATACATCTATGAAGCCTTGTTAGGCAGCACCGCTTCGGCGTGGTCGGTATTAACCTTTTTTCAATTCACGCTGGAGTATCCAATGATCAGCGCACTATATTACCGTATGCACTGACTGGCATATTTGCCAACCTGCAACCAGCACGAAGTGCCGGAACACACCCCCCTCCTCATCCATTTTTGGACATTTTCTTTTGGATCATTAAGCCCTAATTTTTGACATTGGCTTGGGATAATTACTGGATTGAAAAGGAGCGTTCCAATCTATAGGAGTACACTTGGATTAACATCACCAGGATAGGATTTACATCGGCATCTTGCCTTTCTTCTCCAAGTACTTTCAATTCAATTTGACCTATTAGTTTGAATTGGGGATTGGTCTCTGCCTGGGGGAAATAGTCCTAGCACCCATGCAGCGCTGCTTGTTTTTAATTGTTTTTAAGTGTTTCATATGGGATGGTGGTGAATAAATATTGCCTTTTAAATAATTTCATTTTTGATTTACACATATGAATACAAATTGGTTACTGGACATCCAAATCTGGTTGGTATAAGTCCCATGCAATAGTTTAGGTTTGATTTTAAGGATTTATATACTGCAATCAAATCTAATCCCAGCTTGATATAAAGATGCTGGTTTCCATGACATTGGTCTTAAATAAGCAACTTAATTTTTCAGACTTGCCCAAATATATGAGATTCTTAACCATTGTAAGAGTTCCATGCCAGTTATCCAGTGTTATAGTACTAGCCATGTATGCTAAAAATGAACAAAGCACTGGGAGGATTTTGGGTGGCAATTCAGTATCCAGCTCTGCAGTTCTAATCATAACATCTGGCTGACAAAATAAGAAAATAAGAGGCATTAAACTTGTCTTTGAACTCTGTAATAGTCATAAAACTTCCATTGTTAGTAATATCCTTAACCACAAGTGCATTTGCAGTTGTTTGTTTGTTTGTTGTTAGACAGAAAATAGCATTCATTAAAGGTCAAAAGGAGCTCCTTGCACTTCCATAACGTTGACCTTGGTACTTCTCAACCCATCCTGCCTCAGGTTCCAAACTAAGTGCAGTGCACCTATTGCTGCAAGGGAACCACTGAGGGTGGCAGGAGCTTCAGGGTTCCCACAGCAACTTGCATCAATCATTGCAGGGCACTTGCATCTAATGAATTTGGTGCACAATTAATTTTGATGCCAAACACTGGAAGTGACACTGACTGAAAATTTTCATCCCAACTGTGTAAAATTTTCATCTAAATGCAAGCCCAATGGCACAGATTTTAACTCTTTGCCTGCAATTGCATCAGGAGTTCAATACATATAGAACAGCTTCGGCTCTTGGATGTTGGTGGATTTCCTCACATGAACTGCTTACTTTTAACAACATTTCAATTGGATTAAGGTCAGGACTTTGACTTGGCAATTCCAGAAAATTAACTTTATCCTTCTTTAACCATTCTTTGGTAGGATGAGTTGTGTGTTTAGGATTGTTGCCTTGCTGCATGACCCACTGTCTCTTGAGATTCAGATCAAGGACAGATGTCTTGGCATTTTCCTTTCGAATTCTCTGCTATTGTTCAGAATTCATTGTTTTATCAATGACGGCAAGCCGCCCAGGCCCAGATGCAGCAAAGCAGTCCCAAACCAGAACACTCCCACCACCATGTTTCACAGATGGGATATGGTTCTTATGCTGGAATGCAGTGTTTTTCTTTCTCCAAATGTAACATTCCTCACTTAAGCCAAAAAGTTCTATTTTGGCTTCATCTGTCCACAAAATATTCTTCCAGTATCCTTCTGGTTTGTCCACATGATCTTTAGAAAAGTGTAAATGGTCAGCAATATTTTTATGAGAGAGCAGTGGCTCGTTACACTGCCATACACACAGTGGCTTTCAGTGTTCTCTTGATGGTAGACTCGTGAACATCAACCTTTGCCAGTGTGAGACAAATCTTCAGCTACTTAGAAGTTACCTTGGGTTCCATTGTAACCTCTTGGACTATTAGATGCCTTACAGTTGGAGTTATCTTTGATGGTCAACATCTTCTGGGTAGGGTAACACTGGTCTTGAATTTCCTCGATTTATACACAATCTGTCTGACTGTTGTTTGCTGTAGTCCAAACCCTTTAGCAACCTTTTCAAACCTGTTGCATCAACAACTCTTTTTCTGAGGTCCTCAGACAACTCCTTTGTTTGTGCCATGATACATTCCACAAATATGTTGTACTGTATTTGTGATCAGGCTTTGTTGGGTCATCATTCTATTAAACAGGGTCACTCACTCACACCTGATAAATAAATAAATACATGAGCAAATACAATAATCTTTGTTTCATTTGTTTAACTAGGTTTTCTTCATCTACTTTTTGGATTTGTTTGAAAATCAGAGGATGTTTTATGTCAAACTCATATAAAAATATAGAACATTTTAAAGGGTTTTCAAACTTTCAAGTATGTGTTCATTATATGGCAGATCAGAAACCAGCACAATTATCATGAGCCCTGTAGCAACAGCTATCCAGAACACACTGAGCATGTGTAGTGCCCCTGACACGCCTAACAAAATCCATGTGTCTGCATGTGTGTGTGAGCATGTGTGTGCCATATACCAACAAATAATCAATAGTATAATCAGTCTTATATTGTGACATTTATATAATATTTTATATATATATATATATATATATATATATATAACAAACAAGAAAAAGTTGTGCTCACCTATATGTATTTTGTGGTCACAGCCTCATTGCACCCCCGCCTAATGGTTTTAAAAATTAGTGGTGAGCACAACTTTTTCTTGTTTGTTGTAGTTATACTGGAGCAGTGACCAGCTCTCTGTTGTAGCCCCCACCCTTCACAGCTATAGTCAGGTGATCCCACTGGTGTCTAATAAAAGGGCATCCATGATTGGGAGTTTTACTTTGAAAGCAGCAAGTAAGTTGCAGGTAAAACCTAGTCCCTTTGTAAAATGTTTAATGAAGTAGTGGAATTCTTAATGAATCAGATGAAAATTGAGCGTAGGACTGGCCAGATATGGGATGACTTTGACGTAGTTGGCCAGCTTAAATATATTGCAATATATGGACAAACAATCCCTGTTGTTTAAAGGGTAATGCATTTTTTAGTAGCTGTATGCACAAAATGTCTCAATGTCTTAAATATATTGATAATGGGTTGAGTGCAGAGGACCTCTTGCATTTGTCTATATATATATATATATATATATATATATATATATATATATATATATATATATATATATATATATATATATATATATATATATATATAACTTAGGCTGGTATAAAAGCCAAAAACATAATGTACAACATTTCTGCCCTACCTCAATATCTGAGTTTTAGTTCTCTTTAAGCATAGACAGCAGCTTGGGCAGAAAGGTGTGCCAGGAATCAGGTTTTAATACCACTATAGAGGGAGAACTACTGTACATATGAACGTAATCAGGATTACAGGTATACTGGTTGTGAGGAGACAGCGTAGACTGAATGTAAAGTCCACAGGCAGGCATTAGGTCAGGGTGAGCTGCAGATAAACAAAAGTCTATGAGACAGAGCAATCAACAGTAGCAATCTCAGGGCACGGCAGGGACAGACTCATAAACAGGATACTCAGGATGCGAAAGATGTTAAAGATTTTCCAGATGTTCAATGATCCAGCTCAGAGCAGGAAGTGACATGCTTAAAACCACATTACTTGGCAAATTATCTGCAGCTAAAGGAAGGCAAAGGCAAAAAGTTTCTTACACCAAACTCACCTTCCAGTCATCTGTTTAGACCTTTGCCTGATTGCTAGGTTAAGAGGAACCCTAGTGTGGTGTTTATACAAATGGCCTGCGGGTGTCACTGTGCACAGGACTTTCTGTACAGCTTCAAAGTGAAAGTAAGAAGTTACTATTGTTGTGTAAGGCCTGTATGAGTCTGTTAATAAAGCACTGTTATACTGTTATACTCTCCTCATCCTCGGCTACCAAACATAACAAATGGTGACAAGGATGTCTTTTCTACCTCTTTTCTTTCCAAACCCTGGTGAGCCTACCATACCTTTTACTGCTTGGATTCGTATGTTTGAAAATTACATTATTGCTGCTGACAAATGGGAGATTTCTGCTGCTAGAAAGCGTGCTTTACTTATTCACTGCCTGGGAGCAGAGGGACAGGCTATATAGAGTAAATGTGGTTGCTGAAAGATATAAATTCCGCCAACGTGGACAACGTAATGGTGAATCCATAGAAGACTTTGTAGCAGCTTTGAGAGAGCTTGTTGTTACCTGTGACTTTGGGAATTTAACAGATGAAATGCTAAGAGACCAAATAGTAGAAAAAACAAACCTCGCATTAGAGAGAGACTGCTCCTAGAGCAGGATTTAACCCTTGCAAAGGCTATTAAAGTTGCTAACCAAATTGAAACAGCAGTGGCAGAGGCTAAAACTCTCAGTCAAGGAACTTCTGGAAATATACAGATTGTGAATTTAGTACTGTGGCCCAATAATGCACAATTACAGTCAAAATACAGTGCTAAGGAAAGAGATTCACTGCAAAACCGTGCAACAAATACAAATAAAAAATACTGCTTTCGCTTGGTTCAACACAGCACACTGCAAATCATGTTACATGTCTTGCAAAAGCTTTACAGTTCCACAACTGCACAAAAGTAGGACATTTTGCAAACGTCTGCCGTAGTTCTGCTAAAGCTGTTCATGATGTCACTACTACACATATCACAGTTGTGTATAGTGTGGATAAAGCTGGTACATTTATTCCAGCCAAGTTTATATGCAGTGTCAGTACTGCTTTTGCTGACAAGGGGCACCCCATTAATCTGATGTTTGATACAGGTTCAGCTGTTTCTATACTACCAAAGGATATTTTCTTGAAATACTTTGCAAAAGATCCACTTGTTGCACCTGCCCTGAAACTGGTCAGTTACTTAAAGGATCCAATCCCTGTGCTTGGTTGCTTGCCAGTGACTGTACAATTTGAATCAAATACTGCAAAATGTGACTTTTACATTGTGAATAAAGGTACTGCAATATTTGTAAGGGATCTCTTTACTGCATTAAACCTACAATTAATTGATGGTCTCATTACTACAACACCAGTGCCTGCAACAGAGCCAGTGTCTAAAATTTCACAACAAAGCAGCACGTTACTGGGTTGTGCAAAGAACTTTGTACACAAAATTAAGTTGAGACCAGATGTAAAACCAGTACACCAGAAATTGAGGCAATTGCCCTACTCTCTAAGGGAGACTGTCTCACAGGAAGTAAAGAAACTGGTAGAGCAAGATGTGATTGAAAAATCAGAATCCTCTGAATGGTTTTCACCAATTGTTGAAACAAAGAAGAAAACGGGAGGTATTCGATTGTGTGTTGTTCTCCGTGAACCTAATAAAGCAGTTGTTATGGATAATCATCCCTTGCCACACATAGAGGAACTATTTTCTGAACTCTGAGGAGCAAAATTCTTTTCTACTCTGGATCTTCAGAGTGCTTATCATCAAGTATTACTGCATGAGGAAAGCAGAGACCTCACTGCATTTATCACCCATGATGGTTTGTTTCGGATCAAATGTGTACCTTATGGATTGGCTTCAGCACTGAGTTTTTTTCAAAGATGTCTTCTTTACTCCATGACATACCTGGTGTAGAATGGTACTTGGATGATATAATTGTCTATGCTCCAACTTTGGATCTTCATGACAAATACCTGGAAAAGGTTTCGAAATGCATTGATTCTGCAGGACTCAAACTGAACCTTTTGAAATGCCACTTCAGACAAACTGAGCTGTCATTTCTGGGTAATATAATTTCACAAGATGGATTACAGCCTGACCCTGACCATATCAATGTGGTTACACAAGTACAAAATAGGGGGTATGTGGAAGCACTCTAAAGGCAAAGTTATAGTGTATTTAAGTATAATGGAAGTGCTAGTTTTAATGCACATTCCCTGTGCCCCTGTCTCCAAAGTAAGTTTGCAAAACAGGGGTTTTTAGTTACAAAGTTATGATCATAAAGTTGAAAAGCCACCATACCACGTCAAGGTAAACCCCACATGGCGGACCCTAACATATTTACCTTTTTTTGTCATAGTATAAGGAGTCTCTCTGCATAGTAGCATTATTTGTAATCAGTGTCAGTAGAACTTTGGTTTCAGTATAAAGGATCGATCCTCCCCCGCCAGTATGCGGCTTATAAAGGGAGAGGAATTGTCCAAACCAACGCCCATTTTTAAAGGCATAGGGCCACATCTAGCTCAATGGGGGGTATGGGGTGCTATTAAAAACCACATGAAGCTCAGCCACAGCTTCTAGCTAAAGTAAAATGTACAAAATACATGTGGTTACACAAGCACTAGTGATGGGCGAATTTATTCGCCAGGGGCGAATTCGCGGCGAATTCCCGCGATTCGCTGCTGGCGAATAAATTCGCAAATCGCCAGCGAAATTTCGCTTTGCAAAAATCCGCCAGAAAAACGAGTCGCGCGCCGGAAACGACGCGACGCACCAAAGTTGACGCAACGCGCGTCAAAAGCGTCCTGCGACTCGTTTCGCAAATTTTTCGCCAATTCGCGAATTTCTCTGGAAATTCGTGAATTTTTCGACGAAGCGAATCTCAGGAGATTCACCCATCACTAACAATCACCTACTCCATCTGATTTCCAGACCTTACGAGCTTTCTTAGGTCTTACTTCTTGGTATTTTAAGTTTATTCCCAACCATGCTTTAGTTGTGGAGCCACTTACAGCACTAATATGTGGAACTTTAAGTCTGGTGTGGTCAGAATCTACTCATCATAGCTTTGAAATAGTGAAACAGCTAATTGTAAACAGTCCAGGGCTAGCTTTATTTGATCCTGCACTATCAACCGTGTTACTACAGATGCTTCAGACAATGGCATTGGTGCAGTTCTTACACAGATCCATGCTGATGATACAGAGAAAACTGTTGCATTTGCATCCAGAACACTTACAGAGACAGAGCGTAAGTATTTAACTGTTGAAAAAGAAGCTCTAGCGTGTGTTTGGGCAACAGTAAAATGAAGAACCTACCTATGGGGTTGAAAATTTACCTTATGCACTGATCATAGCCCTTTAACTACACTACTTACAACAAAGAGATTAGGAAGAGCTGGAATGCGTATAGCTAGATGTTCAGCAAGGCTACTGAATTTCAACTACAGAATGCAATACAAACCAGGTTTGAAATATGTTACTGCTGATTGTTTGTCACATTTACCTTTACCTGCAGCTTCTGATACACTGGATAAGGACATAGAAGTTGTAGCATTGACTGATTTACTATCATCTACAGTTACTGCTGCTGATTTTAAGCAAGTTTGCCTCACATGTCCAATTCACGTAAAACTACAGGACATCTTACAAAGCAAATGGCCAAATGTTGAGAAGAAACTCAGTCCTTATCTTCAACCTTACTACAGGATTATACACAAACTGTCCTTAGTAGATGGCTATGTTGTCCGTGGAGCTCACCGTTTATTGGTACCAGAGACCTTGCAAGAAAAGCTCATACAACTTGCACATGAGAGTCATCAAGGAATTGTACGTACAAAACAAAGACTACCAGAACTATACTGATAGCCAGCAATGGATGCTGAGGTAGTAACTGCCATTCATTCTTGTGTTATTGGTCAGAATCATGACAAAACAGTTATCACACATGCACCACCACTTCAGCCAGTATCATTTCCTGATTCAGCATGGGAAAAACTTGCTATTAATATTGTCGATCCTTTTGCAGATGCTCCTATAGACTGTAGATTTGCCGTAACTCTGATAGACTATTACAGTAAATCGCCTGAAATTGCATTTGTTTCTCGTGTAATATCAGCTACAGTAATAACATTTCTGTCTACTGTCTTCAGCAGAGAAGGAAATCCAAAGGAGTTAATATCAGACAATGGACCACAGTTTGCCTCATATGTGTTTGAATCCTTTCTGAGAGAGAAGAATATGGTGCATAGGAAATCTTCAGTGTATAACCCACAAGCAAATAGAGAAATCGAGCGGTTCAACAGAAGTCTGAAAGAAGCACTACAGACAGCAAATCTTACTAGGAAATCTTGGAAAGTATTTACAACAGAGTTCTTACATAACTACAGAGCAACATGCCATGCAACGGCCCAATCATCTCCAGCTGAATTATTACATGGCAGACAGATGGGCACACAGTTACATGTTGCAGACATCAAACTTCCAACATTGTGAAATGTCACCAAGCCAAATGCAAGGCTTATACTGATAGAAAACATGGTGCAAGAGGATTGCACTTTCAGCCTGGATCTTTAGTCAGAATTAAGAAACCGGGAATACTGAAACAAGGACAATCTAAATTTACTAGACCACTTGAAGTGAGGCGCCAGCGAGGACCATACACACATGAACTGTCTGATGGACGCATATGGAATGCAAGTCATCTTGCTCCTGTTAGATATGACTTTGGAGAAGCTCCATTTGATGAAGGATATTTTCCTACTCCAGATGTCAACTGCAATAGGCCTGAAGAAAATGAACCTATAAGGCGTACTGAGAGAATCAGAAAACTACCTGCATGGACCCAGGACCATGTGATGTGAATAATGTATATTATTACTTTAAGATGCATTGTTGTTGTTTATTACATCTGCCCAAATATTTCCTACTATAGGTGGAATATGTGGTGTTTATACAAATGGCCTGCTGGTGTCACTGTGCACAATAATTGTACTGTGCATACACAGGACTTTCTGTACAGCTTGAAAGTGAAAGTTAGAAGTTACTATTGTTGTGTAAGGCCTGTATGAGCCTGTTAATAAAGCACTGTTATACAGATGTAGCCACTTGTGAGTTAAATGCGTCATGACTCAGACTGAAGAAACTGTGTTATCTAAAGTTATCTTAACTCATTTAATGCATTTAACCTTTTCATTAGCATACTAAAGCACCAATGTTTTCAATGGTGAACTCTTTAATTGGATGGGATGCTGTGACACAATATTCTGTGCTAAGTGGGATAAATGGGATAGATGAGTTACGTTTTTCTGTGGCAAATGCACAATCCAAAGTGGCTTCATCTGTACTCTCCTCATCCTTGGTTACCAAACATAACAACTAGCAACCACATATCCACAGTAATAACAAACTAGACAGCTACAGACAAAAAATATTAAGGGAAAAAAACAAAGAATTAAAAAAAAAATCTAAAATGGTCTCAGAATATAACTGTCTTGCTCATGCTAGAACTTAAATTTAACACAAGAATGACAAACCAGTGGGGGGCTATATTTTCATTTCCTCCCCAAAAAAACTTCTTTAAAAACACAAGTAATGTTTGTGGCAGTTTTGTTATATTTAAAAGTTTTTGGCATGGTAGAAAATTGTGGTGAGACATATGCCAGGGACTGACAGGATTTTCTTGCTTTAGTGGAGCTCAGTAAAGCTTTCCTGACAAGGGTTTCCCTCTTTTGTCACTGACAATTATATTCTGCCTTGCTTCACTGGAGAAGAATTGATTTCACAGGGAAGCCTCTGGCCATATTTGTTCCAGACCTGGCAAGGAGCCCAGCAAGATGCACACTTCTGCAGTCAGCTCAGCTAGAGCTGGGTAGTGCAGGCAACTGTAACACTTTCTAGCCTGGAATGCGGATCTTGGGAGACAAATATTTAAGGAGCAGATTCCCATGGAACAGGGGTTTCCTACACTGTTGGTTAATATTACTGTAACATAATTACTGAGGAACAAAATAAAAGTCTATGGAGTTCCACTTTTTCTTGCTTTCTATAATGAAGGAGGTAAACACAAACCCTGCTGATGTAACTCATATAAGGATTATGCACTGTATTTCTTCATCAAACAAAAGCAATCACATTTTCCCTGCAGTAATCTCCTCACTATGGCAAAAGTATTCTCTTTAGCATTTAATGATGCAGCAAATAAGTTATAACTTCATTCTATCTATCCTGGAGATCCTGCTAGACTATTAGGTCATCTGTATATGCCCTTTAATTATTACTTGACAACAGTGACAAAAAAATAAAAATACAATGTTCATGATCCTTTTCATGTAACTATATATTATCTATAGCATTTAATGATTCTGCAAATAAGTTAAAAAAAATGGAATAGGGGCTTTTTCACACTTTCATTCTATGTAATGCATCCTGGAGATCCTGTTAGACTATTAGGTCATTTGTGTATGCCCTTTAATTATTATTTGACAACAGTGCCAAAAACAACAAAAATACAATGTCCAGGATCCATTTTCATGTAGCTATCCAAAGTCATTGGGTGTGTTAAATAAAGGGAGATTAAGCCACAACTATTTTTCAACATTGCTGAAAGTGTAGGTTGCATTTTTTTCAATGTTCAATTAATGTTGAGTTAGTGACATGCTGTGTAATACAAGGAAATTTGTTAGGGTTCATTATCCATTTATACAGTATAATTACATCTGCAAGCGTTATTTTTTAGAAGATCCCAACCATCAGGTTTCTATTTCATTTTAACCTTGTCCAATCAGTCCAGACCTAGGGGGTGGAGACATCTTGGACAGTTGACTGGCAACTGGATTCCATTGTCCCTTGAAACAGGATAAAGGAAAAAGTGTACTGTGTTCTTCTTCATGATCTTCTACTTTTTCCCTTTCTCCTAATGAACTCTACACTGAATAAACTCAACCGTAGTGGTAGCCTCTATGTGGACTGGCAGCCTACAGGAAGCTTAGTTTGGTAGAACACCTTTTATGCACGTAGAACATGCTCCAAGCCTGGAATTCAAAAATAAGCAACTGATTTGAGGCCACTGTGAGGGGTTGGTGAGCAGCATGTTGTTCACGAGCTTCTGGTTGGGGAACACTGCTTTAGACTATATGTTCTAATGAGCAGAACCCTTTGTATCCTGCATTATTAATATTATGAATACATAGTACAACAACAAAAAATGGTTAGTATAAATGCATCTCCCTCCAGTAACAGTATTAGGCTGTGTTTGGTGCAAAATATCAGCTGCTCTAGGGCCTGGACTGATATTGATTGAGATGGCTCATAGGGGAATAGTTTCTTGGGCTGTGTGGCAGATAGATGTACACTTTCCAGTCGCTCCGAAGAAATGGAGTCAGTGTAAGTCAGACTTTGCATCATTTAACTTTCTAAATTATATTGACGTGTCAAGAAGGTTGCATTTTTGTGAGGCTGCTGATTTGATGGGTTCATTTAATCAGAAGAATTTTCATAGGTTGGCCTAGAAATTCTAACTGCTCTAATTTCATGCTGTCCGACTCTCCTCCAACCAACTTTTTTTTTTTTAATGTCTTTATTTGCACCAAACAAAGCAATACAAATAGACAACATGAAACATGACAATATCTTCCAAGTAGAGCAGGACAAAGAAACTGGGGGTAGTCGGCACATATTTTTCGACCACCCCAGCAAACAAGAACAAATCGAGTCTGCTCCCATGCCCTTAGTAATGAACAAATGACTTTTAAATGCCCCCAATGCTGCTGCCACTCAAGTATGGACTACTTCTCATCCTCTTGCATTTCCCTGAGGACTTTTTTGAAGGACATCACTAATCAAACTCTGAAGTGTGAAGAAACATTGCTGTGCACAGCTTCTGCTCTGTAAATCCCCTACAATTAAGAGGTTTGCTTCACATCTGCATCTAGGCAAGGACAGCAGCTAAGAAAAAAGTAGAACATTTTAAGAATCTTCTTTTATTCTTTTTCTTAAAAGCTATCTAATAATCTTGCCAGGGCAAACACCCAGACAGTCACTTCTATGACTTTGCTGTCTGCACAGACGTTTCTTTTGCAGTAACTGAAATATTATTTCCTTTGATAGTAGGGTCTCTAACCTATTCAATGAACCATGGAGATTGCCGTCAATAAAAAAGCATTAATTATTACCAAGAGGAATATTTTTCTTCTAGTCTAAGGCTTTTGATCGTTTTACATAATCATTCAGCGAATAATCCAACACTGAAAATGAGCAGTCAAATAATTACCCCACTGCAGACTTGGGGTCAAGACAAAAGAAAAACTTTGTTTCACACAGAAATGCCTGTTTAATTTTCGGCATTTGTCTGAAGAAAATAAAAGAGGCTTGTTAATCAGTGCCAGGCCTTTCTCTCTAACTTGCACAAGGGTAGTTCTTAGACCCCTAGATTTAACCTTATACGCTCTATAATGCAGAGCTGTTTTCTAATTGGGGCATACTGAGACTTCTATTTATGTTGCTGAAATAGCAACTCATGTTAGAATTCTACTGCATTTATTAGAAATCTTTAAATATAGAATGTATATATCATTCAAAATCCTGAGTTTTTATGGTCCCTGAGCAGCCAGTTTTAAAAGGGAATCTCATTTGTCAAAATAGATGTTTTAAATCTGTTTAATTCATGGTTTATATTACAATTAATGGAAGATCATCAGCCATCCAAAAATAACCGATAACACAAGGTACATAAACCCTGCTAATCCATTTATATCGGTCTTGTTTGTTGGGTATTAATCAATGCTGTACACTTAATTTCATTTTCCTGTTAGAAAACTCAACAAAACTCGAAGGTGAACAACCACTTTAAGTGGTAATTTACTAACTGATGCAGACATTTTGCTTAAATTTGCAACAAGCAGAGTTTGTGAAATTTGTGGGGGAAAAAATCAGGCATTGTGCTAAGGTTTTCCACTTTGCCCATGTAAATAAAGGCACACCATATGCTCTAAATAAATTAAAATAGTCAGAAAAGGCATAATAAGAGGTTCCCAAGGTTTACAGAGATTTAACAAACAGCTTCCTTTATGATAATGTTTGCATTGAATGTTTTTTTCTGCAGGCCATGCCATTCAGCTAGGGTTGGCTATTATTTGCTGCTCCTTGCCAAGGCCTAGCATGATGAAAAATACATTCTAAAGATAGTTTCATCTTTTGCCCTAATCAATATTTATTTTTCTATGAAGTTAAGTATAAAAAAGGCAGCTTTCCAATACCTTTTTTCTATACTCTATATTCTATTAATTATCTTTTATACAATGGTACAGTTGATGTATTTTATCACTTGGATATTTTAAGCTATATTATATTCAGGGCTTATAAAACAATTAGTCAGTGCCACTGACTAATTATATATAT
>CM044438.1:73006868-73022657 GCA_024363595.1 Xenopus borealis
AAGCTCCAAATTACAGAAAGGCTGTCTCCCATAGACTCCATTATAATCAAATAATCAAGATGTTTTTAAAAAAAAGATTTCCCTTTTCTCTGTAATAATAAAACAGTGCCTTGTTCTTGATCCAAACTAAGATATAATGCATCCTTATTGGAAGCAAAACCAGCCTATTGAGGTTATTTAATGTTTACATGATTTCTAGTAGACTGAAGGAAGATCCAAATTAAAAAATGATCCATTATCCAGATAACCCCAGGTCCAGCACATTCTGGATAACAGGTCCCACACCTGTACATCATTCACCTCAATCCATTTCCAAGTGGAGTTTACAATCTATGCACACTGTGGTCAAGGTTATCAGGGACCAACTGACAATCCTATATTTTGAAATGAGGAAGGAAACCCACGTAAGCAACGGGAGAAAAAAAAAACAATCACTGCTGCTCCATGCTCTGACTGGAATTGAACATAGAATCTCAGCATTGCAAGATAACAACACCAAGCTCTTGGACATTTGTGACAGATCCACGTGTGTTGCTCATTCATATCCTTATTTATTTAAAGCTATAAATCTGAGCTTCTGGAGGTGCCCTTGCATCACAGAAATCAGCACCAGCAAGGTTTGGAAAGCTTAAGGTGCATGTGCTAGCAGAGCATAGAGTGGAAAGCAGTAGTGATGGGCGAATTTATTCGCCAGGGGCGAATTCGCGGCAAATTCCCGCGATTCGCCGCTGGCGAATAAATTCGTGAAACGAGCAAAAAAATTCGCCAATAAAAATTTGCCGCGCAAAAACGAGTCACGCGTCGTTTTTGACGCGACGCGTCGGAATCGACGCGACGCGCGTCAAAAACGACGCGACGCGCGTCAAAGACGACGCGACGCGTGTCAAAAACGACGCGCGACTCGTTTCGCGAATCGGTGAAAAATTCGCGAATTTCTCTGGAAATTCGCGAATTTTTCGGCGAAGCGAAACGCGCCCGTTTCGCCCATCACTAGAAAGCAGTATAAAGAGGAGCAAGAACGGTGGAAGCAACATTTTTTCAGGGGTGGCTGGCTGGGCTGTGTAATGAACCAGTGCCGGGCCAAGCCAATTGGGCACCCTAGGCAATCTGGCAGCCAGCCTGCTACACACCTCCAAACGAAGTGATGGAGAGGGGAGTGACTGGGAGGGGAGTGATGGAGAGGGGAGGAGAGAGGGATGACAGGGAAGAGGAGGGAAGGGAGAGCTACAGAGTTGTAGCGAACACTGGTAGGCGGAATAAATATATAGTACCTGCCAAGCACCCCCTTATGGTTGCCCCCTAGGCAGGTGCCTCTTCTGCCTACCCTTAGTTCTGGCCCTGAAATGAACTAACAATCAATTAAACAGTGCTTATCAGGTTTCAATAAATTGACTTGCCTTGTACAAACTACTGCCAACTCCAAGGGGCACATTTACTAAGGGTCAAAGTGAATATTCAAATAAAATTTGTATTTGAAAAATTAAAATTTCGCCGTAATTTTGGGCTACTTCAACTATCAAATAGGCCAAAATTCGATTCAAATAGAAAAAAAATTGAAAATTCGACAAGTACTGGGCCATTAAAATCCTTCGAATTCGCCACTTCGCCACCTTAAAGCTGCTGAATTGCCATCGTAGCCTATGGGTAAGCTCCTAGAACCTGTCCTGAAGGATTTTGCACAAAATTGTTTTATTCGAACGATGCGATCGAATGATTCGAACGATTTTTATTCTATCAAAAACTGATCTATTTGATCGAAATAGGTTTTTCAATTGAAAAAGTTGAAGTTTTCTCACTTCGAAATTCGACCATTAGTAAATGTGCCCCCAAGTGTATATTTTCTGTGTATGAGAAGTCACAGCTGAAACAAAGTATCAAATGCTCTCTGTCTGAGCCTGCCAAGGCTTCTATATAGAAACCAAAGTACTGAAAGAAACAGAACTCATGCAACATGTTTTTCCTTTTATTTCACTGTTGCTTATTAGCGGGTCCCTTTTCAGTTTTCAAAAGGATCTCAACAAGGGACCCTATCTACTGTCTATATATAGCCATTTTTTCAGGGAGATAAAGAAGAGCTAATGGTTAAAAACGCATACTTTTTGTCACAATGTCTGTCTATTTAAAGTGGTTTCAAGCCCTTGGTTTTTGCTGAACTGCATTTTCTTCCTTGCTTTATGTTGAACTTTTTAGAGAAATTGCACATATAGATCTCTGATCTAATAAATATAAATAGTTTATTGTTAGTAAAACTTATATATGGACACTATGGGGCCCATTTACTAAATTTGTGTGAAGGATTCGAAATTCGATTGAATTCAATTGAATTCCGATCGTACGATTTTATCGAATATTAGAATATTCAAATTTGGCCCCTTTGATCATCGAATATGCAAAATTCGATCATATCGAATAGATCGAATAAATCGAATGATCGAATATTTGATCATTTGACCATTCGATGATCAAAGTACTTCCCCTTTTCTTCAACTGCCTACTTCGGCAGATTGAACCTACCGAATTGCAGTAGAAGCCTATGGGAATCCCCCCATAGGCTTCTTTTCTAAGTTTTATGTTCGAATACCAAACGTATGATCGAACACTTCAATCGTTTGATTCGAACAATCGATTTTTTTTAACTTTTTTTCGTAAAATCGATCGTACGATTTTATTGAGAAATCGAATAGCGACCAAAAACCATTGAATTTTACTACGATTTTATTGAATTTTCATTCGAAAATCGTAGAAGGGTCGAATTCGAGGGCAAATAGCCCTTGAAAATTCAGCCCTTAGTAAATCTGCCCCCTATATATAGACACTAAGTACATCATGTATGTGGGCTGCTTATTTTTTTTGCCAGGGCAACTCCCAAACCCTGATCTATGATATCATACCAATTGAATTTGGGGAATGTTAGAAGGTCTAGGTGAGCTCAACCAATCCCATGCCACGAAGTAATGGGGATAATGGGATAATCCAGTCCTTGTTTTATTAAACCTAAATTCCTCTTAATGCTAAATGACACCAAAATATTACCTCCCTCATAACATGGGTTTGGATAACAGTTATGGGTTAGCATATTTTTTCCATTGCATAAGGAAGGTTAATAAAATTGTGTTACAGGTGAAACATAATTACTATGGCAAACATCCAAAAGTTGGTTAAGCTGAGCCCTTCTCCACCTGGTACCAAACAACAGACGATGAAGGAGTTGAGAGGGTTTAACATCATATAGCAAACTCCTGTCTGATTTTACGGCACTGAAAAAACTGTAGGTCCTTTTTCATATCTCATTCACTTAGATTAAATTTTTGTGAATCCTTTTTCTATAGGTAGTAGCTTTTCTTGGCTACCATTTAAAATAGCAATGCTAGCCAGCATACAGTAATTGTAAGTGTATAGTAATTTCATAGGAGCTTTGCATTTTGACTTATATCCAATTAATTTTGTGGACATTCCCAAACTTATCAGTTATATAAAATCTATCAAACATAAATAGACTGTAGGGAAAACCAATTGCTTTTATGAAGATGGAAACAAGGTTTCGTAGAACATAGTACCACATATATAAAGTGATGAGGGTTGCTATTAGCTATGAGTTATCTGGTAAGAGAATAGGCCCCTAGTTTTAGCAATAAAGAGCCCCATATAAATGAGCTGGAGAGAGTACAGAGATGTGCAACTAAGCTGGTTAGAGGGATGGAAGACTTAAATTATGAGGGTAGACTGTCCAGGTTGGGGTTGTTTTCTCTGAAAAAAAGGCGCTTGCGAGGGGACATGATTACACTTTACAAATACATTAGAGGACATTATAGACAAATATCAGGAGAACTTTTTACCCATAAAGAGGATCACCACACCAGAGGCCACCCCTTCAGACTAGAAGAAAAGGACTTTCATTTGAAACAACGTATGTGGTTCTTCACAGTGAGGCTGTTGAATGCACTGTTGGTGTGAAGACTTACCCTTGCTCCTTGCTCCTTCTAGCGCTGGTTTCCTAAGGCATGAGCGGCACTTCCGGTTCTTGTAGGAACATTGATGCTGGCGTAATGACGTCAGCGTGCAATGATGCGAAATTAAAACCTATTTGAAGGGAACTCAGTGTGCAGGCCTTTGCCCATTGTTTGGTTAATCTTCGTGCGTTCCTGGGTGCTATTTCTGATAAATCCTGATAATCTGATTCCTGTTTTGACCCCTGCCTGCCTGACTTCTGTAATCCTGACATTGGCCTGTTAGCCGACTATTCTACACTCCGTAATCTGACTCGTGCCTTGATTTATCTCCAGTTGTGACCCTAGCCTGTCTGACTTGGCCTGAATTCTGCCTGCACCGACCCGGCCTGTTTGACTACGATTTCATCTATCTGTGATATTCTGCCCAAAATACTTTGTTTAACGATCATGCCCCTCTGCTTGTCCAGAACCCTCGCTTGGCTCCACTCTTTATAAGACCTGGCGGCATCCAATTAGCCAAGGGCTCCTCCCGAGGTGAAAGGCAGCTATTATAGGCAGAAGCAAGAGCTGAGACCAGGGAGCCTAACATTGATTCTGGATTTGGATGCCAATTCATGACAGCTGCTTGATGTTGAGATGGCTGATTCTGTTAATGTTTTTAAGAGGGGCTTGGATGATTTCTTGGATACTAGTGATACTAAACTCTATAGTTTGTATAGATATGGGCATATATATCATTTATGGGAAAGTATGATGGGATGTGTGTATGGATGCTGGGTTTTCATTTGGAGGGGTTGAAGTGACGGACTTTGTCTTTTTTCAACCCAATTTAACTATGTAACTATCTTGAAAATACAGTGTAATTTTGATCTCCAGTGCTCAAATAGGATATTATTGAGATATAGAGGCCAGAAAAGAGCAATTAATCTGATAAAGCATATAGAAATGTTATGTTTTGAAGGCTAGCCAGGAAGGTGGCAGTGTATACACTGGAGAAGAGGCACTTAAGTGGAGATATGATATCTATGGATAAATAAATCAGGGGCCATACAATACAATCTCTGATACTTTATTTAGAAGTAAATCCTTCCAGCAGACATAAAGTTATCCTTTCAGATCAGAAGAATGTGAAATTTTCTCCCTAAAGTGGTTGTATTGGCACATATATTAGAAAAAAGGATATGGGCCAAGTTTTAGCAAATAAGAAAATGCAGGGTTATAGAAATTAACTTTTTGTACAAAGTTGATCCAGGTAAATTGGGGTCTGAAAGGAATTTTTCTTCAAGAGGTTTTTAATCTTTCTCTGGTTCAGCTAACAGAAAGGCAGGTTTTATTTAGACAAAATGATTGAACTTAATAAATGAATGTCTTTTATCATCCTAAATGACCATGTTACTTTGTTATACATGGTTAATTTATAAATGTCCCAAAAACCATCTTGAAATTTCTTTTCATAAGCATTGTGCAGTATACAACAAAATATACAGCGACAGGAATGACAGAGACAGATGCTTGACTGATCATGACTAATAATATAGCTATACAAACCTTGTAAGTTTAATAATTATACAAATGATGTGTGTCCCTCTACAGGTCTTTTTAGCAGGAGAAAGCTGATATACTTAAATTAACTGCATAAATTTCTTTGAAGTTTCCTTTGTACTATGCTCCCCAGGCTTAGGCCAAATGCTGACAATATGTAGCAACTTCCTGATCACACACCAGATGTTTGGTGATAATACAGTATGACACTCACTCATCAGTACTGGCAGATTCTTCACACGAAATGAAAAAGCAAAGTGAACCTTGGCTCTTCCCTGCCAAATCCAGTTAGCCTGACTATGCATATAATTATACAGGGTTCCTATACCTTATTATTATTACACAATGCCATGCAACCTTTTATGTAGCACAGATCCATAAAAGTAGTTTTTAATATGATGATTATCCAGCTGCAAGGTAACAATATATTTGCAAATTTTTGGCCTAAGTGCTATTAAAGTAATAGTGGGCTAAACTAGTTTTTAGTGCACAGATAATGCCCTGCATAATGGACTCTTGCTAATAAAACAAATATAACAAAGGGGGGAGGGAAAGGGTTGTATACTGACAATTTAATTATCTACCTAGCAAGGACCAAACATGGAGTAGCCTTGATTTCACTGTTTTCCGTGTTTAACTCATAAAACAACAATACCTAATTTTTCATGATTAAAACAATAAGCAAGGAATATGGGGAATACTGAAGACAGACTAAAGGGGGAAGGTTGGAGTCTAGAAGGGCAGTTAGTGGTCAGTTGCATAAATCTAGGTGGGATAAAATAAGTGCAGGCATGAGTGTTTTATTATATGCTTGAGAGAGAAAGAGATGGATAAAAGATATATGTAGCTTATCAGAGGTATTAATTTGAGTAGAGAAGGAAAGGGAAGATAAGGTGATGACCAAAAAGAGGAGATGGATCACTGCTAAATGCAGAAATGGATAGATCGTTAGTGAAAACCACATCAAGCAAGTGACCATCTTTGGTGTTGGTGCTTCTGTGTGAATAACAATACTGGGAGAGTTCATCAATTCAATTCAAAGTCAGAGAGGAATGAAGCAGTGGATGCAGTCACCCTGGATTCTTTAAGTTTATGTTGGTGGAGCAGGTGCTAAATAGAAAATTTTAAGTACAGTGTACTACTCTCTGGGATCATATGATTCACGGTGCACACAAACAAACCAAGGCCACACATACATATTTGGTTGCATGCACCAATTAATAGACAAAGTTCTTTATTTTATTCTCAGACTTCTTTGACGTGAACTACTTGCTGGCAAGCAAGGGATCCATTTGCCAAGAAGTACATTCTTAGGCAGATGAGCATTTCAATCTGAACTGGCGGATTTAGCTGACTCTGCAGAGAGTGAACAATGGTGACAGCCACCTGGGCAATAAGGCAACGCAACTGTCACATGGCCGACCTCCAACAGCAGAGTGATTGAATTGCACATCTGCTGTCCTGCCCAATTTTCTTGTTCCCCCAGAACCGTGCATGCACTTCCTGCAGTGCAACACTCTGCGGGCACAAACCTCCAGAACCTCTTCAGCAGTGTGAATGTCCCTCCTGCTTCAAAAATGGTAAGTTGCCTTTATTTACACACTTACATGTTTGTACGTAAAACATTGTGTGAGATATATGCAGCAAATTCCAAAGTTTTATAAAAACGTCTATGTGTAGGAAAGCATTGCAGTTTGGTAATCTGGTGTAGAAAGACCTATTTACCCATGTTGGATACGTCAAAAAGTGGACTTTCAAAAAAATATATGGTTTTCTTTGTACAGGGTCGCACTGGTGGGGGTCAGAGCCCACCGGAGCTGCTTCCACAGGGCCCCCCTCTGACACCACCACGCGTGTATGCATGCTGCGAATTTGGTCCAGTCCAACCCTGGGTAGGGGGTCACATTATATACAGTCAGGGGGCTCTATATACAGCAGCTGAGTTGGCAGGTGAGAAAATTAATTTACACCATTTTCATTTGCAGTCCAACATAACCATATACTTTGGTATCTCTGTTCATATTGGGCATCAAAGTGTACAGCAAACTGTATGTTGTTTGAGCTTTTACCACATGTAAACCTGGTGGTGTGCTTATGAATAGTGATGGGCAAATTTTGGCCTGCCGTGGATTCACTGCAAAATTCTGTATTTTGCCATCTGCAAATTGCAAAAATTTACCACATTATTAATACTTAACAATTTAACAACCATTCACTTTAATGCATTTGGACAAAAAAGTCGCCATAAGAAAAAATGCACATTGAGTTTAATGCATTTGGAGCCAGGAAAATTGTTGTGTGCCTGAAAAATCACTTGTAAAAAAGATTTTTAATGCCAATTGACTTCAATGTGTTTTGCAAATATTTAGTCATTTAGCGAATTTTTGTGCGGTTTGGCAAATTTTTCAATGTATCGCAAATTTTTGCAGTTTCATGATCCATTTTCCAGCAAAATCAGACAGATTTGATCATCACTACCTATGAAATTAGTAAACACAAGGTACATTTTGGGGCCTCTACATATCACACACTTAGGTAAACCTATACATATTGGTCATCAAACTGTTTAGTGGATTCCTTGCCTTCAAATTTAGAGAGATTTATCTTGGTACCTAATGATATGTGGGAGATAATATTCTGCAAAGTGGTGTGAAATTACCCACTTTGGATTCAGGTTATGTGTACTTTCCAAAAATATATAGTTTTTTGGGGTTAGTGTAGTTAGTGTTTTTGTAGTTTTAGCCTACATAAAATACAGTAAATGTACTGATTGTTCAGTAGCAGGAACGACAGAAATGATAGCTCAAACGGGGTTTCTACATTATAGGGGCCCTAGAGGCCACATACTTAGGTACATAGTGCATCAAACTGTTCAGTGAACCCCTAGTCTTCATATTTAAGGTGATATATCTTGGTACCTAATGATATGTGGGAGATAAGATGCTGCAAAGTCGAAGCTTTGAAGTGATTTTCTAAAATTTCATCAAAATCGACAAATTTAGAAATGCTTGGTACTTTGGAGTAGAAAGACATATTTCTTATTTTAGATTTGGTGAATGTGTACTTTCCAAAAATGTATGACTTTCTGGGGTGAACTGTGTTGTACTCCTTAATAATGAGATTCTGGGTTTTGCAACTGCAACTTTTTTATTTGAATACAGTGCAGGAAAGAAGCATGGCTCTATGACTGTCAGCTCAGTCCCTGCTTCTGGAGCTGGCCCATCTATCTGCTTCTTTTTTCTATGACAAACTTTATTAACATCTGCAACTATCAACACATGAACTTACAGTATATATGGCCAAGTCAGTCACCTGATCTGAACCCAATTGAGCATGAAGGCATTTCATGTGTTGAAGACTAAACTTGGACAGAAAGGCCCACAAACAAACAGCAACTGAAAGCCCCTGCAGTAAAGGCCTGGTAGAGCATTAAAAAGGTGGAAACCCAGAATCTGGCGATGTCCATTAGTTCAAGACTTCAGGCTGTCATTGCCAGTAAAGGGCTTTCAACCAAGTATTAAAAATGAACATTTTATTTTCAGTTTTTTTAATTTGTCCAATTACTTTTGAGCCCCTGACATTAAGGGGCAGATTTACTAAATTCACATGAATGATTCGAAATTCGATCGAATTTTCAAAAAGATTCAAATTCCAATTTTCGAATATTTTTGGAGGCCACTTCAGCCATCAAATTTGAACATTCGATCGAATCGAATGATTCAAAAATTTCGAATAAAAATCTATTCAAATATTCGACAGTCGAATAACTTGCCCTTTATTTCCAAAATGTTTTCTTGTCATTTATCACATATACCAATAAAAAGAAAAAAACCAGAAACAGTACAAAGCAATAATTTTCCACAAACAGAACACAACAAAACAAAAAAAAAAGGAACACCCTCACCTAGTTCCCCCTCCGCGGCTGGGCCTTCATGTATTTATACATGCAATGATAAGGATAGTAACACATCATTCTCATACATTAACCAGGGCCTCCACATTTCGTTATAGGTCTCCATATCATTCTGCAGCATATAATAACTTGCCCTTTAAATTTAAATTTGACTGCCTAGTTCGCCAGATTAAACCTACCGAATTGCTGGGAAGCTCCCATAGTGTTTTTTAAAGATTTTTAGATTGAATTAAAAAAAAATCGATCGAATGGTTAAAATCCTTCGAATTGAACGAACTGCGGTAAAAACCTTTAAATTTGATATTTGGATTTGAAGGTTTTAAATTCGACCACATTCGATTCTGAATTAACCCTCGAATTCGACCAATAGTAAATCTGCCCCTAAGTGATTGCGTTAAAAAAAGGCTTTAGTTCCTCACATTTTTATGCAATATTTTTGTTCAACCCACTGAATTAAAGCTGAAAGTCTGCAGTTCAATGCATCTGAGTTGTTTCATTAAAAATTAATTGTGGTAATGTACAGAACCAAAATTAGAAACAAGTTTTCTCTGTCCAAATATTTCTGGACCTAACTGTACATTGTTGTAGTTTTACTCCACATAAAATGTGGTAAATCTGTTGATTTTGCAGTAGCTGGAATGACAGAAATAATAGATCATATGGGGTGTCTTCCTTTTTGGGCCCCTAGAGGTCACATACTTAGGTAAACCTAGGGACAAACGGAACAACCATTAAAGAAAAAAGGTAGCACCACCAGCAACAGCAAAGGATAATTTGCTTATATTCTAAGTTGACTGCACAGTTTATTTTCATAGTTTGATGGAGCCAGCTGGATCTGGAAGCCCTGCTCGACTCTCACCTTTTCTGAAAAAAATGTGACAGTCAGGTCCTGTCCTCAAGAATTCAGATATGACAGATAATGCACAGGAAGATAAACAAAACTTGCTCTACGATATGCTACAAATCAGACATGCATTTGAATGTTCAGTGTGTATAAGACAAATTGTAATAGTGTATATCTTCTTTATTAATGTCCTTTTCTATTAATTTTCTGCCAAATATAAGTGGTGAGAGAAACTTGGCTGTTTCACGTTACTGAAAAATTTGCGAAGACATGAGGAAATGTGCAAATTTTACCAAAATTCATTCACTGGGAGGGCAAAATCGCATTGCAGTTAGGTGTTTCTAGTGGGTTGGTCCGGATGGTGTGCCAAGTTTTGCAAAGGCTTCATTCTCCCTCTCAGTTGCATGATGGCAGGCAAAATAATCTTTCATGTCTTGATCTTGCTGCAGGAATGGCACAATCTTGAAGGAGGGGCATAAATGATATTGGCATAATATTCAGAGACCTTGGGGCGGGGGGAGTTGGTGAAAATACCACACTGCAAAATTCTGTTGTGGTTTAGCTGAAAAAAGCACCACTGCCAAAACTGCAATTTTTGCCACATAATTTACATAACACGAAAAAGTTCTCTCATCCATGAATGACATTTGCAATAGGGGCCTTGAACACAAGAAAACCTGAATCTCTTTGGATAACTTATTGTTGCAATGACAGGGTGAGGGGATTTGAAACACCAGCACTGACTTAAATGGAGATTACCAGGACAATTTAGTATAAATTAGTAATTCTATTTTCTTTGCCTTGGATTCATAAATTAAAATTTCTGCCAAAAATCTCTTCTGGAAAAAATAACACCACTCTGTGTTAATTTGAATAACAGAACTTGCATCAGTTGGGGTGGCATAGTCCTGTAAAGAGTTGAACATCATAAAAAGTTTTATTATTTTTTTTTTCCTCCTTGAAGATGAAAAAAAAAGTTTATTGTAGATGTCCAACCTGCAGCCGTACAGCTGTTACTGATCCTAAACTCCTAGCATCTGCCCACAGCTTCCAGGTTATCAGTGAATGCCTGAATATCCATATCCGAAACAGCTGGTCATTAGCCGCTTAAAAGCGAAATTATTGCCCAGCTTGACAGATATGCTGTGCTTAAAATGACTATTCCATTAGAATTGTGTAGCAGTTGTGGGATTAAGTATTTATAGCTCTGTCACTTGCAGTACCATGCCTCATCAAGTCATTTTCTTTCAGTGACTTAGCAGAAAAGTGCCACAGGCACTGTGGATGGCTAAAATTTTATTCGTTTTCAACCTTTTTATTTAGCTAGAAGATCTCTACTGCATAGCTTTTTTACATAAGGAGAGAATATTATTCCTTTAATATGCAATATTGGGTGGCTTTTTGAAAGGTGCACTTCAGGGTAAAGGAAAGACACACCAATAGGTTGCAGTTATATTTATCATGGGAGCATTTGCCTAGAACCTTATTTCCAGATTCCATCAAACGTTGGAGTCCCCAAGTATTTTCCTATTCATCTTGCAAGGGCACCTCAAATAAATTAGCATTTTTAGATTAATAGACTAATTTGTTGACCATCTGCCTTTACATGCCTGTCACTAGTGTGTCATCAAGCATAACTTCTGAAGGACAAGAGACACAAAGGTACATGTCTTTACATATTAATAAGAGAACACCCGTCGATGAGAAGATGAAAGCTGATGTTCTGTTATACTGTAGGTGTAAGTTTTTGAAAGATATTCTTATAGTGTGTATTTCACAACATAAGTTTTCATGTCTTTGACCTTTACTATCATTTTAGGCCCCTGCAATAGAACACAATGTGGTCCTTACTTAGAGCACAGCATGTACAGGGCACCAGAAGTGCCAGACAAACTAGAAGTTGTTATTAACAACTAGGCAGTGGTTATATCAGTGCAGTTCCTTAGACTATTGGAAGTGTGCAGTACTCAAAGCATTAATACAGGATTGTCTTTCTTTTTACGTGGTTCTGGGGAATAATCAAACTATATACCTGTTATTAGTTTTTACAATCCCTATCCTGATAGATAATCAACCACAATCCCTGCTTAGAAAAGTAACCCAGATCTGCTACAGCATCAGTATGGCTTTTCTCCTTCAAAGTATCTTCTACCTCAGGTTTTCTGGGGCCTCACTACCACTGCATTCCATCCTTCATTCCCTTAGGGAAAATCTAAATAGGCAGGTAGTGTTCCCCTGGCCAAACCCAAACCTGAAGTATACGTTTTGTTATTTGCAATGCTTTTTATTCACAATGTAGCATTTTCCCAAAGTATCAGCATCTTTGTGGCACCTTTAAATTGTAAGAATGGCAAATGGCACATGATTTTTCAATATGGATTCAAACTAGAATATAATTTTTCATATTAAGTTGTGTCAGGGATGTAACACCTGACAATGAAGTCATAGGTACCACCATCAAGCGCACCCCTGCTCAGAGTGCAGATTAAAATACCTTTGGATTTCTTTAATTGTTACATTTTAATGCACTGACTGGAACATGAATAGCTCTACTGTCTATGTAAAGTGCTGGTTTTCATATGTACAATGAAAAATACAAACTGGAACTGCACATATTAACACTGATACAGGTGATTAACCCATCAACCTGTACCATTATTCCCTTTTTGAGACAATAAAAGGAAAGTAAACTCTAAATCCAATGTGAAAGTACCCAAAGCATTCTTCTAAGCACCTTTTAATTTTTTTCTTTTCAAGTTAGAAGAAAAAACGCTAAAATAATGATTTGTGAGCTGAAAGGAGGCATCTGACATATCTCTGGTCAGTTTTCGACAGTGCAACATCTTAAGTTTTTATCTCAGGAAATTATTTTGCAGCCAACTGTATTCAGTCTACTGAAATTTCAGCAGGTGGTGCTGTTGTTTCAAATTCATTATATTTACTATTGAAAATGGCTAAAATATTGAAAACTAGAAAATAAGTCATAAAAATTCATAAAAGTAGGTCTGAGGCATTAATTGTCTAAGGTAGGGGTTCCCAACCATTTTGACATGTGTGCCACACTGTTGGGGAGCCACACAAGCATGAAAACATTCCTTGGGGATGCCAAATAAGGCCTGTGATATGCTAATTGATAGCCCTGATGTGGACTGCTAGCTTGCAGGAGGCTCTTTTGGACTAAACCTGTGTCTACATGCCCCCAAAACTTGAATGTAAGCCAGGAATTTTAAGATTGACAGTGTTGCTCAGAAAAGGTACATTTATTCCAAGAGAAAATACCATACAAAATAATTAACTGTAGCAGCCCGATTTATCTAATGACGCATTTTACAATTTTTTAAGTCAACGTTGTGGTGATGTTTTTGTAACTTCCAAAAAGTATTCCCTAAAAAATAACATCAAATGCAGTGTACCTGCTCATTGCAACAGGTGATAAATCAGCATACAACAAATCTCAGTACATGTTATAACATAATGGTTATTACAAATACTGCATGATACTGCAACAGACTTGACAAAAATCACACGTTAAGTTCTGTTGTTTCAGACCTATAAACAAGACATACTGTACAAGATCGAAGCAAATATATATAACTGATGTTACTGCCTACCTATTAGGGAATCACTCTATGGAAAGACAATGGTGCTAAGCTAAAATGCATAAATTAGCTCCAAAATAGTTTCCCAAGAGCACTAGGGTTACAAGTATGGGATCTAACTAGAATGCTTGTGACCTAGGTTTTTCTAAGGTTTAGTCCTGTAATTTGGATCACCATAAAATAAATTATGTCTACTTAAAAAGTATTTTAAAATGACTGAAACCCAACAGAATTGTATTGACTTCAATATGAATTAATTATATGTTTGTTGGGATCAAATACATTTTATGGTTTAAGTCTTACAAGGAAATCATTTTTACAAATTCATATTATGTAATTAACATGGAGTCTATGGGAGATGGTTTTCCCCTAATTTAGATTTTTCTGGATAACAGGTTTCTGGATAACAGATCCCATACCTATATTGGTAATTAGCATTGGTGATTCATTTTATCAGATTGCATCTCGTATCTTGAACGAATCCCGCACAGGCGTTATAGATTCCGTTGTTAAAATACAAATCCTATTTATTTAATTATCAATATATCCAAATACGTTCAGTTAAAATGCCAAAGACAAGCAAAAAAGTGTAATAAGCATAACCGCTGAAACTGTAAAAAGTAACACATTTGCACACAGCATCTTGTGAAAAGGCATACTATATAAAGCCAAATCACTCCACATGAAATATAATCTGATTCTTCATTTTGATAGTTCAATTAAACTTCAAAATGATTTAGGATATCACTTTGGTATGGGGATTAAGGACAGTGACATGTTTTAGTAAACACTGTATTCTTAGGGAAGTTAATCACAAACGTAATACCTGTACTTGTAATCAATTGCTTAGAATTATTGACAGTTGAAATGATGGACAGAGTGCACCTAAAAATGTAGATATCTGTGTTTGGTCTCATTTTTAAAGGGGTGGTTCACCTTCAAGTTAACTTTTGGTATATTGTAGAAGGGCAAATTCTAAGAAACTTTTCAATTGGTCTTCATTATTTATTTTTCATCGTTTTTTAATGATTTGCAATTTTCTTATATTTCTTTGCAGCTATCAAATGGAAGTCACTGACACCATCTAAAAACAAATGCTCTGTAAGGCTACAAATGTATTGTTATTGCCACTTTTTATTACTTATCATTCTATTCAGTCCATCCCCTATTCATATTCCAGTCTCTTATTCAAATCAATGCAGGGTTGCTAGGGTAATTTGTACCATAGAAACCAAATTGCTGACACTGCAAAATAGAGAGCTGCTGAATAAAAAGCTAAATATCTATAAAACCACAAACAATAAAAAATGAAAACCAATTGCAAATTGTCTCAGAATATCACTCTCTACATTATACTAAAAGTTAACTCAAAGGTGAACAACCCCTTTAAGCATTTTGTTTGCTTCTATTTCCCCCGGAGCAAATCAAGGATATGAAAACAATCATAGTGCCATAATTCCTTAGAATGCTATAAAAGAAGCCATTATAGGAAATAAATTGGTCATATACAGTCAGTATGGTTTTATAAAGAAACAGGCACTCATGAAGGATACAGGTCCTCATGCAAAACAAATGTCATTATCTTCTATGTGGATAACAGTATTTTTCTGGTTATGGATAGGAACATACGTTGCTAAACCTTTTACTACTGCTTCACATAAAAAATGCTCAAAATGTGGACATGGGGTGTACTGAAGGGGGCTTGTGAAAATTGGTAGAAAATTGAGAGAGATTAGGGGAAAGTTTTTGAAGATGCAGCACATTAGGAGTCATTTATAGAGTGTAGAGCAATGTGCAAAGTACCCTACTACCCTGCCCATCCATTAATCAGAACAATTATGGGCTGTGGGGAAGATAAATATAGAATACTTAGAGCTTCCTTAGAGGCATACATACATATACTGTATATATATATATATATATATATATATATATATATAT
>CM044438.1:73027700-73076702 GCA_024363595.1 Xenopus borealis
AAAAAAAAGCACTGTTCTCAACATAATGTGCATGTCTACAAAGGCAAATGCGCTCCACTGGTGTCCCATCATTAGTATGCACATATCAAAGCAGCAGGTGGAATACATATGTTTTCCATTGACACCTAATCAGACACATCCAACGGAGGTTCACAAATTAAAACCATTAATACATGTATCCCTCCAAATTTCCCACAGGTATTTACTGTACGTCCCTATGGATGTCACATGGTTTCAGCTTCAGGCTGAGGATTGTGATGTTAAGTGAACAATGTTGGGCAAATCTGACCCATTTTGCTTAGTCAAAAATGTGCAAAATTCACTGAAAAACGCATGCCCATGCAAAAATATACGTGGATTCCACAATTTCTTGTGTGCACTGGTGATGCAAATCGTATCTGTACAAATGAGCACATGGTCATTTTCATAGAAATAATATAAAATATAAGATAAAATATTTCTATAGAAATATTACCAAAAGATATTTGTTTCAATATACTACAAAGACTTGAGCCCCCAATTAAGATGTTCCACACAAGTATCAAATTGAAGTGACTTTGGTGCATACACAGTAGAGCTGAACTGGCAAATGCCTCTTACTGCGCATGCGCCAGAAGACGCTGATGGATCCAGGAAGAAGACCGCATGGGAGAAGATGGCACCTGTGAACTCCGTGGACAGGACCTGCACTGAG
This sequence comes from Xenopus borealis, assembly GCA_024363595.1. NCBI lineage: Eukaryota > Metazoa > Chordata > Amphibia > Anura > Pipidae > Xenopus > Xenopus borealis. The sequence goes on from CM044438.1 coordinate 73,028,395, forward strand.
GGGTAAGTAGCAATTACACTATATATTTCAAACATTAGTTGATCAAATTACCTTCTAACTGCCCTGGAGATGAACTGTATAAATTTCTTGTGGCAAGATTTGTCACATGTTTTTTCTAACAGAGAATGGAATCCAGCCCAAAGCAGAATTGCCACCTATGTCAGCAAATCACTGCATTAGGAAATCACAGTTTATCTCTATTTCATTAATCGCTTTACTGTGAATTACAGATTCACAGTGCTACCTTTACAGTATGTCTCTACGGTAATGACTACATGAGCTTGACAAACTTTAATTATGTGATTGATACAATTATGCTGAGCTCATGCCCTGTGTCGGTGATTGCACAGAAGAGGATCTGAAGTACTGTAGTGTGAGGTGTATCATGCTATGCAGCTCCACTAAAGCAAGTACATAGATAGTTGTTATAGTAATGGGTGGTGCAGAAAGGGTATTGGGGGAAGGTTTTGTTAGGCTACTGCCACACTGGGCTGTCTCTTGGCCTGAGAAACAGTGCAGGCTGAGAACTCACATCTGCTCTCTATTGTGTCTTCACCCAGATGCACTGCATTGACCTGCAGTGCAGACATATGGACCACAGTTCAGCACAAAAATGCATACACATGCATCTATCATGATCCCTAGCAAGTACCTTTTTTCCTAAGGAAGCAAACCTAGTATTTCTCAAAACATTTCTTGCAAGTTTCACTGCCATCCTTCCTTGAAACTGCTGTTCAAAACTCTACTACTTACTATACATTCTTTGGGATCAGCTTTTTCAAGAGTCAATGCCCATTCCACTTTTTGTACATTCACAAAAGGAAGTTGTACTTTCCTAAAATGCTTTTACTCTAGGTGGTATATGGCACAACAAAATATTCATTCCTTTGATACTAGGTTTATAGTTTACTTTTAATCTTCCTGCTGGTTGGATATTGTTGCTTATGGTTCATCACATTTAATACAGAAGATTCATTTTCTTTCATTAGACCTTCACAAAGCAATGAAAGCTTCCTTAAAAAGACATCCAGAGCCTGGTTAGTTAGACAGTTTTCCTCCCCAACATGCTACAGAGGTAGGAATTCAATCAGAATTAAAGATGATTGCTTTTTTCTCCATGACCTAGCAATGTACAGAGTCCCTGACTGCAATAGATTGGGGAGTGCTTGGTGCTGAATTTCCCTGAGAGTACAACAATTGGCAAAGCCACCTCAGGCCTCCTGCTAGTTAACTTGAGCAGAGGTGAAAGTAGGTCAGTGTATTTAGAGAATGATAGATTTTAGTGAGGTCATTGGGAAGAAAAATGATATATATTGTTCAGCAATATCAAACACACTCAGTGCCAGTATTTGCTCATATTTTCCTTATGTTCTCATAATAAACTTTTATTCCAGTTGTGGAATTGAAGAAACTACCGATACATTATAAAGTAAAATGCCTTAGCTTTCTAATTATTTTTAGACTGAAAAAGCATTTCATTACAATAACATTAAATAACATTTATTATATTAATTGGCCTATTCAAGTATCTTACCAAACTGGAATATACATATCAGTTAAAATTGCCCTTTTATATCTTTTACCAGTTATCTTTTTTCAGACTTTGACACTTATACATTATAAAGTAAAAAGTCTTTGCTTCTTAATTATTTTTAGGCTGAAAAAATATTCCATTACATTAAATGACATTTGTTAGGAGCTGGAATAGGAAGAGGAAAAATCTTTCTGCCAACCCTAAATAAGAAGAATCATATAAAAGCCTATTATGTAAAGGAAAACTAAACCATCGAATAATGTTGGTCTCTATTAAAAATAGCTCATAAATAGAAAATTGCCATTTTAATTAATAAGGGCATCCCTAGGATCCTACAATTCACGGCGCACACAAACAAACCATACATATTAGGTCACATGAGCCAATTAACAGATGAAGTTCTGTCTTTTGCTTCCACACTTCTTCTTACACTCAATAGAGGTATTGCTCATTTCTCACTATAGTTTAAAAAGATTCAACCAAACTCCCATACGAATCCCGAACCCCCTTAATTTACCATTAAATGTCCTTGAAAAAAAAATTGGTGCTGGAAAAAGTTGCGACAACATTGAGTGCTACTTTTTCACGTTGTCACCCTGAAAACTCAACTTTATCGAATTGAAGGTAAAAAACATGTTCAACTTGTTACAAGAACCATTCCATTAACTTCTACATAATTTTGACAGGTTTTAGCTGGAGTATTTATGAATAATTAATGTTTTTCCCCTTTAAAAACCCAAAAAGGTTTTATACTAGTGATACCCACAACGACAATTAAAGATTTAGTCATAGTTTGTATAAAAATCCCCCAAATCTTATTTCCAAAGGATTTTACTGGTCAAACAGCTGGAGAAAAGAGCAACCTTTAGCAGGTCCTAAACTAAAATGTGAACATATGGTGAGACAACCCAGAATCTTGATGTTAAATATGAACGTTCTCTCCATTCATATTGATGAAACCATGTAGTCTTGTAATATGTTTGCACAACATGTCTGGGATGTTTACACTGCAATAGTTTTAAATGAAACACATTAGAATTCCACTTTCAGACAGAGTCACTAAAGATAAACAGTCATAGTTGTCCATAGTACAGTATGAGCATTTATTTATCTATTTAATTTTAGCTGTTAGCCCGATAAACCAGATGAATAGTTAGAAAACATATTTATCTCTATTATGCAGTGCAAACAGAAACCCATAGCTTCACACAATCAAGTATGCCATTTCCCCTACTCATACCTTATAACAACTTAATGGGATGCTGCATGGGCCAAACCCTTAAAGGAAAACTATACCCCCCGAACAATGTAGGTCTCTATAAACAGATATTGCATAAAACAACTCATATGTAAAACCCTGCTTCATGTAAATAAACCATTTTCATAATAATACACTTTTTTAGTAGCATGTGCCATTGGGTAATCATAAATAGAAAATTGCCATTTTAAAAAATAAGGACAGCCTCCTGGGATCCTAGGATCCAACGGTGCATACAAACATACCAAACAAACTATAAAGTTAGGTCAGATGAGCCAATTAACAGACAGAGTTGTGTCTTTTGCTTCAACACTTCTTCCTGTTACAGTTAGAGTTGAAATATTTCTGGTCAGGTGATCTCTGAGGCAGCACACAGACCATCATGAAATGGTGGGTCAAGGCAAGAGATGTAAAAGGGCAATATTTACTTCAATATATATACCAGGTAGGTAAGATTCTTTAATATGTCACTTGATTTGATATAAGCTATCTGTTGCTCAAAATTAAATTTTCGGGGTACTGTTTTCCTTTAAGAAACGTCATTTGTGACATCACAAGAACATTACAGCCTAGAATCAAAGTTCCATGCATTCCTAAGATAAAGCTGAAGAATGAATTTAACATGTAGGGATCTCAGTTTGCAGTCAGAGGTTTCATGTGTTAATCTAAATATCACCACACTGATTCACTTCTTTGGCCCAAAGCAAAGGTACATTTGGAAGTTTACTTACTGTATGTATTAATACATTACTGCAGAGTATGCCTCTAGGAGAATGTTGAATATTATGCTGTATATATAACATGCTGAATTCAGTTCAGCCTGTGATTCGCTGCTTCACAATTAGGGAACCATATAAGTTTCACAGGATTTCACACAAGTATTTAAATAGAAGCTGTTGGGGACACCTCTTCTGCAAGAAACTCTTAGTTACTGTCACTTTGCTATGCATTTTTATATTATAAATACTGGAATGTGTTCACTTTAGCAAGTCATTGGGTTGTGTATGGCTCATTGGTATAAACTGATTTTTTAGTGTTATGCATTCACATGCATTTGATAACTTTCAGTGGCTGTTAGCGCCCCCCTGGTTACCAGAGGCGGCAAAAAAAAGGCACTCCTGGTAATTAAGAACCGAATTTCCCGTTTTGAACCCAGAAATTCGGCTCTTCTAGCACCATGGACTCCCCCTTCCCCTGTCCGGCGCTGAAAAAGTGAGCGCCGTGGGGAAGGGGGGGTGGCATATTGAAGGCCGCCTCAGGTAGCGATATCATCTGGATTGCCCCTGCCTGAGATACTTGCTTTCTTCCCATAACTCATTCATCAATATGTGTGTGTTACAATATAAACTCTACCTTTGTCTAGTATGCTAATACTTTTTACAATTTTGGGCACAGGCTCAAGTTTTTTATATAATTAAGGTGGGTTATGAAAAACCCAAAGTCCTTCAACTTCAACTCACTTCAAGCATACCCCAGTGCACATAAATACACATTTTCTAACAACCTAGCTATACACAAATACACACATATATATATATATATATATATATATATATATATATATGATCTGAATGCACTGTAACATGTCTTCCATAAGTGTGTTGATGGAACTTTTCCATACCAAATACAAAAGCTAAAAGTTATTTTTCTCTTTGAGTATAACCACGTTCTGTAATTGTTAGAGCTCTATTTTGCATCAGTGTGGCTCCCAGTTCATTTTCTGAGACATCACTTTGTATTATCACCGCCTGAGTTTTCCGTGTTTCGACATCTGCGAATAAATTTTCGAAACTGCTGCGAAAAAAAATCTGCGTGCATAAAAATGATTGTGCGTCAAAATTATTCGGATGCCCACTGACTTTAATGCATTTGTACAAAATAGTTGTGCGTTTAAAATTTGTTGCAGTTTTTTTGGCTTGATTCAAAATTGTTGAATGTCAAAATTATTTTGATGCTTATTGACTTGCGTTTTGCTAATTTTTTGGTAAATTCGAAAATTTTTCAGGTAACCGAAACTCCACAGATTTGCCCATCACTAGCAATAGCCTGTTTCACTGCATCCAGTGTGATTTGCTGTGCTTCTGTCCACTCCCAGAATGAATCTTTGTATTAACTGTCTCTGTTGTCACACATGTCTGACAAATGGCCACAGAATTTAGAGAGGTACCTAGGAACCATGCCTAGGAAATGCTGGACTCCCGGTACATCTGTTGGGACAGGCATTTTTTATGGATTTACTTTTAAGCCACCTGATGTCAAAAGATGCCCTATAAATGATACTTTGGTTATTTTAAGCTTGAATTCTTCTAGGTTTAGTTTAATGTCTCTTTGTCTACATCTTTCCAGAAATGGAATAATTTTCAGATCGTGATCATGTGTAGCAGATTCTAGGCTGTCACCTTCACCAACAATTAGTATGTCGTCAGCTATTAATGCATGAAAGTCCCTCTTGAGCTTGCTCTAGCCTTTGCTGAAATTAGGCCTGTATTTGTTGAGAGGCCCATATAGGCCCGGGCCTATGGCGGCAAGTTGGTAGGGGCAGCATGCCGCCCAGCCGCTTGCTGAAGAGCACTGTGTAAGGTTTACAGCAAGCAGCCACTGTAACTGCAGTTAGCCACTCCATGGGGAGTGGGTATGGCGGAAGCCCAGGGGTGTACCCATAGATGATTGTAGGTGAAGACATGAATTAAAAGATTTACTCTCAACTAGTAAACAGAAACCAAAAGGCAGGAACATGCAAAAGTGATAATCAGGGTCAGGCTAAGGTCGTAATCAGGGAATCCACACAAGTAAGGAGACAATGGGGAACACAGGAACTTGAAGGTACTCACTCAGGAACAAGGTAAAAGGGTATTCAGGGAAAAAGATATACAGGAATCAAGGTTTACAGTAATAAGATTTTCCGGAATCAAAGTTGGCAGGTCATTTAGGAACAACAAAATAAATCAATGACTCAGCCCTGAGCAAAGCTCAAGGTGAGGCTTATAAAGGGATGGTGATGGGGAATGGGATACACATGAGGGAAACAAGGTGGGTGGAGAACAGGGAGGAGACATACTGGGAACAGGCAGATATACAGGAACATCAATGAAGAGGTCAGGAGCAGCCCCAAGAGACTCCAGTGGCTAACAACATAAGTGCGAGAGATAGTGAGTGCACCTACGAGAGTTTGAGTCTCGGGCTGATCCTGACATTACCCCCCCCCGAGGATCAACCACTGTGCGATCCCAGTATCAAATGGCCCACGCTCCTTTTAAGTCCAATGACATGGACAGGAGCCTCACCAGAATCGGGAACATGGACAGGAGCCTGGCCAGGATCGGGAACATGAAAAGGAGTCTCTCCAAGATCGGGAATGTGGACAGGACCCTCACCAGGGTCAGAAGCCAGGACAGGAACTTCATCAGGGTTGGAAGCCAAGAGTGGATCATCGCCAGAGTCAGAAGCCAGAACAGGAAGGCAGACAGGACCCCTCACACCCATTACAGGTGGCAGACCAGGAGCACAGGCACCCATTACAGGTGGCAGACCAGGAGCACAGGCACCCATTACAGGTGGCAGACCCAGGACAGCACCACTTAAAGCAACAGACATGATAGAGACAGGGGTAACTGCCCTATCAGGTCCTGTAGCTGGGAAAGTGGAACTATCCAGAGCAGACAGGTCCTCAGGCCCGGAGGCCAGAGCAAACAGGAAAGAGGCAGAAACTGGCAAAGGATGAAGCAGTTGTCTGTGAACCGGCATGGGAATGGAGTCTGGCTGTTGAACAGGCATGGAAGCTGAAACTTGAACAGGACTTGGCAGTCGCCTGGGAGCCGGCACAGGAAAAGACACTGGCTGGGAAGCAGGTACGGAGGCTGGAACCAGCTGGGCTGCTGGCACAGAGGCTGGAACCAGCTGGGCTGCTGGCATGGAGGCTGGAAACAGAAGCACTGGAATGGGAACAGTCAGGTTTCGAGGAGCCGGCACAGGCAGCTTTCAGGGAGCCAGCACAAGAGCAAGGACTGGCTGGGAAGCCGGCACGGGAATAAGGACTTGCTGGGGAGCTGGCACGGGAACAAGGACTGGAGACAGCTGCTTGGGAGAAAGCATGGGCACTAGAGGCAGCTATTGGGGAGCCAGCATGGCGCTGGAGGCAGCTGCTGGGGAGCCAGCAGGGGCACTGGAGGCAGCTGCTGGGGAGCCAGCATGGGCACTGGAGGAAGCTGTTGGAGAACCAGCACAGGCACTGGAGGCAGCAGCTGGGGATCCAGCATGGGCACTGGAGGCAGCTGGTGGGGAGACAGCATGGGCACTGGAGGCAGCTAGCAGGGAGCCAGTTGTCATGGAAGCCTAGCTGGAGCTGTGTGCAGCAGAGGTGCCGACTCTGGAGCTGTGGGCAGCGGATGCTGTGGAGAAGGCACCTCTGGAGCTGTGGGCAGCGGGTGCTCTGGTGAAGGCCCCTCTGGAGCTGTGGGCAGCGGATGCTGTGGGAAAGGCACCTCTGGAGCTGTGGGCAGTGGATGCTGTGGAGAAGGCCCCTCTGAAGCAGTGGGTAGCGGCACAAGAGCAGGAGGTTGTGGAGGAGTCCATGACCAAAAAACTGGAGGCGGCCGGTCCAATACTGTCTAGACAGCAGTTTGTAGTTCATCTCCATCACAATATAGGTCCTCTCAGTCCTCTTTATCTGAGTCAAGATCCTCCCAGTCTTCCTCAGAGAAGCAAAAATGGACGCCATCTTTGGTCTCATCCTCCCCACCCCAAGGGAGTTGCAGTTCGGAACCAGAAGGCACGGAGGGTTTTCCCATTGGCTTCCTGCAGTTTGGCTGAGTCATTTTGTAAGTTTTACAGCGGGCAGCTGCTGTAACTGCAGTTAGCCACTCCATGGGGAGAGGGTATGGCGGAAGCCCAGGGGTGTACCCATAGATGATTGGAGGCAACAACATGAATTAGAAGATTTAATGTCAACTAGTAAACAGAAACCAAAAGGTAGAAACAGGAAAAAGTGATAATCATGGTCAGGCCAAGGTCGTAATGAGGGAATCCACACAGGTAAGGAAACAATGGGGAACAGAGGTACTCAAGGTACTCACTCAGGAACAAGGTAAAAAGGTATTCAGGAACAAGGTATACAGGAATCAATGTTTACAGGAATCAAGGTTTTCCAGAATCAAGGTTGGCAGGTCATTCAGGAACAACATAATAAATCAATGACTCAGCCCAGGGTGGGGTTTATAAAGGGAAGGTGATGGGGAATGGGACACACAAAAGGGAACTACACACATAAGGGAAACAAAATGGGTGGAGAACAGGGAGGAGACATACTGGGAACAGGCAGATATACAGGAACATCAATGAAGAGGTCACGACCAGCCCCAAGAGCGTCCAGTGGCTCTCAAGGTAAGTGCGAGAGATAGGGAGCATGCCTACAAGAGTTCTAGTCTTAGGGGCAAATTCATTATAGCGCGAAGCGTCTAATGCTAGCGCTAATTCGCCAGCGTGACGACAATTCGTGGCTTCGGAAATTCACTAACACCGGCTCTGGCGAATTTACGCTAGCGAAGTAGATAGACTTGCGCAACTTCGCAACCTTACGCCAGGCGAAGTTGCGCACTGACGAAGGATCGTAAATTTGCAAATTCACTAAGTTGTACATTTTCCTCAACGTTAGCAGTTACGCTAGACGTTACTTCGCCTGGTCAGACTAGGCGAAGTTCAATACAATAGATAGAAGGTTGGAAAAAAAAATTTTTACATTTTTTCTAAGTCCCAAAAAAACGCTGGCGTATTTTAGCATAGGAGGGTGATAGTCTGAAAAAGATCGATATTTTTTTGGGGGGGTTACCCTCCTCCCCCCTACATTTGCTAACATATGGCAACACTAATATACAGGGGGCACATGCAGGGCAATAGGACAACTTTATTTACTTTATTAAAGGTTTCCTGGGCTTGTGTAGTGGAATGTAGTGGCTGTAACATGTTCTTCTATTATAACTTAAAGTTCCCGCCGTTTGCAAATTAGGCTTCGCTAGCGTAACAGCGCTCTGCCTAGCGAAGTAACACTAGTGCAACTATGCTACCGTTCGCCGACCTGAGCATAAATTCGTACTGAATTTGCGTAGCTCTGGTGAAAATTCGCCTGGCGAATTGCGGCGGACATTAGCGAAGCTAACGCTAGCGAATTTTCGGATCTTAGTGAATTTGCCCCTTAGGCTTTTCCTGACACACTGGGGATGTGGAGCTCCCCAGTGCTCTGGTGCGCCCGCTGATGGTTTCTTTACTATGACCAACCTACTTATCCAGTCAGCGCTCTTCTGAACTGGTTTTATAATGTATCTCATGTGTAAATCCTGAAGTTCTTCTTTTAGTGGTTGCATAACTACAGTTACTCTCCTTGTGGTTCGCCTGGATTGTTCCATTGGCAGTATTATAGGGATTGTTCTGAGCATGTAGTGAGCAAATCATCAAGCAACAGTTGTAGCAACAACACTATGTCTATGACCTACATTGTCCATGAAAGTACATTAGAGCAGTACATTAGTACTTTTAAGAATCTACATTTTTATCAGCTAAATCAGAAAAAAACATAATTTTGCTTTTGAGTGCACACAGTTCTACACATAAATCAATGATAACTCAAACCAGAATTTAATATTCTGATAACCATTTTAAAAGTGAAAATCCACTTTTCATTACGTTGTGGTGGATTCAGTACTCAACTGTTTTAAAAATCAGATTTGGTGTGAATATCCATAAACAAAACAAATAGTATATGCTATCTGGAATATAGCACGTATTGGTCCACCTTTAGAAAAAGTCTTGGGACTTATGTAATATATAGTAAAGTGCAAAGTTTGATACACTTCTTATCACCTATAGCAGGAGTGCCCATACTTTACTAATGCAGGGTCTGATTTTAGTGATGTTGTCCCATTATGATCTACATCCATAAAAGCATCATTAGCATTTTCTTCCATGAAAAATATTATTTCAATATAGCGAAAATGTATTTGCCCTGTTTAACAAACAACTATTTCTTATATAACTTTAACTTAATAAATATCTGAATGAAAAACAGGAGGGTGATTTAGACAAGCTGTTTGTTGACAGTGGGGCTTATTTATTAACGATGGGCAAATTTGCCCACAGGCAGTTAAATAGAGCAACCAAGCAGTGATTCGTTTTTTAAGCTTTGGGTTACTGACCAGCCTAGTGTTGATAAATGACCCCCAGTGTCTTGAGATCTACTGATCACCAGCTAAAGGTCTACTGGTAGATCCCGATCTGACCTCTGACCTGTAGCAACCAATCAGTAGCATTTTCCGCTCACCATTTTAAAAGTGAAAATCCTAGTGGTTGTTATAGGATAAAACAGGCATTTCCTTGGAATGGGAATATCATATCAATAAATATCCCATGCCAAGCTGCTGCAAAGTTCTTAACCAAAATCTTATCCTCCTAATTAAAGACTGGTTCAGAACTGACCATATGCAAATAGTATGTAAATTCTGAAACCAGAATAGTTTCACACATCCCTAAAACTTTCAGATTTAATATCAATCTGTGTAGCACATCTCAGCTAGAAATTGTATTTAATGCTAGTGCAACAATGGACAGTGCCTTTAATACAGGTTTTTTTAACAGGCAAACTGTCCAAAGCTACAGTTACTTTATTGAATGTATGTGTGTATGGGTGTAGCTGTACCTACAAGTGTCATGTATGTATGTATGTATGTATGTACATGTGTGAGATTGTATTATATACACAAGTCATGAAGAATTTAACTAGATTTCAAGTTATCTTTTTTTTTAACCTGAATTAATTGTATAATGATGTATGTATGTAAGCAGAGCCTACCTTAAAGGAAAACTATACCCCGCAAAAAATGTAGGTCTCTATAGAAAGATATTGCATAAAACAACTCATATGTAAAACCCTGCTTCATGTAAATAAACCATTTTCATAATAATACACTTTTTTAGTAGCATGTGCCATTGGGTAATCCTAAATAGAAAATTGCCATTTTAAAAAATAAGGACAGCCTCCTGGGATCCTAGGATTCAACGGTGCACACAAACATACCAAACAAACTATAAAGTTAGGTCACATGAGCCAATTAACAGACAGAGTTGTGTCTTTTGCTTCCACATTTCTTCCTGTTACAGTTAGAATTGAAATATTTCTGGTCAGGTGATCTCTGAGGCAGCACACAGATCATCACAAAATGGTGGTTCAAGGCAAGAGATGTAAAAGGGCATTATTTACTTAAATATACAGTGGTGTGAAAAACTATTTGCCCCCTTCCTGATTTCTTATTCTTTTGCATGTTTGTCACACAAAATGTTTCTGATCATTAAACACATTTAACTATTAGTCAAAGATAACACAAGTAAACACAAAATGCAGTTTTTAAATGAGGGTTTTTATTATTTAGGGAGAAAAGAAATCCAAACCTGTGTGAAAAAGTAATTGCCCCCTGAACCTAATAGCTTGTTGGGCCACCCTTAGCAGCAATAACTGCAATCAAGCGTTTGCGATAACTTGCAAGGAGTCTTTTACAGCGCTCTGGAGGAATTTTGGCCCACTCATCTTTTGCAGAATTGTTGTAATTCAGCTTTATTTGAGGGTTTTCTAGCATGAACCGCCTTTTTAAGGTCATGCCACAACATCTCAATAGGATTCAGGTCAGGACTTTGACTAGGCCACTCAAAAGTCTTCATTTTGTTTTTCTTCAGCCATTCAGAGGTGGATTTGCTGGTGTGTTTTGGGTCATTGTCCTGCTGCAGCACCCAAGATCGCTTCAGCTTGAGTTGACGAACAGATGGCCGGACATTCTCCTTCAGGATTTTTTGGTAGACAGTAGAATTCATGGTTCCATCTATCACAGCAAGCCTTCCAGGTCCTGAAGCAGCAAAACAACCCCAGACCATCACACTACCACCACCATATTTTACTGTTGGTATGATGTTCTTTTTCTGAAATGCTGTGTTACTTTTACGCCAGATGTAATGGGACGCACACCTTCCAAAAAGTTAAACTTTTGTCTCGTCGGTCCACAAGGAATTTTCCCAAAAGTCTTGGCAATCATTGAGATGTTTTTTTAGCAAAATTGAGATGAGCCTTAATGTTCTTTTTGCTTAAAAGTGGTTTGCGCCTTGGAAATCTGCCATGCAGGCCATTTTTGCCCAGTCTCTTTCTTATGGTGGAGTCGTGAACACTGACCTTAATTGAGGCAAGTGAGGCCTGCAGTTCTTTAGATGTTGTCCTGGGGTCTTTTGTGGCCTCTCGGATGAGTTGTCTCTGCGCTCTTGGGGTAATTTTGGTCGGCCGGCCACTCCTGGGAAGGTTCACCACTGTTCCATGTTTTTGCCATTTGTGGATAATGGCTCTCACTGTGGTTCGCTGGTGTCCCAAAGCTTTAGAAATGGCTTTATAACCTTTACCAGACTGATAGATCTCAATTACTTTTGTTCTTAGTTATTTTCAACAAGGGGGGCAATCACTTTTTCACACAGGCCCATGTAGATTTGGAGTTTTTTTTCTCCCTTAATAACATAAACCTTCATTTACAAACTGCATTTTGTGTTCAATTATGTTATCTTTGACTAATAGTTAACGGTTTTTGATGAGCAGAAACATTTAAGTGTGACAAACATGCAAAAGAATAAGAAATCAGGAAGGGGGCAAATAGTTTTTCACACCACTGTATATACCAGGTAGGTAAGATTCTTTAATATGTCACTTAATTTGATATAAACTATCTGTTGCTCAAGTAATCATTTTGGGGGTTTAGTTTTCCTTTAAGCAGTATAGACAGTACTGTGCATGCAAAGTTTAACTCATGTGCACAGTGACATCTACAGGCCATTTTTATAAACCCCACAGAAATCTAATTGCTAATTGATAGCAGAAGGTTCTGTAGTGGAGCCAATTTAGTAATGTTAATAATAAATGTGACCCCCATTATCAACAAGCCCCCATCCCTAACCACACAGGCACACACATGCACACTGTAGGTCCCCTTCAGCAAAAAGTAGAAGTTCCAGGACTATCCAGTATTTATAAAATCATTCAGTCACCAGCTGCCACTGATACAAATATGGTAACCTGATATATTTGATGGTAATCTTTAAAAATAAGATCCTTATTAATATGAAGAACAATAGGATATGCCACTGCCACCATCACCAAGGCAGCCATCAAGAGGTAGAGCATAGCCTTTGGCAATGATACCAGTTCCTTCGGTGGAGGTTTATAGTTCTTGTACAATCGGTCCTCTTCTGATTCTGAATAAGAGTACTGAATGAGATGATCCAGCCCAGTGGTGCAATTACTGCCATTCATGGGTTTGGTATGGGGATGGCAGCTCATCTGCTCTGGCTCCTGTAAGATACTAACCATGGAGCTGGTGGTAGCTTCCATTATCTTTATAGATTGATGAACCAAAGAATGATTTTGTTGACTCTGGGCAGGATGTAAGATAGAAAAGAGCCCCAGTCTTTTATTGTACTGATGTTACATATAATTATATTGCAGTTGCAGGAGAGCCCACGGGTGACACTTTAGAGCGAGAGAGAGGGAAAGAGAGAGCTGTGATACCGAGACTGGGAGAGCCCTGGACCATGAAACCAGTTGTCTAGCTTTCCCGCTACAGAACTCTATACAATCCTTTATGGAAAGTTTGGTTTTGCCTCGGTCACTATCAATCCTTCACTGCACTGCTAAGTATAATGCAACCAGTCAAATTGCAGCCAATTTCTCATTTATATGATTTGCAGCTGAGCTTAGCGACTCCTGGGCATTCCTCCAGCCTTTGTATAACAACCATTTGCCCTGGAGAATGGCTTAACTTCACGTATATGTATTTATACAGCAACCTCCCAGTCGATAAATAGTATATAATAAATGCAGTTAATTCAATTTCCCCACAAAAACACACTCACAATGGCCGCCAGGTAAGTTTGACTGCAGGTGTCTTATTTGTTTTTTTATTTGGAGGGAGGAAAAGTCAAAGCCACGCTCCACTTCCAAATGAGCCTGGAGGAATCTGGTGTATGCAAAGTTCTTAGGAAAACAGATCGATACAATCAGCCAAGAGGAAAAGTGAGCCAACCTGATGCACCCAGGTCCTAGCTTTAGTTCCTGGGGGTTATTGTAGTAGTGGGTTGATCTCAGTACTGTGACATCCAGGCTGCTCAGCTGCAATTTCAGTGAGTATGTGCAGCAGCAGCAGCAGCAAGTCAGGCAGTGGAGCTGTCCAGGTTCTGAACTGTCTTCCCATGATGAATAGATTATTTCTGCTGAACGGAGGCTTTCGTGCTTCCCAGATTCATCAAAGAGTGAAGTTAAGAGTGAAGTTCTGCCACTAGAGGGAAATTCCACAGCTCTCAATTCATTTCTATGGGATTTTTAAAGGCGTATTCATCAAAGGGTGAACTTTCACTTCACCCATTAATGAATACGCCTTGCAAAATCCCATAGAAATGAATTGAGTGCTGTGGAATTTCCCTCTAGTGGCGGAACTTCGCTCTTTGATGAATCTACCCCCTGATATTTATGTACTGAATGATGTGAAGTGCAGTTAATAAGCAAGAGGCATGGTGCCTCCTCCGTGATACCATTAGTTTCCCCTCCTCTCTTCTAAAATGGCTCTCCCATTCATTTCCATTTCAAAAATGTCACATTTACAAAATTATCTGCACTTGTTAATGTAGCAATACCAATGGGAAAAAAGAAACAAACACAATTAAACAGAAAATGCCCAGACTCTAGAATAGAGGTTATAAAGGTGATATTTAAAGCATAGCGTTCCACATATTAAATGTTAGTAAGTTCATGCTTAGCATTTAAGAATAACACAAAAAGTGCATGTACACTTTAGATGCATCAGTCTGAAAAATAGAGAGGAATGAACATTGAGAAATCTAATACTTCTTGAGGGTAAATTTATGATGGGGGTCCTGCTGCTGGACCTCTCCCACTTTTACTTGCATTAAATAGATGGATAGACAATGTATCATATGGTATTTTGCTTTTCATTTGTCACACGTTATATAGAATTCTAGAGTGTTAAAGCTAAACTGAAACTGCAAGACTGAAATTCACTAAAAGCATCATAAGAAAACTGTTGTTCTCGTAATGGATATACAGTATCACATGTTTTGCTACATTATAACAATAGTTTACACACACACACACACACACACACTCACATTGCTGCAAAGCATCCACACTCTAGGGGGCAGATGTACTAAATTCACATGAAGGATTCGAAGTTCTATCGAAGTTCGAACATAGGATTTCTTCTTTTGGTTGAATATGGGAATTTTGGCATATTCGATCATCGAATAGGGTATGGTCGAACGATCGACTACATTCGAATAGATTCAAATGGACGAATATTCAATCATTCGATCAGTGAAGGATTTTATTTTTTAAGTTTCTTCGATTGCCTACTTCAGCAGATTGGACCTACCGAATTGCAATAGAAGCCTATGGGAGCACTCCCAAAGGCTTCTGAGACTAAGTCCTGATCGAAGTGTTCGATCGCTCAAATCGTACGAATCATTCGAATGATCGAATGATTTCTTCGTTCAGTCGAATGATTTATTCGACTGATCGAATAGGTTTTTATTTGATCGTCGAATGATCGAATATCGAAAATCGAATGCTAATCAAATATCGAATAGAAACGAATTATTTTTTGGGAATAATAGTAAATTTGCCCCTAACTGTTTCTTGGGTGCATGGTTAATACATATGTATATAAAAAACTTATTTTTGTTTGCACAAGACCTGTTGACTGCTGCACTTCACTGGACAATATACAGTATTTCTTATGTTTATTTTACTTCATGCTGCATCCACCTTACAGTCCTGCTTGGGACCTTTATCAAGGCAAACTATCAACAATGCACTCTGTAAAGCAACTAAAAAGTAAATGAAACAACAAAGAAAAAAGATGTTTCACAGGATAAAATAAGCACAGACCATCAAAGAGGTGTAAAATATTGTGTTTAAGGGTAGCACACACTGCCCAGAGAACCAGATGAATAGTACTTGTGAAAAGAGTCAAAAACTAGAAAAGAACTGAAAAAGAAAGCAGAATACCTAAAGTGAGAAACCAGCCAAACAGAAATGCCTGAACACAAGTTCCAAAGCTATCATCGGTGCGGCAAGTTTTCTGTGTCAGGACTAGCACTCTCTATCTAAGCCTGTGAAAAAACCATAAGCCACTGTATTGCAGAAGTTGCAGTTAATGTTGGAACTTAGTCACATACTTATTTGTCCCTTTTCCTAGAGCATGTTAAGGGCCTTTTTCAGGTATATTAAAGGGATATTGTCATGGGAAAACATGTTTTTTTTTCTTCAAAACACATCAGTTAATAGTGCTGCGCCAGTAGACTTCTGCACTGAAATCCATTTCGCAAAAGAGCAAACAGATTTTTTTATATTCAGTTGTGAAATCTGACATTTTGTCAGTTTCACAGCTGCCCAGGTCACGTGACTTGTGCCAGCATTTTAGGAGGGAACTACTTTCTGGCAGGCTGTTGTTTTTCCTTCTCAGTGTAACTGAATAGTACGCAGTGGGACATGGGTTTTTACTATTGAGTGCTGTTCTTAGATCTACCAGGCAGCTGCTACCTTGTGTTAGGGAGCTGTTATGTGGTTACCTTCCCATTGTTCTGTTGTTAGGCTGCTGGGTGGGAGAAAATGGAGGGGGTGATATCACTCCAACTTGCAGTACAGCAGTAAAGAGTGATTGAAGTTTATCAGAGCACAAGTCACATAACTTGGGGCAGCTGGGAAATTGACAATATGTCTAGCCCCATGTCAGATTTCAAAATGAACTGTAAAAAAATCTGATTGCTCTTTTGAGAAATGGATTTCAATGCAGAATTCTGCTGGAGCAGCACTATTAACAGATGCATTTTGAAAAAAAAGGTTTCCATGACAGGATCCCTTTAACCCAGTTATACACACAGCAGGAAACCATTTTTATGCTGGAAAATTATATTGGGCCACAATCCCAGAACACATACAAGCAAGTTGAGAGTTGTAGTTCCACAATCGCGTAACAAAGTGAAATTGGCCATTGTCGTTCAGGGACTAACCTCAAACAGTGGCAGCTGGGTTTAATTGTCATAGTCCTTTATTATAACCCAAACCACTGGTGTAGCACCCACTGTGAACATGGTATGATCCTGAATTGGCCAGAAATGACAGTGGGCTCATGTGTAGGCCATTAAAACAACTTTATTGATTTTATTAAGGTTCCCTTGGCATGTCTAGTTATCAGTGTAAATGTAATATATCAGATGCACCATGTAACATAAATCAGTGCATTGAACTTTGAACTCCCACCATATGCAAATTTCCTAATTGTAAGACCTTTAGCGAAGTTGCGCTAGGCAGAATTGAAGGCCCATAGGGGCTAATTCACTAAAGAGTGCAACTTCACCAGCATACGCTTTGCAGCCATCGCAACACTTCGCCAGGTGAAAATTCGCTCAGACAACGCTAATTCACTAAAGTGAAGTGTGACGTTTCGGACAGGGTGCCGAACGCTGGCAAAGTTGCACTAGCATTACTAGCGTTACTTTGTCAAGAAAAGCGAAGTTGCGCTACCGTTGCCTAATCTGCATACGGCAGGAAGTTAAAGTTCAATGGATGTATATGTTGCGGCAAATACATTACATTACACAAGCCCTGGAAACCTTAATTATATTATTATTATATTGTTAGCCCCCCCCCGCCCCCCGTAGGCCCCTCTCTCACCGGGCTACCTCCCCCACCCGGCCTATTGCCCCTAAGTCCCTACTTACCCCTCCTTCTTGGTGCCCTCCAGCGTAAATGAGGGATCGTCATAAATGATCAAAAAACAAAGCTGCTTGAGTTCTGTATGGCTGGTAAGTAAGGAAGGGGCTCCCCCTGCTGTTCATAAGTATGATTGTTTCCCTGCCAGAAGTTAGGGACCGTCTGACAATTCCTATCCACAGCACTAAATGAAGAGAGAATTTCACTACATACAGTCAGGTTTCTTATAAAAACGGTACAAATTTTTTAAATAAAGTATATTGATTGAGAGAGATTTCTTTTTCATTAAAGAAAGTAAAAATGTGACAAACATCCGTTGTGTAGAAAGAAGAAAAACAACAATTTTTATCATTTTCTTGTTCATTTTTGCTTAGATGTACTCGCAATCCCTAGAGTCTACTGCCTTTATTGGCCTCCCACTAAATCAGGCCTGTCTATACATGGTGTCAGAAGCTTCCACAAGTAAAACTGGGGCAGCTAAAAAGCTGTCTAGAAGACAAATACATGTAATAGGGCTCCTATGTACTTATGTAGACTAGACAGTAGGGTGGTCACCTTTTCCGTGGGGGAACTCCTGGCAGGGGGCAGGGTGGGTATATGATATTTGGGGAAGGGTGTGTGACATCAGGGGCAGAGCAGATCTCTTAGGTCAGGCCCGTCAGGGGGAAGGGTTGTGACGTGGCAATCAGCAATTGGCTGAGACGTAATGGTCATGTGGAGGCAATATTAAGGATCAGAGGAAATACAAGATTGCACTTGTTTATGAAGATTGTTATTCATCCAGGTCATGATATACAGTATCTATGACTCAGTTGCACTGAAGAAACTGCTAGGATAATCTGTTAAACATTTTTAAGAAAGCTCAAAATACAAAGTCAGAGTCCCTGACTAACTATGAATTTAAGTTCTTTGCTAAATCCTGTGTTGCACCACACTTTTTTTCTGTTTCTGCTTTTATGTGCAGACAGGCATATGCCCCACTATATACTATATATGTATTTATATATATAAAATATATATGTATATATATATATATATATACACATACACATATATATAGGCTAGTAGTTTATGCTAAATAACGGTGCACTGGCTTTGTCTTTTAGTGCATACTGAGTAAGTTAATTGCATAACCATACTTTCTTCTGTGTGTTTAGGTTGAGTTTTCCATTTTCAGTTTCCCATCACTTTTGTAAACTTTTCACATAATGACGGTAACCCATTGCTCTATACCAGTGTTATAGTGGTTTTTACGTTTCAATACACGCTTTTGTGCAGTCCTCCATCAGGATATATCTATTTTATATAATGGCTGCCAGCGGGCCTGTTTGTTCCAATTCAGATGAATAGAATTTTGTTTGTTGCATTTGCTGTGTAAAATTGAAAAAGCCCATGTTTTGTGGAAAACCCCTACTGTGAATACAACACAGGCAAATACCTGCTTGAAGCTGCCCTGGGAGTCGTTGCCTGTTGTGCAGCTGCAGCAGGGGGTCTGGAATCGGGCAAAAATCAGTCCTCTCCTGTCTGCATCTGGAACTGCTTGGGTGCCAGCACATGTGGTTTATTTTGGAGAAGAAACGCAAGAATTTGCATTCTCGTGGCAAAATCAGCCATATGTGCCTGCGACCCGGGCCTTCACAACGGTTCTGGGTACAGGCAGGAGAGGAGGAAAATGCTTGCACAGAGGCGGGGAAAGGGTATTATAACTTTGCCATTTCAGTGAATTCCCACAATAGATGAGACATACCTTTTCCACTAATGACAAAGATAGAGTGCAATGTATGCAGCCTAATTATGGGGGTCTACTTCAGAAATGTACTAAATATGGTATTATCTTGTGTTATTTAGTTCGGAAACAATGTGATTCCTTGAATCACTTTTCTAACTGGCTGTGAAAAAGCTGCATGTTTTATAGAAAAACAAATGCTTATAGAGCTGTTGGCACTGTAGAGGTGTTTATTAGGGATTCATTCACTTAGCTATATGTGACCAACACAATTAGATTTGTGATCCCACATTCAGTCATTCTGAGATATGTGTCATTGAAGCTCACTGTTAAATTGTTTCTCAGGCACAGGGTTTTCCTTAGACAAAAAAGCCACTGATGTCACCAATATTGTGATTGTCTGAAATACTTGCTGATTGGCTACTGTTAGTAGGTAATCTGGAGTAAAATCATTGCAGTTTTGTGAATAGAGCAAACCATACGTTACACACATACTGTACAAACATCCCATATATATGTACATTGAAAAAAATAGGTATTTGTGTCCAATGGACGCAGGCCCAGATTTGTGGAAAGGCTACTTGGCCTGGGCATAGGGTGACAGGATTTTAGGGGGGCAGCATGCTGCCCAGCCATACCCATATTGGTTCAGAAACACTAGGGATACGCAAGAGATACAATAATTTTTTCAATTTCCCATGCGCCAATCCCCATTGGTCTGGTCCTGATGATTAAAGTCTGCAAATACAGGGCAGAGTATGGGGCAGATGAACAGTAGTGGGCCTAGAAGTGCCCACTGTGTAAATCCAGTCCTGAATGGATGGTTCAAATGGTTGTGTACATTGTATAATAACCTAAAAGTTTTTATATTCTGGACAATCAGATGTGGTATAATTTGAGCCCTATCTCATCGGCTATTCAGCTATTCAACTACAGATGCATTTCCCATACCTAAAGTATACCCATGCCTTTGAGAATCATCAGTCATTGTGGTTTCACATAATAAGAAGATCAAGACATAAGAGTGTAACTGTTGATAGCACTTATCTGGCCCTTACTGTGAAATTTTTATGCAAGTTTTCAGAAATAAAGTTATCATTAAAATGCATGTCTGAGTGTTTTTAATCATTAAGGAGTAAAATGTGGCTAAAAAATGGATTCTGTCATTATTTTATGGTATAGTTGTTATTTCTAAATTACACTGTTTACATTACAAGTCATTCACTCTAGAATATAAAATTGTATCCCTGAACCAACAAATTTTTTTTTTCCTTAGCAGTAATTTAAGTAGGTGGCCATTTCAGTACAATGTCCTGACCCTGTGCTGTCAGAAAGAGACAACACTTCCTAATAGAACTGCTGGATTTTTTTACTGGATTTTTACTATTGAGTGCCATTTTCATATCTACCAGGGAGCTGTTACCTTGTGTCAGGGAGCGGTTATCTGGTTACCTCCCCATTATTCTGTTGATAGGTTGCTGCTGGGGGGAAGGGGGGGGTGATATCACTCCAGCTTGCAGTGCAACAGTAAACAGTGCCTGAGGTTTATCAGAGCACAAGTCACACAGCTGAGGGCACCTGGGAAACTAACAACATGTCTGGCCCCATGTCAGATTTCAAAATTAA
Organism: Xenopus borealis; assembly: GCA_024363595.1. Taxonomy (NCBI): domain Eukaryota; kingdom Metazoa; phylum Chordata; class Amphibia; order Anura; family Pipidae; genus Xenopus; species Xenopus borealis. The sequence goes on from CM044438.1 coordinate 73,049,336, forward strand.
ATATAAGCAGCACTGTATTCCTGTGACAAAATCCCTTTAAGTTCCTTAAGGCAACCTGAAAAAGGGACAGTTCTTATATGAGTGTCAGACCCTAGCTCTAAAAGTTCAGATTTGCTAGCAATATGAAGGCAGTACAAATATTGATCCAAGAGACCTCAAGTCCTACATGCTTTCTCAGCCACCAAGTTATGGGCAGGCACAGAGTGAGACTCTGTGCACATTGCAGCAACTTATAATTGCAGGATAAAAACAAACACTATGTTGTGTATATATGAATGTCACCTCCATTCAATTACGATCACAAGCAGAATATAATTTGGGAGCTTTAGGTTGTAGTTACATTTTATTTATTATATATATATATATATATATATATATATATATTTATAATATTTGGTATTATGGCCACAGGCCATGCAGTTAAACTATAAACAAATGTAAAATTAAATCCAACAGATGCTAAATGCTCTGTTTTCCTCTGTGAAAATGGGACAGCTCATGTTTATGAGGGTCGGGAAAGTGCCAAGACTAGAGATATTCAATACTAAATCATTTTGGCCACTTGTAGAACACAAACTAATTAATGTACTGACTAGAGCCTGTTTTCCATAGCTAAGCTGTGTATCTTTTAAAGCTACACAGACAATCAAGACAGCTCTACTAATATGGGGTATTTTGGTTTTTTCCTCTCTATCTCCTCAAACAAAATATTAGTTCATTGGTCGGAAAATCAGTTAGCTACCTTATTTGCATAGAGATTATAAATGCAGATACAAGGCACTTGCACACAAATAAGCAATTAATTATGGGCCTTTGTCATATTTACTAGTGAAACTGATCGATGAGTGACAGACTCATGTGAGAATCAGAGAGTGTACATTATCCTTCTGCACTGAACAAGCTGAGATTCGGTATTGCATGTAATTTAGAATAATCTTTCATGTTTGTTCCGAAGGCTCAAACTTAAAAAGGGATTAAATCTTACATTTTCAATATATACTGTAGAATGTATGAGGAAGAAGTGTAAATGAATTGGCATTACTCTTAGGGGCAAATTTACTATTGGTAGAATCCGAGGGTGAATTTACCCTCGAATTCGAGCAGTCGAATTGTGGTCGAATTTGAAACCTTCAAATTCAAATTTCAAATTTGAAGGTTTCTTCCACAATTCGATCGATCGAACGATCAAATAAAAAAAATTCAATCAAACAATTAAATCCTTCGAATTGAACGATCCGAAGGATTTTAACCATTCAATCAAATTTTTTTTTATTCATTCTAAAAATGCTAAAAAAAACCCTATGGGAGCTTCCCATAGGGTTTAATAGCAATTCTGTAGGTTTAATCTGGCAAACTAGGCAGTCAAATAAAAATTTAAAGGGCAAGTAATTCGACTGATGAATATTCGAATATTTTATTTGAATTATTCGAATCATTCGATTCGATCGAATTTTCAAAATTCAATGTTAGAAATGGTCTTCAAAAATATTAGAAAATTTGAATTAGAATCTTTTTGAAAATTCGATCGAATTTCGAATCATTCATGTGAATTTAGTAAATCTGCCCCTTAATGTATACAAGTGAACAAGTTACTGAATGCTAAGCACTGTGCTTCCTTGCTTCATATAAATAAATCACTTTATGCATCCTGTATTGTGGCAGTATGGTACATGCCTGATTTACTGTCACATTTGGTTGTGTGAACTTATAGTTGAACACATCAACTGTTCCATGAAATAAGTGCAACTAAAGACTTCAGTATACTGCAGTTTCCTTTACCTCTTCCTCTTTATCTATATTGCTGCATGAGCCTGATTTCCTGAGCCTGACATCTGAACTTCTTCATATTCTGGTTGTTCCCTGACCCTGAGTTGGCATTATATCTTAGTTTGATCTAAACTAAGATATAATTAATCTTTTTTTTTGGAAGCAAAACCATCCTATTGGGTTTATTAATGTTTACATGATTTTTTAAGTACACTTAAGGTATGAAGATCTGTTATCCCGAAAACCTCAGGTCCTGAGTATTCTGGATAAGAGGTCCCATATATGTAATGACAACACAAGTAACTTCTATGACCTACATTGTAAAGAGATTTTGTATCTTTTTAGGATCTAAATTTTTTAGAAGCTAAATCAGGAAAAAACGAATTCCTGCTTTTTGTATATGCTATAAATATTGCATGTATTGGTCCACCTTTAGAAAAAGTCTTAGGAGTTATGTAACATACAGTGCAAAGTTTGTTACTCTTCTTACCTATAGCAACCAATCAGTAGGTAGAATTTTCTGCTCACCAGTTTAAATGTGAAAATATTAGTAGTGGCTAGGGATGCTGCTGTTTGGCAAAATTTGTGTTTTTTATTACATATTGGGGATAGTATCATAAGCACAGCCTCCAGATCTAAACATCCCAACAAGGCAGTCAGTAGAGGCATCTGCCAAGGTTAGAACGAATTCTAGGAAACCAAGGTAAATACTAGGGGTGCCCAGACTTTGTCACATCATGATCTACTCTTGCCACCTTTAAGAACTCATAGCAGGATGTTAAAGTGGTATTCCATGTATAAATACCCCCAGAACTCATATCAGCATGGTACAGTTGTAATTCCATGTAAAAAATACCTGCAGAACTCATAGCAGGATGACACAATGGCAAACCTAAGTATAATAACCCCAAATCTCATACTAGGATGGAACAGAGGCAATTCCATATTTAAAACCCACCAGAACAGGATGGCATAGTAGCAATTTCATGTTTAATATCTGCAATTACTCAATACACTGCAGATACAAGCTGTGGAACCCTCAGACTGGGACTAAACTGGTCAACCAGCCACAACAATAAAACAAAACCAGATGCAATGACTGACTGTGTAGGAGGTAGGGTAGTGAGTAGTCTGCAGGCTGAGGCTTTATCAGAAGAGTGATGACATCAGACATCAGGGAGATATAGAAGTTGGGTCTTTACGCTGATCTCAAAAGAAAGCTATGAGCTGCTTCTAGTTTTTGTCAGCCTACCATGGCTGTGTAATGTAACCTGGCTGGCTGCCTCCAGTGAGAATGAGAAGGGGTCAAGGGCAAGCACCTGGAGAGCTGTGCCTGCCCTGATCATTTAAAGTCACTGTCTACCAGGAACTTTAAAGTGATCAACTTGTAGACCTCTATCTGCGTCTTGGACACCCCAGTATAGACCTGCACCGAATAATTTATAGCACTGAGAAAACTATTAGTGTTTCACATAAGTAAAATATATTCCCTCAGCTCAGACTCGTTATGCCTTTAAATAACGGCTGTTTTTACAGCCTGTTTGCAAATAAAACTTGCATTTCCTTGAAATTGGAAATCATACAAATAAATATCCTGTGCCAAGCTTCTGTGAATTTATCAACCCACATTGTATGCTCCTACAAATAATATGTAAATTCTGAAGCCATTGTCTCGGAATTATTTCACACATCCCTAAAATTTTCAGATTTAATAGCAATGTTTGTAGTACAACTCAGCTACTATTGTAATCAATGCCAGTGCAACAATAGACAGTGGTGATGTCAATCCCTCAGTGCCTTTAAGTTTTACTGTCCTTTGTAACAGGCAAACTGTTCAGATTTCTTAAATGCATGTGTGTATGTGTGTAACTGTACCTACATGCGTGAGTATGTGTGCATGTACATGTGTGAGATTGTATTTGTGTGCAAGAATACATAAAAATACATGATTCATAAAGAATTTAACTTTTAGCCTGAATGATTTTTATAGCTATATATGTATGCATGTATGTGAGCCAAGCCTTTGGGCCATAGAAATGAATGGGATCAAAACACAAAGTGGGGTTAATTTACTAACGAAAGTTCTAAATTGTAACTGTTTGCTGTCATTGTCTAACATTCATGCTGTAGACTAACTAAATCTAATTGCTAATTGGTAGCACAAGGTTCTGCACTGGAAGCAATTTAGTAATGTTAACAATAAATGTGACCCCCATTATCAACAAGCCCTCCATCCCTAATCACAGACACACGCACACACATTCAATCACCTGCTGCCCTGACACATATAACTGTAGCATGAAATATTCGATTGTAATCCTTTCAAATAACAAATAGTGTTTAGTATAAGAGTTAGTGTGCTAATTCAATCAGTTTAGTAACAGAAAGCAGTTCAGGTGCATATTTTGTAAAGCATTTCTTCATGCAAGTTGAACACTTTGTACTTTTAATTTCACTGAGCTTATACTATTGTTTTCTTTGAAATCAACTCCTTACCTATAAAGTCATGAATAAGATCTTTGATAATATGGCCAACAATAGCATATGCCACTGCCACCATCACCAAGGCAGCCATCAAGAGGTAGAGCACAGCCTTGGGCAAGGGTATCGGTTCCTTGGGAGGAGGTTTGTAGTCCTTGTACAATCGGTCCTCTTCTGATTCCGAATAAGAGTACTGAATGAGATAATCCAGCCCGGTGGTGAAATTACTGGCATTCATGGTTTCGGTAGGGGGAATGTAACTTGTCTGCTCCGGCACATGTAAGACACTAGCCATGGAGTTGGTGGTAGCTTCCACTGTGTTTATACCTTGATGAACCAAACGAAGGGTTTTGTTGACTCTGGGTAGGATCTGAGATAGAAAAGAGCCCCAGTCTTTTATCGCACTGATGTTACATATTACCATACTGCAGTCGCAGGAGAGCCCACAGATGACTCTTTAGAGAGAGAGCTGTGCTGCCAAGGCTGGGAAAGCCCCGGACCAATAAACCAGTTGTCTAAGTGGCAAGTGCATCAGGGTTTCCCCGATACAAAACTCTATACAATCCCTTTTGTGGCTTTGCCTTGGTCACTATCAGTTCCCCACTGCCCTGCTCAGATTATCGCAACCAGTCAAATGGCGTCCAATTTCTCTTTTATATGATTTTCACCTGACCATAGCGACTCCTGTTCATTCCTCCAGCCTTTGTATAACAACCACTTGCTCTGACTAATGGCTAAACTTCAGGTATATGTATTTACACAGCAGCCTGCCAAAAAATACAATAAATGTAGTCCATTCAAAAAAAGTTAATCCCCAAAAAAGTACAACACTTCCTGGCTGCCAGGTAACTTTGTCCGCATGCGTCTTATTTGCTTTTTTTGGAGGGGCGGGGGAGAAAGTCAAAGCCACGCACCTCTTCAAAATGAGCCTGGAGGAATCTGGTGTATGCGAGTGTCGTAGGAAAACAGACTGATATAATCAGTCTGGAAGAAAAGAGAGCCAACCTCATGCACCCAGGTCCTAGCTTTAGTTCTTGGGGGTTATTGTAGTAGTGGGTTGATCTCAGTGCCGTGACATCCAGGCTGCTCAGCTGCAATTTCAGTGAGTATGTGCAGCAGCAGCAGCAGCAGCAAGTCAGGCAGTGGAGCTGTCCAGGTGCTGAACTGTCTTCCCACGATGAATAGATTATTTCCGCTGAACGGAGGCTTTGGTGCTTCCCAGACACCTGATATTTATGTACTGAATGATGTGAAGTGCAGTTAATAAGCAAGAGGCATGATGCCTCCTCCGTGATACCATTAGTTTCCCCTCCTCTCTTCTAAAATGGCTCTCCCATTCATTTCCATTTCAAAAATGTCACATTTACAAAATTATCTGCACTTGCAAATGTAGCAATGCCAATGGGAAAAAAAGAAACAAAACACTATTCAATAGAAAATGTCCAGATACTAGAATCAAAAAGGTTATAAAGGTGATATTTAAAGCATAGTGTTCCACATATTAGATGTTAAAGTTCATGCTTATCATTTTCTGAATTATAGATTTAAGAATGACACAGTTCAGTACATGTACCACAGTTCACTGGATAGACCCTTTAGATGCTTCAAGCTGAAAAACAGAGAGAAATCTGAAGATCAAGAAATCTAGTACTCCTTGCTGTGAGGGTGAGTTTCTGATGGGTGATCTGTTGCTGGACCTCTCCCATGTTTTACTTTCATTAAAAGATGGTGAGACAGTGCAGCATATAGTATTTTGTTTTTCATTTGTCACACGTTATATAGAAGTCTAGAGTGTTAAAGCTAAATTGAAACTGCCAGACAGGGAATATCGGTAACTGCTGACTGAGGGCTCATGACTGGGGCGGGACAAAAGTACCAGGCAGGGGTTAATAGTTGGGGCTTAGTTACATAGTGCTGGGGGTGGAGTTTAGTTAATTTGAATCAGCAGCAGTTAGGGAGGGCATTCATTTTGGATAGAACAAACGGAGTGGCAGGATAGCAAGGGAGAGAGCCCAAGTGTACATGCGATGGCAATGGAGGAGCTTTTGCAGAGAAGCAGGGAGAAGACTGGGTCAGGCAGCAGCTGGCACCACAGCCAGCCCCCTAGCCACTCATGGTCATCCAGACAAGCATCCAGCAGGAGGAGAGCATGACCACCCTAGCAGTTAAGCCCCTATGTGAGCAGCAGTGTGAGCCAGAGGAGGAGCCCCCCATCTGGTCTGGTAGGCAGTGATGGATTGTCCTAAGCAGAGCGGAGAGGTGCCGGTAAGAAAAAACAAGAGGAGGAGGGGGGGGGGGTAAGAATGAAGGAGCAGGACTGCAAGGCCAGGCGGGCACATGGCAAGCCTCAGGCAGTCAAGATGGCAGGGATGTAAGAGCAGGTTAAGGTCCCAAGCAGAGGAAGGAAGCAGAACCATGGGGAAGATAAGACCTGTAGCAGAGACAGATGTGCACAACAGCATTGGGACAGGGAGCCTTCAGCACAGTGTGGAGTATATTGGCACCCCCTGCTGGGGTAGCTGAGCTGGGTGGGTCTCTTCTTCCCTTTTGTCTCCACAAAGTGATGCAGCAAGGAGCAGTGGTCCTTAGTACTGGGATAGGGGGTCTACTTTTCTGCATTGGGAATTGGAAGGGGTTGTAGCGAGCTCAGAAATAAGCTGTGCTGGTGGGAGACAGGGGTCTCCAGTGGCAAGTATGGGGGTGCCCCCTGATGGAGGTTGATGGGCTGGGGGGTCTCCTCTATCCTATTACCTCCACAGAGAGCTACAGGACAATGACCACGCAGGCAGGAATGGAGCAGAAGGGGGAACGCCAGGAGTGACTGAAGGAGTGGCAGGACACCGTGGAACAGCCAGCTCAAGCAGCAATAGGTACACTTTCAGCATTGCATCAGCTGCGGGGTCAACTACCACAGTCAGTGAGATACCTAACCTGGTGCCTAGGGGAGGGGTCTCAACAGGTGGCGTTGCAGTGAGGGGGGAGGATAGCTTTAGTGGGTTCATGAGGGGCTTGCAGGAGCTATGGGCAAAGTGAGGTGGAGGGCCGTGCAGTAGGCAGCTGACCTCCAGCAACAACAGCTTGGGAGCCATCAGGTCCCAGGGTGGTACCCAAGGTGAGTCCCACTAATGAAGGGGAAGCTCCAGTAGCTGCGTTGGCAAGATCGAACACCAGTTCAGGTGGGGAATACTGGGTGGCAGAGGCAAACCACTTGGAAGGTGGAGCAGAAAAATGATGAGGGTCAGAAAAAGGAAGAGGACAACAAACCTCTGTTCATGTTTGTTTTGTTATCTGGACACTATTTGGGAGGTGCATAGGGTAAATGGGGGCACTGCATGGCTTCAATACAATGAGCAGTTTTGTCCAGTTAGCATAAATGAAATGGCAAATGGCTTGTGAAATACTTGGACAGGGAAAAGTCACATGGGTTTTAGTTGGGTTTTTCATTCCATTTCAAGAGGGCAAGACTGCAACAATTTGTCGTCAGCCAGGGAACATCCAGAAGTGATCCATCCAGAAGGAAAAACTCGACAAGGAAGTGGAGTTATTCAGAATGGCAAGTCTGTTTACTTGTTCACCCATACCTAACCTGTTCTTGCCACCACTAGGCGTGGTGCCCAAGAAAGAAGGTAAATTATGCTTGATGCATCATCTTTCTCATCCACAGGGTCCATCATCAATGATGGAATAGATGAGGATATGACTTGAGTAAAATATACATCCTTTCATGTGGCAGTACAGTTAGTGAGGGCCTGTGGCCAGGGAGCCCTCATGGCAAAGGTCAATATTGAATCAGCCTTCCATCTTTTGCCAATTCACCCAGATTGCCTGCATTTGCTTGGGTGTAGATTTGATGGCAACATTTACATAGATGTTTACCCATGGGTTGCTCTATTTTGTGCCATCATTTAGAAGCCTTCAGCTCCTTTTTGGAATTAGTGGTTAGTGATAAAACAGGTTCCAGAGCAGTCATCGACTATCTGGATGATTTTCTTTGCATGGGTAATCTGAGGACAGAGGAGTGTAGTATCAGGGCTTATTGTCAGTGTTCCAAAGGTTTGGGGTTCCCATAGCCAGAGAAAAGACAGGTCCCTCATGCATACTGACATCCCTGTGGATTGAGACCGATTCCCAACAAATGCAGTGCAGGCTACCCCAAGTAAAGATTGATGACTTAAAAGTCTGCTGGGTTTTACTTTGAAGCAAAAGAAGGTGACTAGTGATGGCGAATTTATTTGCCTGGGGCGATTTACCATGATTTGCTGCAGGTGAATAATTTTGCGAAATGCCAGAAAAATTTCACCTGGTGAAAATTTGCAGGCGTCACTTTTTGGACACCAGCAATGGACACCGGCATCCAAAAATGGATGCCCACGTCAAAGAACGGGCGCCCGAATGCAAAACGAGATGCGGCCTTGTGTGAATAGAAATGCCCCAGATTCATCCATCACTAAAGGTGACTACTGGGTAAATTGAATTTTGTCTGCAGGATAATACCTATGGGGAGGATGTTCTGTCAGAGGCTGGTGCAAGCTACAGTGGGGGTGAAAAATCTGCATCACTTTGTAAGGCTTAAGAAGCAGCACAAGGTGGACCTAGTAATGTGGCAGAGGTTCCTGTCTAATTACAATAAATGTTCCCGTTAGCTGAGAAAGACTCAGGCTTATGAGGAATTGGATTTGTTTACAGACTCCGCTGTGGCTTTTGGTTTTGGAGCTTTCAAAAGCAATGGTGCATGGATGGTTATCTCAGGGATTGGCAAGAAGTGCAGCTCACCAACAATATATAATGCCTTGAGCTATCTCCAATCATGAAGTTAGTGGTGTGAAGTGGCTAATAAGTCAGTTAATTTTCATTCTGAAAACATGTCAGTGGTTACAGCCATAAACAACTTATCTGCCACCTTCCCCCCAGTGATGTGAAATGTTTGGAAAAAATATATGGTTCAAGGCCACACATGTGCCATGGGTAACGAATGGAATACCAGATGCCCTCTCATTTTCAGCTGGACAGTGTCAGACAATTGGCTCTGAGGGCAGCAGCAGCTCCAACCCCATTCCCAGACTTTCTATGGAGGATCTCATTCAATACTTGTTAGGTTATGTAAGGAATTTGGCAACTGACAACTGGGAGGCTTACAGTAGGGTATGACATCAGTAGGCTGAGCTTGAAAGATACATGCAGGGAGCCCTGGGTAATGGGGAAAGAGAGAATTTGGCTCTGTGGTTTTTATACTTGCATGGCACAGAGCACCGTTCCAGAGAGGACATGGGAAAAGCTCTTTCCTGTCATAACTAAGAGTTTTGTGGTTCGGCAGGTTGCTAAAGGTTTACAGAGGGGTCAAAACAAGATAAAAAACACACAAGCCAGTAACTTTCAAAATACTAGAGAGGATTTTTCACTTCTAGCTACGTATGAGGTTTCACTATTTCTGTTATGTTTTTCTTTGGTGTTTTTGGGGCCTTTCACATTGGTGAATAGGTTAGCAGGAATAAAGTTGAAGATGGGGGAGGGTCCAAGTTTAACATATAGAGTTGTGTGGTTCAACATGTGGTGTTGTGTGGATTTTTGAGTCAAAAACTGACATAGGGGTAAAGGGTTGGTGCAGCTGCATCAGGTTCCCAGGTTGCAGGTTGTGTTTTGTTAAGTTAAATAGGTTATACAACTCCTATAGACTGTCATTGTTAGTACTTGCAGATGAGTCGGTCATTTCATGGTTCCAGTTTATTGTGAAAATTTAGGCAGTGCCTTGGTGGTTGGGTCTGGTTACCAAGGAATAAAGCTCCCATCCTTTTAGAATTGGGACAGCGACTGAGGCAGCCAGGTGTGGGCTAGGCGACTCCACCATTTGCAGAATTTGCAGAATTTACAGGTGGGAGTCAAACCAGTTTCAGCTGTTTGTTAGACCATATCTGATCTGGAGCAGTGCACAGGGCAGCATGACGGTGGTAGGTGTTTTGGGTTTCCAGTGGTAGCTGAGGAGGTCCAATAGGATGGGATCAGAAGAATGTCTTGGATGCAGGTCTGTGATCTGCTAGCGTGAACGTTCAATGATGTGGGTCAGTAGGGCCCGGCAGGACAATGGGAAAAAACCCGGTGGGCCCTGACCCTTATGGGCCACCACTGCGCCAGACCACCACTCCTCTGCTGGCTCTACAAAAAATTGGGCTGCTGTGTTGTTTACGCATGTGCACCAAACATCTACTCCTATGTGCGCATTTGGTGCAGCTTAGCAATATGGGGGGACTGGGGCCCAGAAGGGGGGACTGGGGGCACAGTCCGACCCTGTGGATAAGATCCTGATGAGGAACCTCATACGGAGTATGAAAAAAGATTTAATGCGAGTTTGAGATAGGGCCCCGTAGCTTATTCTAATATGGTCCAGATAGTCCCCAGGTTAGTATGGTGGGGGCTAGGGACTGAAAAGCTCTTGACCAAACAAGGTAAAAAAGCAATGCAGCCATCAATTAGGCACACAATGCTAGAAAGGGAACCATTGTATTACCATCTGGATGGGGTACTCCTAAACAAGATGGGCCTTGATATTTTTAACTTTGGCCTCAGAGAAGGGGTGGAGGTGGCACTGCAGGTGTGGAGGGATGTTGGGGATTGAAGGAGTCCAAGTCCCTCATACTGTGGCGGGTCTCTGGCAATGGTGACCATCGGTTGGCAGTGTGGAGTTTAACCCAAGGTTGTCAACCCACGGTTGTCAGTGGGATGAGGTTTGTTGTAATGCAATAAAAGTCGGTAACGGAAAAACTATAAAACGTATGCCTCTGTGCAAACAACTTTGCACGAATTTAATAGAAATTTTGGGAATGTGGAAACTGTTTAGCGACCACTTCCAACAGTGGAAGACAGTTTGCAAATTTTATAGCTTGCGCCAATACGCAGTCAATGTAATAAAACTTCTTACTGAAAAAGTTATGTTTGCCCCAAAAGATTACAACACCTTCAAGCACTTAAGAGTGAGCAATTAAAGTATGCAGTGCTCAATTACAATTCGCAATGCAGTAACAACTTAAGGAACAATACTACACTGTGAAATGTGCATTTCTATTCTTATTAGTGTGAATTGTTTTACTCTTTGCAACTTTAATTACATTCCCCCTTAAGAGTGTTGGTCTCTGGGAGGTGTTATGTTACATTGGTTAAAGCATGCAATCCGATGTACCCACCATGCTGGAAGGCACAAGCAGTTGGTGGCTGGTATGATTGTCATGCACCTAATTTTGGTCCATTGCCAAGGATCTTGCAGATGCAGTATTCATAGGCTACTGTTATATCACTGTTGATATTTATTGTTATTACACTGTTAATATGTACCTGATATTTAAGGTTATGTATTGTAAATGCTTATTGTAATAAAGCTGTGGCCAACACAGATTCCAATGTGAAACAAATAGTAAGAGTTAATTATTTCTAGGCCATATGACCCCACCCATGTCATGAGATTCGGTAATAGCATCATAACAAATCTGTTCTACATGAAATGGATCACAGTGTTCTTTTTTTGTTACATCATAACAATAGTTTATATGAAGGCACACACACAGCATATTATGGGATACACACGTTGTGTTACTTCTATGGTAGATGCATGAATGATATTGTATCTCTGCAAAAGAAACAGGATTTAGTCATTATTGGCCATTTGCTTTTCTACTGCTATCCTGCCTTTTCAGAACTGATAACAGAATTGATGGCCCCATAATCATACACACAGATAAAGATTTATTATGGATTTAAGGATCCATTAAATTGATGGAAATCCAAAACACAACTTTTCACTACTCTATTATATGTTCATGTGAAAAGCTGGATGATTAAAAGAATAAAGAATATATTTTCATTCAATGTTGTTCTCATATGTAAGATTTAATTCTGCACATATTTCAAGTGCTACAGTACATTTGAGTCAGGTCAATAAGGTGTATAAGTGGCCAAATACAATAGAGCATATTTTATTACCATATATAAGTTTTTGACATCCATTATTTAAGAGTTTTATGCCTTAAGCCACGACATTCAAGCTAGTATTTAAACACTACCACAAAAATGGTTGCACTCAAACTCTATTCTGTAAACCCCAAACTCCCTTCTGTAAAGTTAATTCAATCTGGCTGATTATTGGCACCGCTCACCCTGTAACTTGGTGGGCCTGGGTGCAGATGCCCTGGACCTTTCACTTAATCAGTTAATTTTCACAGGCATTCAATACATGCAGGTCACTCACCACTTGAAGTCCCTGGTCCGGGTGCAGTCTTTGAGTACATGTGATGACACACGAAATGCGTGTGAATTGTTGGGGAAATAAAGCCTTTTAAAATCACCACTGTCTGCTGATCCATGAAAGTATGCGCAAAATTGGATACAAGCTAGTATGTCTCTGATCTGCTGAAAATTCTTCCTCTACCCAGAGTGTGGTGCATACACAAATGTTAATAGTGTGTAAAATAAAAATAAACAACAGTAGGGGCACTACCATCATTCCACATTTCAGCAACTGATATGCCTGGCCTATAGCTCTCTCTTACAGACATATTTAGGCATGAATAACTGAGGTTTATGTCAGCTCTACCTTCATCTTTAGATCTGAGCCATCACCCTTGAGAGCCCATACAGAATGGCTGGTTGTACTGGTTGTGAGGAACCAATATGCTGTGTAACATTTTGCATACATATAGAGGCAAGACATGACTGCCTTGTTAAAAAGCTTTATTGATGAAAAACAGAAAAAATAAAACCACAGCAGAATTGACAGAAACAAAGTCCAAATTCAGGCACAGGTCTGGGCAGGCAGTAATCAAACAGAGTCTTTATGATGGCTTGCAGGTCAAGGGTGGGCGGCAGACAAATAGGGATCTACAATATAAGCCAAAGTCAAAACTTGAGAGTCAGAATAAAGACAGGGAAGGAACCGGACTAACAGGATACTCTGAGTTTCAGGAACAGGTTACAAAGATGCATTAGCCAAGCAGGAAATATAATGATCCAACCCAGGTTGTAGGGAAAGACAGGCTTAAATAGACCCTTCATTTGGCTCTTGTCTACAGCTGGATCATTGACAGGAAACACTGATGGGGTAAAACACAGGCAGACACCTTTGCAGGCTATAACCCCAGACATTCCCAATGAGATGATAACATTACCTTGTTTATGGAAAAGTCCTTATTGTACAATTTCGTATTGCCCTACAAGACTTGGAGATTTGTGACTGGCTGGATGGCATGGCTAAAATGGCCACAACAGCCTACTTAAAAGGCTATAGGCAGGACTGGAACTAGGGGTAGGCAAAAGAGGCACATGCCTAGGGCACAAAGCTTGGGGGGCGCAAGGCAAGTACCTTCCCTTTTGCCTACCCCTAGTCCAGCTGAGCAAGTTCACCTCTCCCAAGGCAAACTGTGCAGAAGTGTGCCTGGTCATGCATACCAGCACAAGTTTGCAGGCAGGCATTTGCATATGCTCATGTGCGGGAGGTGCTATGGCCAGCTGTGTTGCCTGGGGCACCCGGCCCTGGCTATAGGGCTCATTTATGACCCCCAACCATATAGTTAAAATGAACATATGAACTCGAAGTGGCTCAACCCAGAGGAGCAGTGGTCACTAAGTAGCAGATCCCTAGTTCTAAACCAGGGAGTTCATGAGAGATGGTGATATACTATGATAATCCTTCGTGAGTACAGGCTTGCCTGCTTGCTTGGCAGAAAGAAGAGACCATTTGTGTGGTAATGACTCTGAAGTCCCTGAAATGCCAAATTATGAAGCAGGATTGGACACAATTATTACCACAATTGAGCTTTTGATCCTCAGTTCAAGTTCTCAGATTTCCCAGGAGACGTGTTCCATCTGATTATTTGATTATGTATTAAGTATGTGAAGTGCACCAGCTGTTTTCATTTACAAATTATGCAATCAGAGATCTTGTCTGGAGCACATGGTGTCAATGATTTGTGTCTGAGACTCAAGTAATTGACACCATGTGCTCCAGACGTGCTCTATACAAGAGTGAATACCATACCAGCCTTACTAGTAACATAATTTATTCTTTTTTTTCTGAGCATGGTTAACTTTGTGCTTTTGGTCAGGAGATGCCTGGATATGGCCTTCAGTAGCTGTGTTTTCTTGGACTGTGGAATGGTAGTGGCCACTTACATTTAGTGGCAGTGACCATGCCCACCAACATTGTGCAGATGACGAATTATCATGATATGAGCCTCTGGTATATGATATAGGATGAAAATACAGTACAGGTAAAGGATTCGTTACCTGGAAACCAGTTATCCAGAAAGTTCCGAATTATGGGAAGGTTATCTCCCATGGACTACATTATAAGTAAATAATTCACATTTTTTTCACCTTGTACTTGATGTTAACGAAGATATAATACATGTTTATTAAACACAATACAATCCCATTGGGATTATTTAATTATTCAATTATTTTTTAGTAGACTTAAAAAGAAACAGTTCAGTGTAAAAATAAAAAAATGGATAGGCAGTGCAAAATAAAAAATGGTTCTAATATAGTTAGTTAGCAAAACAGGAAGTAGTGTTCTGTTAGGTTAGACAGTTTTTATTTTTATATTGAACTGTTCCTAAGGTATGGCGATCCACAGTATGGAAAGACCCCTTCTCCTGAAAATCCCAGGTCCCCTGCATTCTGAATAATAGGTCCCACACCTGTATATACATATATATGTATAAACATATCTATTCCATACCTTTTATCTCTTTTTTTTTTTTTTATTACGTAAACAACATAACACAAAGGGGGGGTGATTTACTAACATTCTGATTTCAATTTTTTTCACAATCATATTTTTTTCCTCCTTTTTGTTTTTTTAATTTCTCTAAAGCTCTAAAAATTTGACATTTATTAAAGGGGTAATTGTACTTCGAGTTCATATGTTCATTTTAACTATATGGTTGGGGGTCATAAATGAGCCCTATAGCCAGGGCCGGGTGCCCCAGGCAACACAGCTGGCCATAGCACCTCCAGCACATGAGCATATGCAAATGCCTGCCTGCAAACTTGTGCTGGTATGCATGACCAGGCACACTTCTGCACAGTTTGCCTTGGGAGAGGTGAACTTGCTCAGCTGGACTAGGGGTAGGCAAAAGGGAAGGTACTTGCCTTGCACCCCCCAAGCTTTGTGCCCTAGGCATGTGCCTCTTTTGCCTACCTCTAGTTCCAGTCCTGCCTATAGCCTTTTAAGTAGGCTGCTGTGGCCATTTTAGCCATGCCATCCAGCCAGTCACAAATCTCCAAGTCTTGTAGGGCAATACGAAATTGTACAATAAGGACTTTTCCATAAACAAGGTAATGTTATCTCATTGGGAATGTCATGCACTATTTTTATAAAAAGATACAATACAACGTATGACCTAATATTAAAAGTTAGGAGCAAAAGGTCACATAGCATGCAGGGGATAACCTTGGCAGAATCACTTCAGACACAGGAACCTGTTGTGATGCATACGTGGGAAGCCAATGGATCAGTTTACAAAAGTGATTATTAGAAAACAATGTGGGTGTGTGACCCACATATAATCGGTCAACAGAGTTCAGTTGCTTAGCAACACTTGTAACATTTGGGCTGTAACAAGATGCTGTCCGTGGATCAATCACTCTTGCAAAGTTCACAAATGTATTCAGAGGATAAAAAGCTAAATTAAAAGCATGAATTGCAATGTTTGCTATATTTTTATATTCTGTATAAGTTAGGTTTATGTGATTATATTGCAAGCCCTTCTAGTGCATATTTGCATGCTTTAGATTAATAACTAACCATTTCCTATATGATTAAAGTATGCAGACTTCTTAAAGGAGAATGAAAGGAAAAAATCAATACCTTACTCCCTGTATTGTACTCCCCAAGGCGTCCAAATTCGCTATGGTAGAAAGTCACCTAGGCCATTCTAATCGGGCAGAATCCCTCTCCTTGTTCGGATTGCTTATTTAGTTTGGCAGGCGCCATCTTAGTAATGTGGCGAATGCTTCCTTCACCTCCTTCTCCTTATTGCGCATGCCCCCAGGAGTGTGTCACTACTGACGTAGTGCTCAGTACAAAGCAGCGCCAGCAGCTCAGTAGTGGTAGTGTCCCCTCGCAGCGAACTGCAAGCGATAGATACAGAGTGTTGCTGTACTAACTTTAATTAATGCTCGCTCATCTCCTGTTACTGGACACTTTGAATGCGATTGGGTAGGGGGCGTGTGCTTAAGAGTGATGACGCTCGCATATTCAGATTTGAATGCGCATCATCATGATTAAGAGAGAGGCATCGCCCACAGGACATGCGCAGTTGGTGTAAATTATGCTCAATGCGCCTCAAGGCTGCCTCGGGCAGCAGGAAAGAAGAAGAAAAGCGTGACGTCACCCGAGTCACACACTGCAGTCTTCCTACAAGCTTAACTGCTTCTAGATGAGACCAGGGAGAAAACTTAGAATACGCGAAGTAAGTTCTATGTCCACAAGACTTTGCATACAATTTATGGTTTGCCTTTCATTCTCCTTTTAATGACTACTTTACTGAGCTGGCTGACTACTGTTACTTTGTATCAGCAGAAATCAATCCTTAGCCTGTATAACCCAAACTCCATAATTCCCTGCACACATGTTTTCAATAAGAAAAGGAACATTACAGTGCAATGCATTGTGGGTTATGTAGTTCAAGTACAATTTGTAACATAAGTGTTTTAGTCCCTCATTCCCTACCAGGATTTCAAATGATACAGAAAGGGAAGAACTGTTAAACAGCTGGATTTCAGCATAGAAAATTGTATTTATTTATAGTTTTTGAAGAAACAGGTAACTGTGGTGGGTATATTATGGGTTTCTGTGTTATGTGGGCCTCTTTATCAAATTTTCCCCTTTAAGAATAGTAGTTATGATAAGATTTAGGTTGTAGCATAATTAAATAATGCATGCATTTCCAAGATGCTTTAATTTAAAATGTATTAACTGTTTTCTAAAGGAGATACAATTGTGAAAAACAAAAATGTGCCAAAGAGCAGCTAGGCTGACCTAACAGGGAATTGAAGGCTGTCTTTGCTAGTGAAACTGCAGGGCTGTGATTGGGTATCCTCCTCCAACTGAGCTTCTGGCAGGGCCATTAGGACACCCACTCATTTGAAACACAGACAGGGACCAAAGTAAACCAGCACCATACATTATTCAATATTGCCTACAATATAAGGTGGGTTTACACTTATCCTATATATATCTCCTTTAAGTTTTTTTCCTACATAGTGCAAACATAGTAAATTAAGAGACAGAACTGAGGCACACCCAAATAGAATCACAGAGTGCATGGAGAAAGAAAATAAGAGACCAAGAAAAAAATCATTGGGGTGCTACTTGAAAAGAAGAGTTTCATAAATGAAAGAACATTAAGGTGGAGTTATGACTTCAAATACTAACACAGGTCCATTACAGTAATAGTACACCATAGTGAATGGTGTAACCACAGGGGTTGTGACCTGGGGAACCAACGTGAGAATTACAGATTTCTGTACAAGAAATTGTATTGTAAACTGTAGCTTGAAGGGTCAGCACCAAATTCCTTGTTCTTTGGTCAGGATATAGGGAAACTATAAACCAGTGATTCCCAACCGGTGGCTCATAAGCAACATGTTGCTCTCCAACCCATTAGATGTTGCTACCAGTGGCCTCAAATAAGATGCTTATTTTTGAATTACTTGAAGGCAAGTTTTAGATGCAAAAAACATGTAGACTGCCAAATCAAGCCTCATATAGGCTGCCAATCCACATAGGGGCTACTGATAGCTAATCACAATGTTTGGCACCCCTCATGCTTGTGTAGCTCTTCAAATGTTTTTTAAAAAGTTTAGAGATCCCTGTTATAGGGAAAAGGGAATGAAAGTCATTAAGTTTCAGATCATGGGCGTTGGGAGGGCACGACCAAATTTTCCATCATCTTTTGTTATTTAATCATCTCCCTGCACACGCAAGCCAGGCAGTGGAACAAATAGCCAAATTAATTTGTCATCTACTATCCCTACAAATTTGAACCAATGTTAGTTAATAAGCCTGGATCTCTCTCTTGCATTTTTTTCTTCGTTTTATTTACAGTGCTCAACTTTTTTATTTGCCTCATACTGATCATACTGCACTGCTATTTGCTCATTCACTATAACCTCTCTGTACACCATCTGTTCCTATTAAACAACCACAATATCTTTCCTCTTATATGACATAACTTCCAATAAAAGTATCAGCCTTGTTTTCAGCTTTTACAGAAATATATTTCAACCTCAGCACATAATAAAAGCAGAGATCAATTTTGCCACCGGAGCATACATCAGGGCCATGTGAGTATCTCTTTGTGTAGTATTATCATTAAATCCATAATTATTGGAAAATCTAGCTTCTCTTGACTGAAGATAGATAGAATTAGAAGAGAAAGGGGTAGTTTCTTGTTATTTGGAAGAATTTTGAATGCAACAGAATACCAACTAATTATACCCAACTTAATCAGGTGCAAATTATGCATCAGACAATGGAGGCATAGCTAATAAATTGTTGCCAGTTACACATGCAAGGGAATAGGGCAGCACATGGTCATATACTTTAATTGATTGCAATTGATTGTGGGCAATGCCGAGCACAGCACCCAGTACATATTGTCTGGTAAGGGTAGGAGTTAGTTGCAGGGCATTAATCCGGCTCATAAGCATACTTGCACTGGCTGCCCACTATGTTAATCTATAGCAACATGAAAAATGGATACAGTTCTACCTAGTTTTATGCCACCTCCACATCTTTTTATATACTTTTTAGTGTCAATAGGAAGCAAATGTATTCTGGAATTCAAGAAAAGGTACATGTTGGAGGTGCTTTGAGACCTGAGAGGATTTAAATTCTGATTTTGTCTCCTTTACAAGCCTATGTGGGACTTTCTTCACTCCCTATATTGAATATGTTATGGCTGGTGCTAGAAAATATATTTTCCCTAAATGCACAATCATTACCTAGCCTTGAAAAGGGACTGTGCTTGTTCTTGAAGCTGCATTCGTACATAATAACCCAGTAGGAAAAGTCTTTTGACTTGAATAGGGAGATTCTGTGAATCGGTGAATTGATTTGCATCATCTTTATTGTATGTACTTCCTTGCATTTTCTGATGTGATTATTCTCCAGTGTATTGCCAAAGTCATTTTTTTATTTTAAACTCATTTTGCTATGTTGCTTGGTAACATTGATGCACAATGTCATTTAACTGTTTAGTCCAATTATCCAATTTCCCTGCAATGAAGGTTTGCTATTGGCTGGAGTTCGATTCTTATGTCACAGCAGAAGAGCAATAATAGAGCTGAATAAATCAGCACCAGTTAAAATATTTGTTTCTGTTAGATGTTTTAGAGCTTGCTGAAGCTGCATCATCCAATCTGAACTCTAAAGAAACAAGGATAAACCATGATTATTGTAATATCAAGCTGGGCAGCCCACACCTGAACCATAGCCCCTTTGGCTCTGTCCACCCATCTGTGTATTTCAACCTTTCTTACAACCCCCACCCATTGCAGATAATAATGATATCCAATATAAAACAAACAAACAGAAAAGTACACAAGATAATACATTTAAAGGAGTGCTTTAACTTTAAGTTAATGTTTAGCATGTTATAAAATGGTCACATCTTTTCACCTTTTCAGTTGGTTTTCATTATTTTTTATATTTTTGTTTTATTATTTGACTACTTTTTCTGACTATTTCTAACTTTCAAATGTGGTACCCAGCAGCCAAAAAAAAGCTATTGCTCTGTGAGGATACAGTCTTATTGCTATTTAGGTCCTCTTCTATATACACCTAGAGCTGCTGAATAAAAGGGAGTTAATAAAACACAAGTAATGAAAAATCAAAGCAAAGTTTTCTTAGAATATCACTCAAAAGGTGGACCACACCTTTAACAACTATTATAAAAGGATAATAATTTCTGTAACAGGAATTAAAAGACCATTGTCGTCATCAAAACACCAGCCAATGCTTATATAATACTTACTTGACAACTGCGTACATAAAGAAGAAATGGGCAATCACTCCAACTGCCAGTGGACCTTGAAAGACTGTTCAAAAAAGAGTTATTGATACTGCCATGTTCAGACACCCAATAAACTATAAAAATATCAATAACCTAATGCATACAACCAGTAAATGTTCATGATATTTTCCCCACAGTTTGCAAATATGAAATTAATTTGGGCAAAAATAAAACATTTTTTAATGCTGAAGAAATAAGACACAAGAACCAAGCCAAGTAATTACTCTAGATATTCTGCTGTTTTAGCTAAGGGGAAGGGGCCCTTTGCAGCACATTAACAAAACACCATTACTAATCAGTCTGCTTGACTCTAGAGGAATATTATTAAACATGCAAACAATGTCTTTTAAGGACTAGAAGTAATTCTCATTGGCATTAAAAGCCTGGGATCTTTATATAACAATAAACAAAAATACATCCTGTATAAAATCTAAAGTGTAATTTTCTTTTAAATAACTCTGTTGCATATATACTTTCAATGATTTTTAGCACTGTCTTAGTATTTAACACTGTCATAATGAATATACACTATCATTAAGAAATGCTTCTTAATAAAACCAGTGTACCTCTGAAGCCAGTCAGGCGATCCAGATGGCAGGAGACATCTGCAAACTCTTATGCTAACTGGAGTGTTTCAGGTTGGCTCAGAGGCATTTGCTTTGTAGTTTTAGGTGCATTATTCTTTTTTATAAGATCATAAGAATATAGAAAGAATTTGCTGGTTATCACTCAGTACACCATCAGATTATTATATAGTTAAGTATGCATTGAACAGGTATGAGATCTGTTATCCAGAATGTACTGACCTGGGGTTTTCCAGAAATAGATCTTTCCGTAATTTGTATATGCATACCTTCAGCCTACCAGAAAATAATCAAAACATTACATGAACCTAATATAATCATGTCTTAGTTGGGATCAAGTGCAAGGTACTGTTTTATTACTAGAGAGAAAAAGGAAATTATTTTAAAGATTTGGATAAAATTTAGTCTATGGGAGATGGCCATTTTGTAATTCAGAGCTTTCTGGATAACAGATCCCATATCTAGGGCTGCTTCAGCCATGAAGCAAGGTCAGAGCCTTGCCTCAGGCAGCAGCAAGCTGCCAGTTACAAGTGATGGCAAAAAGCCACCTCTTGTAACTTTATTGCACTCATTGCACTTGCACTGTGGGGCCCTTTGACTCACTCCAAAACAATTAAGGCGGCAGCAGCACTTGACTGTACTTGTATAAAGTATTTAATACTAGAATAAATTATGTCAAATGTGCCACAAACTGTCATGTTAAGGGAATGATTCAGCATTTAGGTATCATTTATTTTTAAAAATAAAAGGACAGGTTATACTTATATCATTTAAAATTGTTGTTAAAAAAGTGAGATAACACAGAGCTTTGCACCTGTATTGTTTGAATAGCATGATACTTTTTCCCTAGTAAATTATCAGCCACTAAACAGGTTTTAGCAACACCAGCACATAAACAAGTATACCAGTGTGGGCTGGACGGCCAGCAGGATGCGTGAGGTTTGCAAAACCACCAGCTGTGAAAGAGCATTTGCTGTAGCTGCTGAACATATGGAAAAAATGCAAATCAGTTGAAAAAGAAAACAGCAACCTTATTATGCTTGTCCAAGAAATCATCCAAGCCAAGTCTTCAATCCCTCTAACCAGTTTAGTATCATATCTCTGCACTCTCTCCAGCTCATTTCTATCCCTCTTAAGGACTGGAGCCCAAACTGCACTGCATACTCCAGGTGAGGCCTTACCAGGGACCTATAGAGAGGGAAAATTATGTTTTCATTACTTGAGCCAATGCCTTTTTTATGCAAGACAGAACTTAAGTAGCCACAGAATGACACTGCCCAGAATTAAACAACTTGTTATCTACAAAAAACCCTTGATCCTTCTCAGTTAAAGAAACTTCCAACACACCATTTAGTGTATAACTAAATAATTAATTATGCAGAACTATATGTTCCATGCAGGGTGCTGCCACTCTGCAGAGTGATTTGAATAAGTTGGAAACTGGGTTTTCATTTGGAGGGATTGAACTTGACGTAACTTACAGAAGCCTCACTTAACTCCTGTGTTTGCTACTCCACTTACAAAAGAAGCATTTAAGAACAGCTAACCACTAGAGCAAGCTCCACTGGAGTCCCAGGGGTTGTAATTATACTGTCTGTTTAGGTGCATAAATCAAACCCCACCAACCTCAAACCGTGGGAAAACTCATTGCAAAGTGAAGCCGTGAAGTGAAGCAAACTTGCTATAAGCACAATAGCATGCAAAAGTTTGCTTTTTAGCACCCAAGACTCTATTTGTTTATCTGATTCTTAAAACAATGTAGCAAGGTCTCAGTCAGCCCTATTAATAACATGGCTTCTGCTACATTGTTTAAGGATTCATAAATAAAATAGAAGAAATAGTTCTTATTTTAATACCTTTTTGATCAAAAAATGTCTGTATTAGCTTGAAAACTGTTCTCAGCCCTCCTCCTTTGCAACTTCCTGTCCCAGACTCTCCAGTATCTGAGACTGCAGCCAGCGGCTCTTTCTTTGTAAGCTATACAGCAGCAGCCAGTGAGGGAGGAGTGGGCATGTCTGTGATGTCACACTCAGTCCTTCCCTGCAGACATCTGTTAACCCTTACTGCTGGTTTCCCTTTCACTGAACTGATCCTTTCTCTCCCTCTCTGTCCTGTTCCTTTCCCTGTCCCCTCCCTGTTCCTTTCTCTCCATCTCTTACCTATTTATTTTACCTCCCCCCTCCCTTCCCTGCTTGTTTCTTTCTCTTGCCCTGCAATCATTGTGGAGAAGAAAAGAAAAGCAAACTTCTGTATGAATGAAACATAATCTTCTACTAAAAGTATTTTATTCTTTTCTGGGATCAATGTGTATCAGCAGTTAGTGTAACTACCATAGTCATTTTCTACACAGTTTTTTGTTGTATACAAAAAGCAGTCAGCATATTTTGGGTTTTCCTTTGTACCATTATACAATTCCAAAACATCCACTGCATTTATTCCCTTGCAACCCCCTGCACCTCCCTATAAATTGTTCCATAACAGCTGCTTTTTACCTTGCAACTCCCTGCACCTGACCATAAACTGTTTCACAACAGCTGCATTTCACCTTGCAATTCCCTGCATCTGATCATAAATTGTTCCAGGACAGTTGCATTTACCTTGCAACTCCCTGTACCTAATCATAAATTGTTCCTGAACTGCTGCATTTTACCTTGCAACTCCCTGCACCTGGTCATTAATTGTTCCAAAATAGCTGCATTTTACCTTGCAACTCCCTGCATCTGATCATAAATTGTTCCAGGACAGTTGCATTTTACCTTGCAACTCCCTGCACATGATCATAAACTGCTCCACAACAGCTGCATTTTACCTTGCAACTCCCTGCACCTGATCATAAACTGCTCCACAACAGCTGCATTTCCCTGTACCTGATCATTAACTGTTCAGAACAGCTGAATTTACCTTGCAACTCCCTGCACCTGACCATAAATATTTCATAACAGCTGCACTTCACCTTGCAATTCCCTACATATTCACAGATCATAAATATTGTAGGTGTCAAGAGGCCCAAACTTTTGACTTAAATGTGGTAACGTGGTAAAAGGGGCAATCCAGCTTTGGTTATTTATTAAGTTCCAAATTTTTATAGTCTGACTTTTAACGGAAAATACTTCTTTTTAATAAAATCTGATGCTGTTCAAACATACCTCCCAACATTTTGGAAGTAAAAAGAGGGACACAAAATTTTTTCACATGTAGCACGGCACACATTTTTGACCATGCCCATTTTTGTGGCCACACCCCCTAATTAACATGTTCATTTTACAAAATTTAGTTTGAAAATATTTCTCCTTATCTAAACTGGTACAGTTACATGTTTTCTTATCTCAAAATTGTTACAAAGTATCTTATTTGCACCTGTTAGCTGTTCTGGTTAAGTCAAGTCTATTGGAAACTTTGTTTCTTTTTCTGGCTGTTCCTTGCAGAGAAAAGAGGGACTTTCCAGTACAAATGAGGGACTGCAGGTTGAGTTGTCAAAAGAGGGACTGTCCCTCTGAAAAAAGGGACAGTTAGGAGGTATGGTTGAAAATCAGATGAACAAAGTACTCAGACCTCCCAAGAATCTGTAAAAAGTTCATGGCAGATGTCCCATTAACATTTGGAGATTTTCTGAGTTGTGCTGGGTTTCCGAAAAAAAGGGGCAAATTCACTAAGATCCGAAAATTCGATATTGTTAGCTTTGCTAGCGTCCGCTGCACTTCGCAAGGCGAATTTTCACCAGCGCTACGCAAATTCACTAAATGTTAGGAAATGTAGGGGGGAAGGAGGGTAACCAACCCAAAAAATTATCGATCTTTTTCAGACTATCACCCTCCTATGCTAAAATACGCCAGCGTTTTTTTGGGACTTAGAAAAAATGTTAATTTTTTTTTCAACCTCATATCTATTGTATTGAACTTCATCTGGTCTGATCAGGCAAAGTAACGTCTAACGTAAGTGCTAACGTTCAGGAAAATGTTCATCTTAGTGAATTTGCGTA
Source organism: Xenopus borealis (assembly GCA_024363595.1). Lineage (NCBI taxonomy): Eukaryota > Metazoa > Chordata > Amphibia > Anura > Pipidae > Xenopus > Xenopus borealis. Next base: position 73,074,208 of record CM044438.1, read on the forward strand.
GTTACTATCCCTCGTCAGTGCGAAACTTCGCCTGGCGTAAAGGTGCGAAGTTGCGCAAGTCTATCTACTTCGCTAGTGTAAATTCGCCAGAGCTGGTGTTAGTGAATTTCCAAAGTTACGAATTGACGTCACGCTTGCGAATTAGCGCTAGCGTTAGACGCTTTGTGCAATAATGAATTTGCCCCTAAAGCTGGGGAAAGATAGGGGAATGTAAAATCAGGGATTGACAGTAGTTTTAAAATTGTTATGAATACCTTTAAGACACTGTAATAGAATACTGGGCCAGATGACCAAATTAAATTGTGTGTTTTAAGATTGGGGGCAGATACATTAACCTAATTTTGTTAAATTTCATTAAAACGCTTAAAGGTATATTATTACCAAGGATGAAATACATGCATATGGCATATTATTGCCTAGGATGAAATACCTGCATATTAGCATTCTGGTCCCATTCATCTTCTGTGAATAATTGCCTATTTACATTTGGCACATCTCCTACAGTGACCCCTGCACTGCATATTTTCAGGGTATCCTCAGAGGACAACAGTGAATAAGCAGTTCAGACAGATCCATTTATGCTACTGATTGATCCTCCTATGTTCTTATATGAGTAGCCAAATTAAAATGTACTGATGCCTGGATATACTATAAATAACACACTTAGGGGTCCGTTTACTAAAGTGCAGTAAATTTGACTATAAGTTTCCGCATTTTATCGTTGAGAATATTTTTCTGCCAGAATATTCGCAGTGACCAAGTTTACTAAACAGCGATGTGCTCAGAAGTCATTGCGATCACTTGCGGTAACCACGTTAGCGAACCATCTTACGTTAGCGGTAATTTTAGCGAGGTGCGAATTTTCTGGTGACAAATTACGTTTGCAAATATTTATTCTAGAAAATAGTCTTGTTTTATGCGTTAATAATGGTGTTAATTATGGCAATTTTTACTGTGACATTTATGGCCAGAAATGCATCTTTCAAAACTCATAAACTTTATTGACTGATGATTATACTAACCAATAACATTACCAGAGTGACACCAATCAAACATGAATGCATCATATAAACCCATACTTCATCCATCCACGCGTACACCATTCTGCCAATAGAATCATATGAACAAGAAATCATATCAGTTATCTATTTGTATCATTTAAATGCACAGTTTAATGAAAATTAAACTCCCATTGAGAATTTTCTGGCCAAAAAACAAGTTAACGCCACTCTATAGATGGCGGTAAAATGTTCAGAATATTCTGGCATTCATTTTGTCTTTCACACATTTCACTGTTTAGTAAACCAGGCGTTAATGTGTACGTAGCATTATTTTCAGCGGATGCGATAACTGTCGAACACATATTCTTGCGCACAGTGTCGTACTGGGACACCAGGGGCCCACCCAACAACTTTAGACCAGTGGCCCACCATAAAACCTTAGACCAGGGGGCCCACCATAAAACCTTAGACCAGGGGCCCACTCTCAGTACTAATATTTTTCATCTACTCAATCAACCTCTATTCTCCTAGTTTGTTTACTTTACATACTATAATCAATTATTCCATCTATTTAGCCTCTTTGTTCTCATAGAAATAGGGAATGGTCATGAAATAGGCCAAAAGTTTAGCAGCACGAGGACCCACTCACACCTTGGCCCACCGGGAGTTTTCCTGGTATCCCTGTGGGCCAGTCCGACACTGCTTGCGCAAGAAAATTCCCAAATTTATATTTACCGCAGGTTAATAAACTCGCGAAAACATATTCTGCGTTAAATTTGTCTATATTTTGTGCACAAATTTTTACCGCACTTTAGTAAACTGACCCCTTAATATTAAGCAGTGGAGCATAGTGCATTCTAGTGATGGGCAAATTTGTAAAAAGAATTTGTGAATTTCCCGTGAACTCTCTCCACTGGATGGGCCTTTGCTACTTGAAAGCATGAAGGAAGTGTGTTTTTCAACTATACTTTACTTGTGCTGCATAAATACATAACAGAATTGAAAGCCAGAAGGTTCTTGAACAAAGCAAACAGCAATAGGCTTTATTCTCTTAAAGCTCAAATCAGGATTTTCATACTCGCAATCCACACATACGTCAGGTAACATTACAGCAATTCAGAGCTAGAACATGGATAGATGCATCCTCAGGATCTCTGTAAGTGGCCTGGATCTCCACAAGTTGAAAGGTAAAGGTAAAGCACTAAACCCAAATCCCTATTATGCTGTGATCACTACACTGCAGGCCAGTCTTGCCTGAGGGGAGAGCTACCCCTGTGCTATACCTCCTAGTTGGAGCCTAGGGTTGCCACCTGTCTGGATTTCACCCGGAGAGCCCAATATTTGGGAGGGCTGTCTGGGTGAAATTAAGAAATCCAGACAGGACAGCACAACTTTAACTCAGCCACATCTTAGCTGGCCTTTAAAAGCTGTCTCTGGGGCGTGGCCTGGTGCTCTATGTGAACGGTCGCAAGTGAGGAGAGCTCTGTGCCCTGG